>CM067169.1:51555822-51726580 GCA_034093135.1 Erigeron breviscapus
TAATATATATATATATAATATATATATATAATATATATATATAATATATATATATATATATATATATATATATAATATATATATATAATATATATATATATAATATATATATATATATATATATAATATATATATATATAATATATATATATATATATATAATATATATATATATATATATAATATATATATATAATATATATATATATATATATAATATATATATATATATATATAATATATATATATATAATCTCAACAGGGACCAAAAGTGTAATTAACTATAATAACAACAAATGAAGGGAGAATTGCATATATATACCCAAATTCACCATCTAAATTACAAATATGCCCAACCAAAAAATTTAAGAGTTAATTACAGAAATCGTCTCTGTCGTGGTACTCAGCTTGCAGGTTTCATCCCTAACTTTCAAAAATTACAGTTTTAGTCCAAAAAACTTTGCTCCGTCAACAGTTTTAGTCCTGGCCATAAACGTCTGTTTAAAACGAGGTCACATGTTTAACACGTGATGGGTATAATGGTCTTTTCATTCTACTCCCCTATCTTTGTCTCCATCTTATCGTAATTAGATATATAAGATATATATGTATATTATTATATGAATATATCTATCAAAAATCATCATTCATCAGTATCGACATCACCACTCTCACTTTCTTTCTCTTTCTCCCCCTCCCTCCCTCTCACTTTCTTCATTTCACGAGATATCCTAAATCCAAAATCACACTCTTTTTCTCCATCAGATCTCCTTTACTTTCATGAGGACCAGCCACCACCATCAAACCGCGGCCACCATCGAGAGTAGCCACCATCATCGCGGCCTTTCATGATCTATATATAAATAGATTGACTACCGTATATATATATATACACACATGAACATCTGGGGGAAAAATGATTAGATCTGGAAGATGGAGGGTGTGTACGGCCGTGGTGGGTAAGAAGATAGCAAAGTATGTTTCGTCCAAATTGAAAGGTCTTTTAATCAAGGGTGGTGCCTGGGAAAGGATTTAGGATGGTGGTGGTCGGAGATGGATTTGGTTTCAGATGGTGTGGGTGGTGGTCGGATGGTTTGAACATAGTGGTCTTTGGATGTTGTCGCAGCAAGAGTGGTGGTGGTTGTTGAAAGCTAAAGCGGCAGGATTGCTGGTGGTTGTTGAAAGATACAACGGTGGTGGTTGATAGTGTTTTGTCGGAGTTTGCAGCGGTGGTGGTCGGAAGGTTTCTTCGGCCACTGCTATTTTTTCTCAAAGACAAGTGTGTATATACATACATATATGAAAATTTCGTGTGTGTATGTTTGTCGGCGGAGTTCGAGATAAGGAATTTTTGTGTGTATATGTTTATCTCTATTTTCTTTTTGAAATTTCAATTCTAAGCTTATTTCATTTCAATGTTTGTAATTTCAACTTTTGTTTGTAATTTCAACTTTTAGATCTACTGTTTGCCTTGTTGGTTTCAAAATCTGGATTGAAATGATAATGATGATATTAAAAGATATTGGAGTTAATTACACTTTTGGTCTGTGGTAAGAAAAAGACTAAAATACCCATCACGTGCAGATCATGTGATGGGCGTTTAACGTCCGTTTCGAGATTTGGACCAAAACTGTTGACGGAGCAAAGTTTTTTGGACTAAAACGGTAATATATGAAAGGTAGGGATGAAAACGGTAATTTTTAACTCTCAACAGGGACCAAAAGTGTAATTAACTATAATAACAACAAATGAAGGGAGAATTGCATATATATACCCAATTTTATTTTTTCTTATCAATTAGACAATAATACCCTTCAATTATCACAAACATATATACATGTAGACTAACATATACATACATACAGATTTTTTATTCTCTTTTTCTTTGAACTGCAAATCTCGATCTCTTTATCTACAATATCTATATCATCATCAACCATCATCACCAATATATACTTTCAAATAACAAAGAAGTTTGTGCAATCAAAAGATGCGTATAATATATAGATTCATACATACATTCTTCTCTATCTACCTAAATCACAGATCTACCTCGCTTTTCTCACCGACGAGAGCCGGTCGTCGTCTCTTTTCTCGCCGCCCAGAGCAGCAACGGAGTAGCAGGTGGGTGTGTCGAGTATTGGACAACCGGATGCGAAGGAGGATGTGAATGTTGTTGAAGGTCAAACGAGATTGATGGGTTTTATAACAAAAAAGTGTCTAATTGAACAACCATCGATTATGATTATGATGAGATTGAGGGGAATTAAAGTATTAAATATGGATTGTTTGTTGCTGTTGATTATGACGATCAAGAAATTGAAAGGGAATTTAAGTCAAATTGTTTTGTTGTTGTTGATTATGATGGTGATGAGATTAATGAATTGTGAGTTTTGATTTATTGGAATTGAAAAGTGACAGAAGTGTTTAGATGGAGATTGAAGAAGGATATAATGGTCTTAAAATAAAATTAATTTGATGGAATAGATATGGGTAAATATGTGTGTTTAAAAAAATTATTGGGTATATTTGTAATTAAAATTTTTAGTTGGGGATATTTGTAATTTAGATGGTGAATTTGGGTATATATGCAATTCTCTCAAAAATGAATATGTCACGTAACTTTAAGTATAAAACCTCTCATAATCTAACTTTTTAATATTTATTGTGTAATGTATAAATCATTGATCCTCATGTTTTATATAGATTAAAATACTAAAATGTAAAAGGTTCTACAAACAAGCTTAGTACATGACAGCCATATATTCTCATTCTTCTAACAAAAAATTACGTTTTCGTTCAAACTAATACAAACAGCCACCATCAAATCATTACGCCCGTATCGAAACCAGGATCTTAGGCCTGAGATAGTCGAAGAGTTTACAAGATGCTAGCTAGTATATAAAATAATCAAGTAACTTTAAATTGAGCTGACAGGACCGTATAAATTTCTATGTTTATGTTTTGTTGTGTGATCAATTAGCTTCGAACTATACTAATACATAAAAATAATACTAAAAATATAAAACTTTATAGGATCACACGACCACCTTTAACCATGTAGCTGTTCCTCTGATTATGTCACTAGAAAAAAAAACCTTTCCCTTGCTCTTTTATGTGGATATTATGTTAGTCTTTTACAAATATTTTATGATTATTAAATTTGATTAACACTTGCGGCTTATCAATGTTATATATATACGATTTAAAAATCCCGAATAATCGTCTGGTACTTGCTACAACAGTACAAGAGGAATGACTGATGCGAGTTGAGTAACATCCGTCGCTACAAGGCACATAGTTTGGTCAAAGTTTTGTCAAAACTTGGTCAAGTTGGACAAAAATTGGCCAAGTTGGTTGAAACTCGTTGTTGACTCGACCCAAAATCGATTTAAATTATAAAGCAATTGTGTTAGTGTTTCTAAACATACTTCTCCCATGAAGAGTTTGATGATCTTCTGAACATATCATGCATAAAATTCCCATTGGTGCTCCCTTCGAGTGTGATTTGCCAATGCTGGTTACTTGTTTCAAGGACTAATAATCGACTACTAATTAGCAAGTTTTACAACCTTTCATAACATATGTTAACATCACCTATGTTAGGTGACGCAAATTGTAAAATAAGTATTATAGCCTCGTTGCACCATTTTATAAACTTAAAAGTGACAAAGGACTTGTAGATTTAAACCCAACTTAATCCTTGAAGCAAAACTAGGCAAGGTAGACTGGTAGATATCATATCAACTCAACGAGAATTGAGGCAACTCCCATAATATTGAAATTTGAATCTTGAAAATGATGTATCTCACCTTCAGAAGCCTTTAATGGAAATCTTGTCATATTGAGACCCTATACTGTTACTCTCCTTGGTGTACTTCTTTTTCAGGCATCACCTTCAAGAACTTCATCATCATGTAAATAAACGACTAGAGAGACTTGATGAACGATCAAATACATAAAGAGCATTACAATTTTGCTAGCAGAAGCATCAAAGCCAAGACAATTGTTAAGTCAGTTTTGTTCACAAATTTCATAAGAGATGCATAAGCTGACAAGAGTGATCATTTTGAAACTACTAATTGTCATGGCTCACGAAGAGAGCTAGTAAGGACGAATATATGTATAGTTACAAACATATTTCAGCTAATTTTCTTTATTCATAAGTATAACAATATAAACTCTTGTATACAACTTCTGTTCGATACTTCAATTTTTGAAGTTTTTAAATGTCTAAAATACCTTTATCATTTAACTTCAAAAGAGCAAGAATGATTAACATATAGTCAATATTCTACCACTTTTGTTAGATACTTCAATTTTTGAAGTTTTGGCAAATATATGTATAGTTACAAACATATCTCAGCTAATAACTTTAATTATAGAAACTTAAAATGAGGAAGAATGCCCACTCATGCCATTGCCATAAGATCTTATCAAAAGAGCATCACCGTTCATATCTTCAAATTCTACCTAATTGACAAGTCGCATTAAGATGGTTCACATACAAAGACATAGAATACCTCTGCGGTACCAATCTCATACAATATGACCATCCATGAGCAAGAAAAAAGACAGCCCGGACCTACTAGACTAGCAGCTAAATAAATAAACAAAGTAGATTATATCCATAGAACGATTTGTATCAAATTTAATCACACATGTCCAACCAATAAAGACCAAACCATCCCATTTACTGAATCCTAGGCAGTGATCTCCCTAACCAGCCAATCCAAACTAGGATAAGAAAAATACAGAATTAAAAAGGATGGGAGAGCAAATAGAACAGTAAGTAGCATGTACAATAACAATATTGCAGCACTGGCAGGAATTGCATACAACACTATCATGAGAAATATTAAGACCAACGGGAACTTAGCTGTTAATTCGACAGCGAATAACAGGGACTTCCGTAGATAAGCTTGCATCCTCTCCAGACGACTATGAATGGTGGCAGGCCCAGATGATCTAGCACTTTGATTATCAGAATGACTTAGTTGAGACTTAAATGATCCACAGTCACCAAAAGAATCAGTGTGAGACTTGAGCTTATCACTGCTAATTCTCTCAACCATCCAAAGAAGAAAATAATTCTTGCGTGGAAACTTGAGGTTACCTTTATATACAAGACGGGGAGATAAAAGGTTGCACCAAGGACAAGATATTAGAAGGGGTAGTTGGACTGGTAAAGGATGGATCTTTACAACGGCCCAGTGAAGAGCCAAGACACAGTTTTTACAAAGTGAATGACCGCACCATAAAACATAAGGTATGTTTTCGACTACGTTGAAGGATTCACAGCATATAGGGCATTCCAAGCCATCATCTTTACTCATCGTGGAAGAAGCTTCATCGTCTGACAACTCTTGAACACCTGTTAGTTTTCTGAAGCCATTTCTAAATTTTATGCCACTAGTGCCAGCTAGGCATTTGGATGCAAACTTCCACATATGTATGGATGACAAACTAATTACAATCCAATAAGAAGATCAGTTAGTACCTACACAGGAAAACAAATGTCAAGCAAGCATTGCTACCACCTATCTACATGCAAATGATTATGCCAGAAAAACATATAACCAGGTTGAATATTCCTAGTAGAAGTTAACTCTTGTTTCAAAATCAAAAGAGAATGCAAAGGGACAAGTGACAAGTATTTCACGGTGTACATATAACGGCTTCTGACCCATTTACATAGCCTAAGTTCCACTTCCACACATAACACGAAATCAATAATTACATCAAAAGACTGATACCACATATACTATGCACGAAGTAGGGCATTAGAACTTCAGTAAAATAGGCACAAGTAATCTAGGACAAATAAAGCCTACACATATGATATCGGTTCCACCTTATGTGGTTCCAGCAGCATCCGAAAACACTAGACAACCCTGTTTATCAAGAGTAAGCCATTATACACTTTTAGACACTACAAAGCCATTGTTGTTTTAAATAGAGAAGCAATAATAAAGACTTGTTCAGAAACTTCTTATCTACTTATTATAGTAGAAAAAATCACTTTTTTATAAGCAAGTTAGCAGGTAGGTAAGGTACTTGCTTATTTTTTTTCAAGTAGACAAACGCTTTTAAAAAAAGCAATCAATCCGAAACAGCTCCAAGGATAATCTACAGCACAGGCATTTCATATCCCTTATATGATCAGGTTCCAAAATTACTTTAATTTTATTGCTCTAGTGAAATTGATATTAATAAAAAACACATACTGATTAGTCAAGTAGGTCTCAAAATGCAAAATTTTTATACAAATCTTAAAAAGCAACATAATGAAGTTGATAAAAACATGAACCCTTATTTGCAGGAGGCCATCCAAAATGCCCAAATGAAATCCAATCAATTCTCTATAGTTTGTTTGTTTGTTTGTTATTGTAATGTAAGAAAAAGTAACAGACCCACAGAACATCTTTCACATGGAACAAATAAGCCGACGACAACAACTACTGTAAACAATCATATCAAAAGCATAATAGATAAAAGTTGTTACATATAATTTTTAGAGAAAATTATTAATTAGGGCTTACAATAGATACAAAAGTTGTATGTATGTATGATAGGGAGGGAGAATCTCTCCCTCTTTGGTCTGTCTGGTCTTCAGCCGACGTTCACGAATGTGGAAAAGGCAAATAATTATATGGATAAATTACAAATTTCGTCCCTAGGTCGCAAATTGCAGGTTTCATCCCTAACTTCATAAAATTACAAATTTCATCCCTAGGTCGCAAATTGCAGGTTTCATCCCTAACTTCATAAAATTACAAATTTCATCCCTGACTTTCATGCTCCGTCAACACTTTTGGTCCAAACCACTAACGACCGTTAAAAATGAATTACAAAATTCGTCCATGTGTTCGGAGTTTTAAGGGGACATGGAATCTGATGGTTGGGAAGCCGGGTATTGGTGGTGGTGACGGATCTTGGTCGAATATATATACATATACATATACATCACAGCCTATCTATTTATATTGTTCCCGTACCATGTTACTGTATCTGCTTTCGTACAACCTAGTGTATATATAGATAACAGGTTGTGATGTATATACAGATAGATAGGCTGTTTTTCTATCCTAAATGTGTATATATACTCGACCAAGATCCGTCACCACCAGAAACGGCTTGGAAACGTTTCTGTGGCGTATTCGTTCCCTTGGTGTCTCAATAGGGAACGACAACCTACCAGACGTCTTGGTGCTTCAAAAGATGGCTGAACCGAGCAAGTGGAACCCAAATCTGTCCGAGATCCGTCACCACCACCAATATCCGACTTCCCAACCATCAGATTCCATGTCCCCTTAAAACTCCGAACACACGGACGAATTTTGTAATTCATTTTTAACGGTCGTTAGTGGTTTGGACCAAAAGTGTTGACGGAGCACGAAAGTCAGGGATGAAATTTGTAATTTTATGAAGTTAGGGATGAAACCTGCAATTTGCGACCAAACCTAGGGACGAAATTTGTAATTTATCCTTATTATTAATAATTATATCAGAATTAAAACACCACACATATTATAGTTTGCAAAATTGATTTGTAAACATGGTTCTTAAAGTCGGCCGGATCTCTCGAGAAACCGGGATCGGCCCAGACAAGTCGGATCGGATCATACTAAATATTGGTTACCGGTTAACAGCTTAGAATCGGGTCAACATTGGTAAAACTAGGCCAACTTGGTAAAATGTTAGGCGACTCGGTTAAAAAACGTCTGTCTGGGTCAAAAATCGGTCAACTCTAGTCAATTCTTTTTTTTTTAAATAAATTTTAACTAAAATCTTAAATTGGTTTAAGTTTATGTTAAGGGTCTAATTAGGATTGAGATCCTTTAAAGTTATTTTAACTTTATTAGTAAAGTTGGAGATCTTGACCACTGATTTTAATTCAACGGTCAAGATTTCTCATACTTTATAGGTAAAGTTGAATACAACTTTAGAGGGTCCATGTCCATTTAATTAAGGAGTCAAACTTAATAACCATTTAGTTTTGAACAAAAAATGAAGTCAAGTGAAAACTAAAAAGAGAATCGATGTAATTTTTTTTTCCTAATATAAATATAAGTATACAATTAAAGAAATTCATTCGAACTACAAAGACCATTCTAAATTTACTCTAAATAATAATGTCGTTCAAGAAAAACTCAAAAATAATGAAGTGACATTATTGGATGCCTTTCACTGTAATGTGGCTCTGTGTCTGAACAGAATTACAGAACTTCAAAATTTGTTCAATGCATACAATAATACTTTTATATAATGTTGGATAGGATTTACAAGTTTTTTTGTTTAAGCTATCTTCAATGGCAAAATCTCCACCCAAAATGTTGATTAGACCTATTGAGCCTTCAAAATATCACCATTGGGCTTTCAATATGTTTGTCGATATCCCCATTCAAAATCTTGGTGGAGATATTGAAAACATTTTGGAAAAGTAGGTCGTGATTCTTTTCGTGTGTGTATATAATTATATATATTACTTCCTCCGTCCCACCAAATGTGTCCACTTTTAAGTTTTCAAAGTCAATTTTTTGCAACTTTGACCTTGAATATCTTTGTTTGTGTTATATAATACTCGATGAAAGTTATACCGATGTAAACATATGTAAAACTCAATTAATTCATATAATTTTCATCAAGTATTATACAACACAAACAAATATATTCAAGGTCAAAGTTGTAAAAAATTGACTTTGAAAATTTAAAAGTGGACACATTTAGTGGGACGGAGGGAGTATATATTTAATATAGTGTTTTTTAATTTAATATAAATAATGATATGATACGAGGATATTGATCTTAAATATGTTAGGTTGGAGACCACATGAATGTTCAAAATAGTTACAATCATATTGTAATTAACTTCCGAATCATATTGTGTTAATTGGAAAATGATTTAACCTCCTAAAGATTATCCAAAAAATCTTCTTAAAACTATTAGATGGTGACATGTGGATTCCACTGATTCTCTTTCCTAATCTTACTCCCTGATTTTTTCACATGTCTTCATCTAATAGTTAGGAGGATTTTTAAGCTATTATATTAAGAGGATTAATCATTTCCTGTGTTAATTATATGCTTTGTTAGACAAATTAACTTCATTTCCTGCAGAATAGTTACAATCTAACTAGATAGACTAGGATATAGGTTTTGTCTCGTGCTAAAAATATACTACAATACAAAAATATACATATGAACACGCACGTGAAAGTTACACAACAAATCATCAATTCATCAAAGTATATTGCGAGTAGGGCTAGTATAGTTTCTTGACGTCCCACGGCTATCAAAACATCTTATGTTCAAATCTTACTATATAAACTATTTGAGAATGCATAGAAGAAGTTCGAAAACAGCTACATAAAAATCCATAATAAGCCTTGTATAGAGGACTCAAATACCTGTCTTTCCGAATAATCAAAACAGAAAATTAGAAAAACCTGTCGGTCCAATTACTAAACATACATTTCAAAAATCATCAGAAAAATATATATTGCAGAAACATACTTCACACGTGGAGAATAATACAAACCTCTTTGACTCCACGTTGCCATATAATTACTCCATCCCAGCCATGCACCACCCCTCCTTATTCTCACTCCTCCGTTTGTTACAATCATCCATCCATCCTTTAATTTAACGTCACCGTTTCCGCCATGATGATCTCAAGGTTAGTCTCCGGCTGTTAATTACTACTCCATTAATTACAGCACATTGTATTCAACATTTTGCATGTAATTAAGCATTATATATTTCTTGTTTATTACTTAGTAGATAAATACGGAGTAATTTTTAAGCAATGATTCCAAACAATTAATTACATAAGTTACTCGTATTTACAAATCACTAAAACAAAACAAATAAAAAAAAACATGCATTTCAAAAAGAGAGAAAATCTTGTTAACTGTAGTCTAAGGGTCATCTATAATACTCCGTATGTTAATAAAATGTACATACATAAATGACAACCGACATTATTATAAATTCAATTCAACGTTTCTATAATGTAACATATATATGTTATGCGTGTAATGACATATTATTGATAGCATTGTTAGCAAATTTTAAAAATAAATAGTCAAATTATACATAGTGAATTTCTATCTTATGGAATACTTAATTACTTTATTAATAATAACCAGATTGATCAATGGCGAATTTCCACAAGAAAGAAGTCAGTCAGCTGAAGCCGAAGAAACGCATCAGTGTTTTGTTTGTAACCAATTTGGGGTTCCGAATTTCCACTCTACAAGCTGCGACCCAACCGAACAACCATCATGGGAGGCTCTAGCCGGGTCATCAGTAGTCCCAATCAAGTCACGTGCTACTCATAATACTACTACTACAAACAAAACCCGAAAATCCTCATCCTCATCAAAGCAGGCCGCCTACGGACACATACCCAAAGTTCTAGACCCACGTAGCGATAGAGTGAGACGATGGAGCCGGGCGGTTCTTTTGGCACGGATCGTGGCGTTGGCTGTTGATCCGTTCTTTTTTTTCGCACTCGCGGTGAATGGCGACGGTAGTGGTGGTGGTGGTGGGCCGTGTATATACATTGATGGAAAGGTGGTGTGGGCGGTGAGTGTTGTACGTACTTGTGTAGATGCCATGCATTTGTGCCACGTGTGGCTTCAGTTCCGTTTGGCCTACGTGTCTAAAGAATCTTTGGTGGTTGGATGTGGACGCCTCGTGTGGGATGCACGTGATATCGCTTTTCATTATCTCCGGTCATTCAGGGGATTTTGGTTGGATGCATTTGTCCTGTTACCAATCCCACAGGTTCTTTTCATGTTCTTTCTATCTATATATTCCTAGATTAGTTCCACAAATCGAGCCAATGACTTAATAGCCTAGTGACATTTTGGTGGCCGTATACGGCCTACAAGGGCGGTTCCATGTGTATACTAACTAGGTCCACGGACCTACGTTAGATCGGAATTTTATTTAGCAAGCATATAAAAGATTATGATTGGACACATGTTATCCAAGAGCTTGGACCTAGGTAAAATATGAAATAAGTCTTTTAAAACATTTGAAGTAAATAAGTTATAATTAGATACACTTAGTTTTTGTTAGTAGATTTGTTAGTTATAAAATATAACAAGGTAGAAAGATACATGAGCTCTATTTCTAATCCTAATGGTTCATTAGTAGCATACCAACGAACTTTTAAAGTTTTAGTCACTCTTCTTTCATTTTCAATTCAAAATTTCTAATCTATAAAACACTAAACTTTTCAAAAAAAATAAATTCGAGTAGTGATATTGTGTAATAATAATACCCCAACAACTAATTTAGCAAGATTTCAGAGTAGACGTGAGAGGAAACTTGAAATCGGGAGGAATGAGGAACCAAAAAAGATTTACCAATAATCAAATCCTATAGTAAGAATTGTACAATAATAAAAACTAATTTCATTTCTTCGTAGTTAAGATAGTGGTCGTAATAGAAGTTGAATTAATGTCATGACAAGGTAGAACCTGAGAATCTAATGAGAGTTTCGCTTAATTGTTAATAGGTGCTTTGTGAAAAAACTCGCTTTGTGAAAGATTTCGATTTAATATATATGATGTTTCGTGAAAACCCGACCCGACCCATTATTGAATACGGACAAAAAAAAAATTTTTTTGCCCAAACTAAATTTGGACACACGTGACTTTCATTCCTGGATCCGCCACTGACGGCCTAGCTAGGGACCATAAGATCATGGGTTCTAATCTTCACTAGGGGGTTTTCTCATTTTTATTGAGTTTCGTATTGACATTATTGCCTAGTGGGGTGGTACCAATGTTTCAACTTTACAGGTCAAAGAAAAAGTTACACAAATCGAGCTTAATTAGAGGCTCGTTTGATAACTTGTTTAGTTATTTTTAGTAGACGAGTTAACAGAGCTTATTGAACCCAACAAGACAAGAAGTTAAGCTAAAATGAGTTTTATCATTTATGAGCTCAAGAGTTCTATAATAAGGTTATTTATGATTAACATGTTTCAAACTACTCGTAGTTATTAGGTGAGTTTTAGAAATTGAACTTGTAAACAAGTAACTTATCAAAGAAGTGAAGCCTAAAATATTCTGTTGCTTGGTTTGGCTCTTTTATATCCCTATTATATGTAGCCATATATAGTTTTTGTGTTTTTGACATGTCATTGTTGGCAGGTGTTCTATTTATGGATGGCACCAAGATTACTAAGCGAAGAAAAAACATCTATGATAATGATTCTAGTACAGCTTATATTCATGTTGCAATATATACCGAAAGTTTATCACTGCTATTTCTTAATGCATCGTATGCAGCTTGTTACTGGTTACATATTTGGTTCGGTTTGGTGGCGTTTAGGCCTCAGTTATATGGCTTACTTCCTTGCTTCACATGTAGGTTTATGTGCTTTCTTCTTTGTATAGAAAACAAATTGCATTGTATAACATAATTAGTTGAACTAATTACTTTTCGAGCTTAGGCATCAGGAGGATATTGGTTTGCACTAGCCATACAACGTGTCGTTGTTTGTCTAACGAAACAATGTGATGCTAGCAAGAAATGCAGCAGTCCCTTTCTATCGTGCTCAAGTAAAGCAAACTCTAGAAACTCGATGTGCTTGGATGAAGACGGTGATTTCCCTTTTGGAATCTATCAGTTTGCTCTTCCGGTTATTTCATGTGATTCTGTTGCCACCAAGATCTTCTACAGCTTTCTTTGGGGTCTCACATCTTTCAGGTAAGAAAAGTAGCTTCCAAAACAACCACTACAAACTTATAATTTAGCGACTTGTAAAAACATGAAAGCATGATCTCCAGTAACATTTTTGAGCCATCGGTTTTCTTACTTTACTTGCAGCACCATGGGAAACATTCTTGAGCCCACAAGTGATGTCTTGGAGGTGATTTTGTCAATTTATATGGTGATCATTGGACTAATACTCTTCACCTCACTAATTGGCAACATTCAGGTGTTCTTTTTTGGAATCAAGAGATGTTTGAACTGATAAATGTAGTTTGGCAAGTATGGTTGAACCTTTTTGATGAATGGAACCAGGTTTTCTTGTATGCACTCACTGGAAAGGCTACAAAAAATCAGGTGAAATTTAGGGATATGGAATGGTGGATGAGACGCCGACAATTGCCTTCTGATTTGAGAAGAAGAGTTCGCCATTTTGAGAACCAGAGATGGAACGTTATGGGAGGTCATGACGATATGGAAATGGTCAAAGATCTGCCTGAAGGACTAAGACGAGATATCAAACGTTATCTTTGCTTGGACCTAATAAAAAAGGTAATGTCAAGTGTCAACTGCACAAAGAAAGTTTCAGTTACTACAAGTCCTCATTTCGCTATGTGCAAAGGGTCAACCTTTGTTGAATGTTGATGGCGATTAACTATCTTGCTATCATATTTGGTGTTGACACTATGTCCTTTTTCAGTGACCACTTTCACTAATCTGAAAATTTTCAGGCACCATTCTTCAGCTTCTTGGATGACGTTATTCTTGACAACATTTGTGACCGTGTGACATATTCTATCTACTCAAAGGGTGAAAAGGTGTCGCCACATGAACCTAACACAAAACAATAATACTAGAAAGTGTATTGAATTTTGAAAGAAAAAAACTAACATTTGCTTTATGGTGAACAGATTATCAGAGAAGGAGATCCTGTACAGAGAATGGTGTTTATAGTTCATGGGCGGGTGAAGAGAACCCAATGTCTAAGCCGTGGCATGGTTGCAACAAGCACACTGGAACCAGAGAGTTTTTTCGGGGATGAGCTTCTCTCATGGTGCCTTCGGGTTCCATTTATTAACCGTTATCCGGCTGCAACAGCGACATTCACTTGTGTCAAGGCAACAGAAGCATTTGCACTAGATGCAAACCATTTGAGGTACATCACAAATCATTTTCGTTATACCTTTGTTAATGAAAAGATGAAGAGAAGGGCAAGGTACTATTCATCAAATTGGAGAACATGGGCTGCTGTTAATATACAACTTGCGTGGCGGCGTTACATTTTGAGGACAAGGGGGGAAGCAGCGTTTAACCAGTCCAGGAACTCGACCCGACTTCAACATTATGCTGCCATGTTTATGTCACTTAGACCACATGACCACCTTGAATGAAATAGAAACTATAACAGTTTTACACTAGTACAGGGTAAATAATCTCAGCACATATTGCTCTTAAATGTAATCCTGTAACAATTGTAGCAATGTAATGTTGCAGAACAATCAAATGTCCCAAAAAATGTATGTTTTAGAACAGCTTTTCTAACAATCTTAACCTGGTTTTTTATCGTTTCGTGAGTCTTGTTTCTCATTATCTGAAAAGTTGTATGCATTGCAAATGGAATCAACATAAGATACCTGGATCTACTATTAAAACTGATAATATATAACATCATTGTCTCATGTTATTGAATTGAAAACAGTGAATTGAAAACAGATGAAGTGGCAAAAGAGAGCATACTGTTTCTGTAATAGTATCATTTTTCTGATATCAAATCAAAGGAAATTCCATTCTCCTGAAGTCGATCTTGAAGATCAGTCGGGCCAAAAACAATGCCAGGAGGATACACGCCGCCTTTTGGAAGATCTTGGCGGTGCTTCAGAACAACCAAAGCACACTGAATCAAAATGATGGGAGTAGTCAAATACCCGATCTCAGGTCCCATCACTCTCGTAATGATCTCTGTATCAGGTGCATTTCCACGAGTAGCAAGACTAGCATCACTAAAGCCAGTGCCAACAAACCACATCTTAAAAGTGGCACTAGCCACTTCCTCCTCAGTTGGACCCGTCTTCCTAAACCCCCCAAAACTGAAAACCGAAGGGAATTTCAACAGAAGCCACCTCCCAAATGAGAAGCTCCCCAGCAGCCCAATTGATATTCCGACCAGAATGAAGCCAAGGACACCCACAAGCTTCTTGGTGGCAATCTTAACACCAAAATGAGCAGGTTTAATTGTCGCCCAAAAAGCCGCTCGTTTCTCTGCCTGTTTAGGATCCTCATTGACACCCTGCAGACCAGCAGGGTTATCAGTAAGGGCTGCCAGTGTTCTCCTAACCACAATAGCATCTGCAGACGGTAGTTTCACCGCCCAAAGCCCGAGCTCTTTTTGGTTTTCAATAGTGGATCCTTTTACAGGACCAGGCCCAGGTATCTGAGAGAAAATGAGCACAGCAGATATCCATCCATTATATTAACAAAGTGAAAAAAAACAGGGCAAATTACTCAGAAATGTATCCAACTTCATAACATTAGCACTAATCAAAGTTTCAAATATTGTTATTATATGTATTTTACAAATCAACAATGTACTAACATATATGCCTGCCACATTGTATAATGGTACATACAATAGCATATTTTATAAGCTGCATACATACAGGATAACTTATATTCATTTGCAATACATTCATTAACAAAAATGTGTAAAGTTAAATACTTTTTCGTATAAATCACCCAACCAAAAAGAGTCTTACCAAAGGTCGAGATCGTTTGGGTCTAGACCGTCTTAACGCAGCCAATTTATCAGCATTAGCCACTCCCAAAACCGCAGACTCAAAAGTCCCAAAGTTACCCACAATCCTTTTATCCGATTCAAGACTCAAATACGCCTCAACCCGATTCAGAACAGCAGGGGAAACAAACTGTCTAGAATTAAACATAAACCCAAATTCAGCAGGAACCGAATCAAACCCACAAGCAGAAACCACCAAACTCCTTTCTCAACACTTTTCTCATGATATACAGCTTCCATTCTTTCCATAAACTCAGGCTCCCCACAAATATCCAAATAATCACAACCTGCTTCAACACAGGCATTAACAACAGGTTCACCATAAAGACGAAATGGGCCCACACAGTTCAGAACAAGCTTAGCTTGAGAAGCCATACGGAAAAGGGAAAGTGGGTCCGATGTGTCTGCAGTGATGAGTGGGATTTCAGTTGGGTAAGCTGGGTTGGCCCATTTGAGGGTTTGGGTCAATTTGGATGGGTTTCTGCCTGCTAAAGCTAGGGTTTTGAGAGGGGAATTTTGGGTGTTGAGAAATTTAAGGGCTTCTCTGACAACGTATTTGCCAGTGAAACCAGATGCTCCGAAGATGACGATGTCGTATGTGGGTAGTTGGACTTCTGCCATGTTTTTTGTTTTGACTGGTTTTGCTAATGAAATACAGAAAAATGGTGGGTTTTGTTTAGATCCTTAAAATTGATGTGAGTAGGTGGTAGTTGATACATGGGCCGGATCTTGGCGGTGATTCATGGATGTCAGGACAACAATGACGAAGAAAATAGATGTTGTGCCTATCTTACTTTGTCACTTTGGGAGTGTTTGGCTTAAGGTTTTTAAGTCAAATTTGAGTACAACAACAACAGGACACAATCTTGAGCAGGGGAGGTGAGCGGTAGACAATTTTATTTTTATCCAAAGGTAGAGAGACAACTTTTACAAGTACCCCCGGACACAAAGGGTAAAAGTCGGAAAGTGTAAAGTGTTTAGATACCATACCTGTCGGCAGAGAACATCATAAGATGATATACCTGTATGTTGAGTCCACTACCTTGAGAGTAGGGAAGAGTAACAAACATGCGACCTAACAATACCTTAGCACATGTTCGACAATACATATACAATAGCAACCATATTGAACATATTAAACATCATAAAAATGTAGAAACATAATAAACATAGTCTCCTACAAAAAACTCAAACATATGGTATGCCTGTTTACTCACTGGTACACAGTGGTGAAATGGCAGTTGCATGGCAAATCCCACTCATTGGTACACAGTGGTGGACAAATTTGCGCGTTCTTGGTTGGACGACTTAAAGCGAGTTAAGCGTGAGACCTTGACCCGTGGCAAAAGATGGGACAAAACATGACTACAAATCGCTTGATGAATCAAGTGTGATTTGTAGGTCCCATTCTTACTAGGAATTGCACATGAAATGCAATTACTGCTCGTCACTTACCTTTTGAGTGCAATCATTTCTAGCAGATCAACTGATGAAATGATTGTATGTCAATTGGATCCTAGCCTTAATGAAATTAATTGTTTATTTGATAAACATTGGGTAATTGATTTCTTAAGGATTTATTATCGAAAATACTGATTTTTGAACTTAATCTGTTTTGTAGATGGCAATGAATCCTTCCACAAACACCAATGCTTTTCGGAAAATGTTTGAAAGAGAAAAGCTTAATGGATCAAATTTCAATGACTGGTATCGTCAACTGAGAATTGTTCTAAGAGTTGAGGAACGCATGGATGTCATTGAAAGGCAATGGCCAACCGAACCAAGTGCTGAATCCACAGCAGCTGAAAAAGCTGAATATAGGATTCAGTACACTAGATTCAATGAAGTTTGTTGTTTGATGCTTGCGAGCATGTCTCCCGAGCTTCAAAAACAATTCGAACTCTACACTCCATATGATATGATCAAAGAACTTAAATCCTTGTATGAAAAACAAGCTGGAGTGGAACTGTTCGACTTAGTCGTGGAACTTCATGACATGAAACTTGAATCTGGCAAATCGGTTAGCAGTCATGTGCTCAAGATGAAGAGCATTTTTGACAAATTGGATTCGATGGAGTACGCTTATCATAAAGAGGTAAAAGTTGGCATGATTCTCAAATCCCTTACGAAGGAATATGAGGGTTTTGTGCAAAACTATACCATGCACTCTATGAAAAAAAAGCGTCAATGAACTTCATGCTATGCTCATTGAATATGAGAAGACGATTCCAAAGAAGGCCAATGACCCAAATGTCCTTATGATTAAGGGGGGTCGGATCCAGAAAGCTAAGAAATCGCACCAAGCTAAAGGCAAGTTTGATGGTAAAGGCAAGGGTAAGCAAGCTGCTTATTCCCCCAAACCAAAGAAAACCCCTCCGGCTAAGAAAGAGCATCTGGCTAAAGACCAGACCTGTCATCATTGTAATGAAGTCGGGCACTGGAAGAGGAACTGTCCCAAGTATCTTGCCGAGTTGAATGTGAAGAAGAAGCAAGCAAGCGTTGCTAGTACTTCAGGTATCTTCACCATTGAATTATTTTCCTTTACTAAGCGTAAATCATGGGTTTATGACACTGGTTGTGGAACTCATATTTGTAATGAATTACAGGCACTTAGGAAAAGGAGGAAGCTGAAGCCCGGAGCTTTGCAGCTGTTCGTGGGCAATGGTCTACCAGCACCTGTTGAAGCTATTGGAGAATATCATTTAGTTCTTCCTTCCGGTTTAATTATTGTTTTAGACAATTGTCATTATGCACCTTCTATTACTAGAGGTGTAGTTTCAGTTTCTTTGTTGAAAGACAACGGATTCATTAATGTTTTTAATGATTATGGTATTTCAGTTTCTAAAAATAATGTTCATTATTTTGATGCTATTGCTTGTGATGGTATTTATGAAATTGATATGCGTGGTTGTGATTCAAATAATTCAATGTATAATGTTAGCAAAAGAGCCAAGACTAACTTGGACTCTACTTATCTGTGGCACTGTCGTCTTGGACACATTGGCAAAAATCGCATTGAAGACTTCAACGTGAAGGGATTTTACAATTAAATGATGAATCATTTGATAAATGCGAGTCATGTGTTTCCGGCAAAATGACGAGAGAAAACCTTTTTCGCATAAACCGGAGAGGGCTAAAGATCTTCTTGGACTCATTCATACCGATGTTTGCGGCCCATTTAGACATGTGTCAAGAAAAGGAGCTAGCTACTTCATAACTTTTACGGATGATTTCAGTCGTTATGGTTATGTTTACTTGCTTAAACATAAACGTGAAGTGTTTGAAACATTCAAAGAGTTTAAAAATGAAGTAGAAAATCAACTCGGAAAGACCATCAAGATTCTTCGTTCGGATCGAGGTGGTGAATACTTAAGCCAAGAGTTTAAGGATTATCTGAAAGCGTGTGGAATTGTCCAACAGCTTACTCCTCCATACACTCCTCAACATAATGGAGTGTCTGAAAGGAGAAATTGAACCTTGCTAGACATGGTGAGATCTATGATGAGCCTTACGACTCTCCCATTTTCGTTTTGGGATTATGCTCTTGAGACTGCTATACGCATTCTCAATATGGTTCCAACCAAGAAGGTTGACAAGACACCATATGAATTATGGCATGGAAATGTTCCTAATCTGTCTTACTTAAGAGTCTGGGGATGTGAGGCACTTGTGAAGCGCGATACGCCTGACAAACTTGAACCCAGAACTACTAAGTGCATCTTTGTCGGATACCCTAAGGAAACGATGGTTACGACTTCTATGATCCCGTCAAAAACACTTTCGCGTTGCTCGATATGCTGAATTCTTTGAAAAGAAATTAGTTCCAGAGAACAGTGGGAGATTTGTAGAACTTGATGAGATTCAAGAGGAAGATGTGTCACCTTCTGAAGCTCCTAGCAATCATCAACTTGGGGGGGAAAATGTTCAAAGTGATGAACCTCAAGTCGATGATGATGAAGCGATTCTACTTCGTAGGTCCGAAAGGACAAGACGTCCTACTGACAGATTATGTCTGATGGTAGAAGAAAACGTTTTAGGAGATCTCGATGAGCCTCCGAATTTCAAAGCTGCATTATCAGATCCGGAATCTGAAAAATGGCTTGAAGCTACGAAGGTGGAAATGAAATCCATGAAAGACAATCAAGTCTGGAGCTTGGTTGATCTTCCACAAAATGCTCAAACTGTTGGGTGTAAGTGGATCTTCAAGAAGAAGACGGACATGGATGGACATGTACACACCTATAAAGCTCGTCTCGTGGCGAAAGGTTATACTCAACGTTTCGGTGTTGACTATGATGAGACCTTTTCTCCAGTTGCGGACATTAGAGCTATTAGGATTCTCTTAGCCATAGCTGCGTACTATGACTTTGAGGATATGGCAAATGGATGTTAAGACTGCCTTCTTAAATGGTTACTTGGATGAAGAAGTCTATATGGATCAACCTGAAGGTTTTATTGATCCAAAACATCCCAACAAAGTATGCAAGCTTCAAAGGTCCATTTATGGATTAAAGCAAGCATCAAGAAGTTGGAACAAGAGGTTTGATGAAGAAATCAAAAGTTTGGTTTCGTTCAAAACCCCGATGAGCCATGTGTATATCGCAAAGCTAGTGGGAGTAATGTTACTTTCCTTGTCTTGTATGTTGATGACATATTGATCATAGGAAAACACATTCCAATGTTGCAAGATGTTAAATCCCATCTTGGAAAGTGTTTTGCCATGAAAGATTTAGGAGAAGCGGCATTTATTCTTGGAATCAAGATCTACCGAGATAGATCAAAGCGATTAATTGGACTAAGTCAAAGTGCTTATATTGATAAGGTTTTGAAGCGATTCAAGATGGAGAATTCTAAGCGTGGGTTTACACCTATGCAAGAAGGACTTAGTTTATCTGTCAAACAGGGTGCTACTACACCTAATGAGGTGGAGCGTATGCGAAGAGTCCCTTATGCTTCGGCTGTGGGATCTATTATGTATGCGGTTAGATGCACTAGACCCGATGTGGCGTTCGCGCAAAACATCATTAGCCGATATCAACAGAATCCAGGTGAAAGTCACTGGACTGCTGTTAAGAGCATTCTGAAGTACCTACGGGCTACTAAAGATATGTTTTTGGTGTATGGAGGAAATCCAGACTTAGAGCTCAAAGTGACCGGATACTGTGATGCTGGATTTCAAACTGATAAAGATGACACGAAGTCTCAGTCAGGATTCGTCTTCGTTCTTAACGGAGGTGCTGTGGATTGGAAAAGCAGCAAGCAAAAAACAGTTGCTATGTCTGCAACAGAGTCTGAGTACATTGCCGCCTCAGAAGCCGCAATGGAAGCAGTCTGGATAAGGAAGTTCATTAGCGGGCTTGACATGATCCCCTCAAGTGACTTACCCACTGATATGTACTGTGATAATACTGGTGCATTAATCATTTCCAACGAACCCGGAGTTCAGAAAGGTGCCAGACATTATGCTAGACGATATCACTATGTTCGTGAACGGATCGAACTAGGTGAAATCAAATTACTCAAAGTTCACACAGATTTTAACTTAGCTGATCCTTTCACAAAAGCTTTGTCTAGGCCCAAGCTTGAAAGGCATGCCGAGGGCATAGGACTTAAATTAGCTAGTTATTCATGTAAATCTGTTGTTTCGGTATTTGGATAAGGGATGTTAAACAATTTATATTTTTGATAATGAAATAAAGTACTTGATATGTTTGATTTCATTTAATATTAATTGTATCCTATATTTGCATGTTAAATCCTTGAATATTTTAATAAATATTCTAAATTGTCCATTGTCGATTAATTATATGGGAATATAATTAAACTAAGACAAATCTGAGCGATTGGTTATATTCTTGGAATATATAATGGATGGTCCCACCAAACTCACATGATATCCATAGTTGATGCATATCGGACTACCCCACTAACGAATTCATCACTTTATGGATCAGCGTCATTAAGTGAAATTCGTAAATGGTTACTTTATTGATCCTTTGACTTGAGATACAAGCAGGTCAGCATGTATGGATTGCACTTACTTGATATAGTTCTAACTCTCCTGAATAAGAGAGTACATAAAGGGCTATTTTCAGAAAGTGTATTGAAGTATGATGACTGACACGTGTAGTCAATACAGGATTTGTTCCTTCAACTTGAAAGTTGAAGTATGATACCATTGGCGCCCTCATTAGGACTAATTAAGATGTTTGCATGGCCGTGCCCAAATAAATCCAGATGGTTCTCGATTATATTTGGTAATCATTAATTAGTTATGGAATGAGAAACAGAATCGTTAAATCATGAAATGACATTGATCCATATTCATGTTTAACACGGTATCTGAACAAAGGGATAATAAATGCCTCAACCATTTAAATATACTTTAAGAAACTATACTTAAATATTTCTGGGAGCATTGGCGTGTTGCTAGACGCTAACCAATGTTATTACCTTCATTTGTTACGAGCTCAAGTGGGAGCTGTTAGTATATGATCACGTAGAAATGAACGTATGTCCAGAAATGATTTAAGCCTACGGGGTCACACGTCTCGACACAAATGTATTTAATATTAATTAATATATTGAATGTATTTAATTAATATGATCACGATTTCAATTAACGAGTGGTCGTTAAAAACTAACGGTTACTAGCTAACGGCGTTAGTTAAGGAAGGCTTAATTTGTAATTAGGAGATTCTAGAAATTTCCTAATTATAAACTAAAGGGGCCGGTTTTAATTAATGAGTTTTTAACTCATTAAGTTTAACTTGTTTTCTTATATACTAATCCTAGTTTATATCTAATACGAATCCTAATCTATGTCAAATACGAAAAGGGTTTTGGATATAAAAAGGAAAAAGGAAAAGCCCTCTTTACTTCTCCTCCTCCCTCCTCTATAGCTACGGCCGAACTCTCCCAAACAAAAGGGATTTCGTTTTTTGTTGTTTGACAAATCGAGAAGAGAAAGCAAACGTTGCGGTTCGTGATCAAGTACTAGCATACGTGCATTCACGTGTCGTGTGTGCAATCGTAGAGAAGTTTATTTTAAACTTTTATAAAGTTTCTTGATTTATTCTCATCAATTTAAGGTACACGTTTTCTATCTTGGTTGATTAATTAACTACATAGGTTTTATCTTCCGCTGCGTGCTTTGTGATTTGATTTGATAAATTGTTATATAACTCAACAGTTGATACATGGGCCGGATCTTGGCGGTGATTCATGGATGTCAGGACAACAATGACGAAGAAAATAGATGTTGTGCCTATCTTACTTTGTCACTTTGGGAGTGTTTGGCTTAAGGTTTTTAAGTCAAATTTGAGTACAACAACAACAGGACACAATCTTGAGCAGGGGAGGTGAGCGGTAGACAATTTTATTTTTATCCAAAGGTAGAGAGACAACTTTTACAAGTACCCCCGGACACAAAGGGTAAAAGTCGGAAAGTGTAAAGTGTTTAGATACCATACCTGTCGGCAGAGAACATCATAAGATGATATACCTGTATGTTGAGTCCACTACCTTGAGAGTAGGGAAGAGTAACAAACATGCGACCTAACAATACCTTAGCACATGTTCGACAATACATATACAATAGCAACCATATTGAACATATTAAACATCATAAAAATGTAGAAACATAATAAACATAGTCTCCTACAAAAAACTCAAACATATGGTATGAAAACAACCCAGACAAACATACATAGGAATAGGAATTGACTAAGAATTTATGGGACCCGATGGGCCCAAGAAAGTTAATGATTGCTAATCAAACTACAGAACAAAGTAACTTAGGCCACCTAATTAAACTGACCCTTGTCCTCTCACAAAACTCTCAAAACCATTAAACTAAACTTAGAGAGTAAACACTTAATCCACGTACTAGATTTTAGACCCGTGTCAAATACACGGGTTTACAATATTATCAATATAAAAATTAGTATATGGAACAAAAAAAAACTTATATGTTAAATGTAAAAATATACTTAAAAAAGAATTGAGAAATTCAAATGTTAATACTGAATGCTTAATCATAGAAATTCAAACTTATACGTTAATTGTAAACGGAATTGATGTCTTGCAAAAAAATAATTTTATTTTCGTTAGTCATGGTTGTTAAGAACAATAAAAGTAGTGGCTAGTTCGTGGGGTTTTCAAAGATTTCTTGTGTTATGATTTTATTTGTAGGGTTTAGTTTATATACGAAAATTTGTATCCTAATAACAACAATATTACAATTAGTTTGATTACAATTAATAATATAAATTAAAATATTGATATAAATATTAATTTGTAAGAATCTAAATGTTGTAACCTCTCTAACTTTTAGTTCTATTTTGTTATTAGATAAACATTATGCAATAAAGTGTTAATTATTTTTTTTTGGAATGGCTAAAATTTTATTATAACAAATGACCATCTAGTAAGACACTAGAGGTCAAAGTACAAGAAATACAATCTAGAAATAAACAATTTAATTATTTTTAAATTGGGTTAAAGTGTAAATTGGTGATGGAAAACCAAAAAGTGTAAATTAATTTAAACATGTGTTGATTTAATTAATTTTCAAAAGTTAAGAACTGTAATTGCTCAATTGAGATTGAGTCAATTGTCTTTTAGTATATATTAAGATTAAGATTAAGACTAAGATAAGATTAAGATAAGATTTTTACCCCATATAAAACAATCTTTTTCAACATGTAAAATATCTAAATTATTATTATTCTTTATTTATTCAATTAAATAATTCCGCCTAATAAACTTATAATACCCTTCAGTAAATTAATTACAGCATAAATCCTTGAACTTTTAAAATAACTATCTTATCCTCATTTATATCATTTTTTTTGAACGGCGTGTTAGTTTTTGTTAGTGGTTCGAACCCTAGCAGTGACATCCAAGTGGGCAGTATGCTAGCGGTTGGAACCCGAAGGCACCCCTGGAGACCAAGGGTGCGATAACACGGCCCGCACGCGTCCGAAGAGGTAAATGTCCGAGACCATAGGAAATTAAGATTCGATCTCTGGTCTCCCAGCCAACATCCCTTCCCCAGAACCCCCAAAGAGGGCCCCAGGTGGCCTTATATCAATTATTTTTATATTATATTAATAAAAACATTGTCGCCGCCACCACCGTCGTCATCCGTCATTTTCATCACCGCCACCCGTCACCACCGCTGCTACATTGTATAGGTACCTGTTTAGTTTATAGTAATCCATTCATTTACACCAATGCAGTATGATTATTTTTGTCATTAATCATGCTCAATAATTTTCTATAACTTTTGCTTTATAGAAAAATATGTTTCAATGTGTTATAAAATAGCATATGTAAGATATTTGAATACATTATATTATATACTCTATTAATGAAAATGAAGAATGAATTATGCGTGGCGAGTTACTATTCGTCCACAATACACTCTGATTTACTATTCAGATTTTTATCACATCGTGTTTCGTTCAAAAACCTACCATTGACATTTTATTTTAGTTAAATCATCAATGAAAGTACACTAAAACAACACCATTGACAAACCTACCATTGACATTTTTATTTTACTTAAATCGCACTGCAAGTATACTAAAACAACACCAGTTTACGCAACCGTTTCAATACGAAAAATGAAGCCCCGCATCGCATTATATATAAATACTAAGTTTATATGCATTATATATAAACGTGAATTCGTTCGATATTAATTTATGACATTGCAAATATTTTTTTATTTTTTTTTTGAAAGGCAGCAGCAACAACAAGGATTTGGATTGTAAGGATATTTTGTATTCAGACTCAGTACCATAATTAATTTACCAAAATAACAAATAATTTTGTTTTAAACTAAGAAAATCAGAAGATTCATAAATTTAACAATAAATATTTTATTTTAATAGTTAAATATAAAAAGTTAATCTAAAGTAGAATGACTAATGTTGTGTTTACTTAATAATAAATTTGGTAATGATATCATTATTTTGATCTAAAGGTTATAACTAAAAGTTTAAACTCATCTAACGGTTCTTATTTCTCAATAAAAAAAAAATTAGGACTCTGTTATATATATATCGTAGATAGATGATAATAATATCAATGATAATGATAAATATAGTTTTATAAAATAAAGTAATACTAATAATGGTAAATTATAAAAAGGTACCTAAAACATAATGAAAATTACTGATTTCATACCTATTATTCAGATAAAGAGTGCAAAAAGACAAAATTATCTTTCACGTGTCGTGGGGGAACTAAATGGTCCGTCACGTTCAGGTATGATCATAGTGGGAAAATGATAAGGTGGGGTGTAAATATTAAAATATATAGGTATGTAATCTGCAATGTGATGAATACTTGAGGTACCTTTTGTAATTAAATTATATAGAGAAAATTATATTTTTGGTCCCTTAAGTTGGCAGGATTTTCAGTTTATTGCCCTTAAGTGAATTAATTACAGGAAAAAACCCTGAAGTTGGTTAATTTTTTCACTTTTCACTCTGTGACTAACAACCGTCTATTAGGTCCGTTAAGTGAGGGGCAGATTCGTCATTTCACTATGATTCTTTCTTCTTCTTCTTCCAAATTCAAACACAAACCCAGATTCGTCAGGTTTTGCAGAAAACAAAATGTCAACTGAAATCACGGTGGTCGAAAATTTGAAAATCACGCAGGAAAAATTAAAATCTTGATTTATCTCTTATTTATTCGAATCAGAACATGAAACATGTTGCAATCGACTCAGAAATTAATCACGTACGAACCCTAGCCAAAATAAATCTGATCTAGACTTCGCCCGTAAAACTTGACCTGCCGAAAAAACTTGTTTGAATCGAAAAGAAAGACAAAACAAAGCAATTGCACTACAAGATTCCAATTATCTTATGGATAATTATTTCTTTATCATTGGTTGTGCCAATGGCCTTGTATGCGTCTCTCCCGAAGGCTTTGAATTTTTAGTTATCAATCCATATACTAAAAAGACCATGAAAATACTTGAACCCCCACCTGAACCTCTTCGTGGGAGTGACCGAAGGTGGGAGTTGGTTTGGGGGTTCGGTTATGATTCATCCAACAATGACTACAAGATGATAGTAGGCCTTGTGATGGAAAGACGAACCACACGTTTTTATGTTCTTTCACTGAAAACATTCCTTTGGAAGTTTATTGAAGAAATCGACTATGAATATATGGAAAATAGTATATCCGGCATCTTATGCGATGGGGCACTTTACTGGCTTATGACAAATTTGGAAACTCGAGAGCTAGTCATTTACTCTTTTAATTTATCTCGAGAGGAATTTACAAAGACTCTACCACCACCAGGCGTCCATTATAAAGATGTCAAAACTACTTTGTATACCTTGGGGGCCATAGAAGAATCTCTGTGCCTTATAAAATCTATGACCAATGAACCACTACCCACCAAGATATGGGTATTGAGAAGCGACAATAGTGGAAAACAATCTTGGGTTTTGTTGCCGGATAATTATGTGATAAATTGTGATGCTGTATGCTTCATGAGCGATGAGGATCACTCTATTTATTATACACCATCACCTGGTGTTTTAGTCAACACTCTTGAATATATTGTTGCCCCTATGTATGTGCGGAGTCTTGTATCTCCCCATGTTAAATTGGATTCTAGTTCTAAATCCGGTTCTAACGACACAACTATTTCAGTGGAAGAGGAAGCAGCTTGCAAAGAGGAATGCTCTAAGAAGGTTAGCTCTAATCATGTTGTTATGTCATGGTCCTTTCTTTCGGTTTTCATGTATTCGTTTGGATATGAGATTTGATTGTTTTGATTTAGAGTTTTTCACTTTTAGTAATCAATTAGATTAGATTGGAACATAGCTACTAACTACTGGGTTATGACTGTTGTTTTTTTATTTAATAAATACTCTGTAATACTATTTCTTTACTTTTCTTCTTCAGTAATTACCGCTAGTACATTGTTTAGGTCGGGTCAAGTGTATGTCTAATATCTGTCCAGCTCTGTTGGTATCTTTTTCATTTAATTTACACATGAAACCAGTACCTATATATATATATATATATATATGGGGACAATCAAATAAGAACAGCCTTAAAATAAGAACACGGTGAGAACACTTAAAAACATCATTTTGATGCATTAAAAGTCCATAAAACTAACATAGTCTATAACTAATTATCATTATTTAAGTGTTTAACAACACATTGGTCTGTCAAAATCGAGAAAATCATGTTTTTTGTTTTGTGCATCCATCTTGGATGCATATTCATCAAAATGATGCATCCAACAAAAAACGTGATTTTTCGATTTTGACGGATCAATGTGTTGTTAAACACTTAAATAATGATAATTAGTTATGCACTATGTTAGTTTTATGGACTTTTAATGCATCAAAATGATGTTTTTAAGTGTTCTCACCGTTCTTATCTTAAGAGTGTTCTTACCGAGTGTTACTATATATATATATATAGGAGAGAGATCAAATGAGAAGATTGCTTAAGGAGAGAAGGGGAGAAGGTTGATTTTTAATTTTTTTCTTCTTTATTTTTATTTTTTTTTATTTTTTAATTTTTTTAGTGAAAACCCATTCAAAAAAAAATAAAAAAAAATAAATTCCTACACATGTGTAGATTTTTATACCTTATCTACACATGTGTAAGTTGTATTTTTTTTAATTTTTTTTTTTTTAATTTTTTTTTTTTTTTTTTTTTTTTTTTTTTTGTTTATTTTTAAAAAAACAAAAAAAAAAAAAAAAAAAAAAAAAAAAAAAAAAAAAAAAAAAATATAGTTAATATGCAATATAACATTAATAAATATATACTGATAAAAAAAACATGATTTTTTATATATAGACTCATCAGATGTTCCAATATATTATGACTTTGAAAATTTAGATTTCATAAGATCGTTGGGTCGTAAAAAAAAAGAAGCTTTTACAATAATAGATACTGAAATGAACAATTAAATGACTAAAGGGTGCCGTTTCTTCACAATTCCATATTTCCATGTTTACCCTTGTTTATTTAATAACCATTCGCTAATTAATTTAAATTGGTATTATTTTCTATATATTTTTTTTTGACAAGTGAATTTTATCTCAGACGCGTATGATGTGTGCTAATCGCACAACGAAAGGGTCCCGCACTAAGCGGATCTTAAATAGCCTTTCTCACCATACCACCTCCTTAATTGGAAAATACCGTCGAGGAGAACCTCCTTAAATGTCTCAGTTATAGTTATGCGAAGTGTGGAGTTGCAAAAATTTGAAATGGATTCAAGCGTACGTCACAGAAATGTAAGATATCTTTCTCATAGAAAGCATATAGTTTTTTAATTTCAACAATTATATTGATGCTTCCGAATTTAAATGTATATAAAATTCTCAAAATTGAAAATTATGTACCATGAGGCTAATTTAAGTCAGATAAAATTCTCAAAATTGATATGGTCACATGTGTAAATTAGATGTAAACATATGTACACCTTAAAAACATATTATAGTCGTCACATGTGAACATGATGAAATCATACCCATTAATACGTGTACACATTCAAGATTATGAATACTTAGATTAAGAAAAGTTATTAATTCACATGTATACACCTCTTATATCGAAATTAATTTCAAAAAAGTGATATGCTCACATGTGTAAATTAGATGTACACATATGTACACCTCAAAAATGTAATAAGTCGTCACGTATGAACATGATGAAATCAAACACGTTCATACGTTCTCACAGTTGTAATTAGATCGACATTCAAAATTATGAATAACTAGATGAAGAAAAGTTATAAATCAACATGTATACACCTCATATACCAAAACTTATTTTTTTTAAAAGTGATATGTTCACATGTGTAAATTAGATGTACATCTCAAAATTATAACATAGACGTCACATGTGTACATAATGAAATCATATAGTTAATATGCAATATAACATTAATAAATATATACTGATAAAAAAAACATGATTTTTTATATATAGACTCATCAGATGTTCCAATATATTATGACTTTGAAAATTTAGATTTCATAAACCGATATCTTCCGAAAATCTCAAAAAGTCTTGTCTCCCCACCTTTCCGATCCGATCCCGATCCACGAGTTCTACAACCTTGGTCACAAGTGCTATAATCATAAATTTGGCCTTCACCTACTTTCTTTTTTAATTGTTCTTTATTAATTACAACTGTTTTTTACTCGCTCTTGCTTTTATTTCTCAGTTAATCCAAGGACAAAGTGCGAAACTTTGAGTTGTTGAAGCAGTAAAAGATAAGGCATTGGTGTATGACCTTTTTGCATCTTATTTAGCATTACAAATCTATCTTCAAATAGTTTATAGTATCTTGTGTTTGTTGGATTTCTGTAAAATTGGTCTTTTTTTAGGCTATATTCTGTTTCTTGATTATCATGTTTGAGATTGTAGCAGATTTTTAAATATTGCGACTTTTATCTTATCAAATGGCTTTTTCATTGTTTTTGAAAAGTTTTAGTTCAATACTTCAATTTCAGTAAGTGGCTTGCGTAGTTGATATATTAACCAAGGGTATTTTGAAAATATTCACTCTCTAGGTAATTGCAGCTCATTTTTCTGTTGAATTCCCCATTAAATATAGTCACATAACTAGGTTATGAGTCGTAATAAGCATATTGTGGTGATAGTCAACCTCAAGGAAGTCAACCAACCCAAACCAGTCAATTCGAAGCAAGTGCAAGCAGAACTAAGGCAAGTCAAGTAACCCAAAAGAGTCAAGTTACAACAGTCAAGCTCAAGGAAGCCAACCAACCCAAACCAGTCAAGTTGGGCCAAGTGCAAGCAGGACTAGGGCAAGTCAAGCAACCCAAAAGAGTCAAGTTACAAACAGTCAACCTCAAGGAGGTCAATTTGTGGCTGCTTCAAGTCAAAAAATAAATAAAAGTCCCAAAATGGTTGCCAAAAGATTTGCTAGCATGTGATTTGTGTATTGTTGACTTATGAATTGTATGACTTATGACTTATGGTATTTTATGACTTATCTATCTTATGGTACTATTTATGAATCCTGGTATGTAATATGGTATGTAACTGCCACTCTTTTGTATGATGCTTGTTATAAGCAAGTTTTGGTATATGAATGCAAATTTTAGTGGCAAAATATATACTTGGTATTCATGGTTAAATTCAGGTTACATTGATAAGAATTTGTATGTGTAATGCAGGAAAGTGTGGTCCAAAACTATAAAAATTACAACTTTTTCTTCATTAACCATAAAGATTCTAACTTCATTAACCAAAATAAGACTGAATATTACAACTTGTGAACATTACACATAAAGCTTACAACTTGGTGTTCATTCATACAACCCAGATAAAAACAGATAAAAACAATACCCAACTACCTATTAGATACATCTTCAGCTTCCATACTTGTTGGTCTCTAATACGCAATGTAGCTTCGAGCTTGTTTTTTCCTCTTAATAACCCAGGTATTATATCCACAGCTCTAGCACACATTGGTGGATCGATCCAAAAAAAGTACCCACAATTATTTACCTTGCTTGAACATCGATAGAACCTTCGACCAGGGTTATTATCCTAATTGATTTTTATATAAAACCTAAGTATTATCCTAGATGATTCAATGATAAGAACACAAAATAACGAAATAGCCATAAGATTGATTAGAGAATAAAATAGTTTTAGTACAAAGTATTTTAGATAATATATGAACAAACCCTAAATCACAAACGATTACATCGGAAGAGAGAAACAACAACAATAACGGTAATATTGATAATTGTGAAGGGAATGTTGAAATCCCAAGGTTGTCATGGCTGCGTATATAAGGACACAAAAGAATCAGCTAGGCCCTTGAACTTTAAGCAGTTTCTTCAATCAGTCCCTCCAGCTTTGTCTTTGTCCACTTTACTCTTTCAGTCCCTAGCTTTCCAGAAGTGACACAAGTAGTCCTGCAGTATAAAACATTTTAAGTTAGAAATACAATTAAGTTGATATTTCTAACACCCTCCCACAACTTAATTGTGAAAGATGTCATAAAGCCCAAGTTTGCTGCACAAGACATAGTGCTGAGAATGAGATAACCCTTTTGTGAATATGTCAGCCACATTGTTCTCAGAGGCTACCTTAACAATCTCAATGATCCCTTCCAAAACTTTCTCTCTAGTGAAAAAGAGATCAAGTTCAAAATGTTTTGTTTTTTCATGAAAAACAGGGTTAGCTGCTATTTGAATAGCAGCCTTGCTATCACACTTAATCTGCACAGGGTCATTATAATGAATACCAAAATCTCTAAGAATTTTTAACACCCAAATGACCTCACAAGTTACAGAGGCAAGAGCTCTAAACTCTGCTTCTGCTGAGGACCTAGAGATTGTAGGTTGTTTTTTACTTTTCCAATAGACAAAGGACCCACCAAGAAAAAGATTAAAACCAGTGATGCTTTTTCTGGTGGTGACCTTCTTGGCCCAATCTGAATCAACATAGGCACAAAGGGAGAGAGGTGTGTCCTCCTTAAAGAGAACACCCTTACCTGGAGAGCCCTTGAGATATCTTATCACTCTCGTGGCAATTCTGAGATGTGACTCATAAGGGTCATGCATGAATTGGCTAAGAATATGAACAGCATAGGCTATATCAGGTCTGGTCAGAGTCAAGTAGATGAGCTTACCAACAAGTTTCTGATATTCAGTGATGTTATCTAAAGGCTTGTCAGACTTGTCATCTTTAGAAGGAAGAACCAGATTGCTATCAATGGGTGTAGATGAAGGCTTACAACCCAAAAGACCAAATTCAGCAATTAAATCAAGGCAGTACTTCCTTTGAGATAAACATATCCCATTTTCAGTATCAATAACTTCAATTCCAAGGAAATACCTTAGTCTTCCTAAGTCCTTTATAGAAAATTTAGTATTTAAAAAATGCTTGCACTTTTCAATTTCTTCTAAGCAACTACCAGTGACAACAATGTCATCAACATAGACAAGTAAGGCAAGAAAGACATCATTTTCAGTTTTAGTAAAGAGTGAGTAATCACTCTTGCTTTGCACAAAACCATATTCAACTAAAGCTTGGGTCAATTTTTCATTCCATTTCCTAGGAGCCTGCTTGAGGCCATACAAAGATTTAATTAGCTTACAAACCCTAGAATCAGTTTGAGAATGATAACCAGGAGGAGGTGTCATGTAAACATCCTCATCAAGGTCACCATAAAGAAATGCATTATTGACATCAAGTTGGTATATAGGCCAATGATTTTTTACAGCAATAGTGATCAAACATCTTATTGTGACCATTTTAACAACAGGGGAAAAGGTCTCTTCAAAATCAACCCCATATTTTTGGGCATAGCCTTTAGCAACAAGCCTTGCCTTATATCTATCAACCTCCCCTGTGGATTTGTACTTGATTTTGTACACCCACTTACACCCAATGGTTTTCCTATTGTGAGGAAGGTCAGTAACCTCCCAAGTCCCATTTCTATGCAAAGCTTCTAATTCAGAATTCATGGCATCAACCCATTTTGGGTCTTTGCAGGTTTCCTCATAAGTGAGAGGTTCACACAATTTATTCAAGTTAGAAGCAAGACAAGCAATCTCAGAGTTAAGCTTAGAATAGCAAACAAAATTAGAGATACTATGCTTGGTCTTATTTCCCAAAACAAAATCCTTATACTTTCTGGGAGTTTTAAAGGTTCTGGTTGACCTCCTAAGGTCAATGTGTGTGGAACTGTCACCCTCATGAACAAAATCAGAATTGTTAATTTCATTAGTGAGATTACCCTCAGAATCATTACATGTCTCATCAGAAAGTGTTGCAGTGTGTATTTGATCCCTGGTAGACACTTTAGTACTTCCAAAGGGATCATGTGTATTCCTAGCAGTCCCAAGGGAACCACCAGAGGAACCACCAACACTGCCATCACTCTCAGGAGTGTGAACTCTCCCTTCATCATTGGGTGCTTCATAATTATTTTTGTTTGAATTTTCATTTTCTAGAAAAACAGAATCAAGATGAGTTGTAGTTTTATTAGGAAGAGATGGTTTAAGAGAGTCATTCACCATTTTTAAAGGAAACACATTTTCATAAAATTTCAAATCCCTTGAAAACAAAACAGATTTATTATCCAAACTAAGAAGTTTATAACCTTTTTCTCATTGGAGTATCCAATGAGAATGCATTTTTCAGCCCTACTAGAGAACTTGTCATGATTATTAGGAATAGTAGCAAAACAGAGACAGCCAAAGGTTCTTAAATGGGAGAGATTTGGTTCACTTTTAAAAACTAGTTCATAAGGTGATTTTCCAGACAGAAGGAGGGAGGGCAACCTGTTGATTAAATAAGTGGCAGTTAGAACACAATCAGGCCATAAATTGAGAGGTAACCCCCCTTGAAACATAAGGGCCCTTGCTACATTGAGCAAGTGCCTATGTTTCCTTTCCACAACCCCATTTTGTTGAGGGGTGTGCACACAAGAGGTTTGATGCAATATCCCATGTTGATTAAAAAAAGAGTTCATTCTTTGGTTTATAAACTCACTTTCATTGTCACTTCTGACAATTTTAATTCCTTTTTTGAACTGGTTTTTAAGTAAGTTGAAAAAATTCACAAAGTTTTCATAAGTTTCATCCTTGGTTTTCAATAAATAAACCCAAACAGCTCTTGTGTGGTCATCAACAATGGTGAGAAAAGACTTATAACCCTCTTTACTTTGGACTTTGTAAGGTCCCCGAAGATCAAGATGCACTAAATCACCAAGAGAATAAGTTTTATGTTTGCTTAAAGAGAAGGAATTTCTGGTTTGTTTTGCCTTATGACACACCTCACAGAGAGAGATGATAGTGTCATCATTTAGGTTTAACTTGTTCTTAAGAGTAACAAGAACAAATTCAGAGGGATGACCTAATCTGTTATGCCATAATTGACCAGACAAGTGACACTCAATCTTAGCATGATTGCTAATGAATTTATTACCTTTAAACATATTTTGAAAAATATAAAGACCACCACTTTGTCTACCACTCCCAATCACTTTCTTGGTTTGTAAATCCTGAATCACACAAGTATTTTGGTCAAAACCAACAAAAACTTTACTATCCCTGGTCAGACTATAAACAGATAAAAGATTCACACAATATTCAAGAACAAACAGAACACCAAACAACACAACCCTTTCACTAATTCTAAGATCACCAATCTTTAATATTCTAGCTTGGGTTCCATTTGGGTGTCCAACAGTTAGGCCAAGACCAGAGATATCATGAACATTGAACAAAAGTTCTTCTTGACAAGTCATATGAGAGTTAGCACCAGAATCACAAATCCATCCATCTTTAAACACAAAGGTTTTATTATTCACATTTGCACAAAAGAAGGTAGCAAAATTAGCATTGAAGTAGCAATTAGAGTTAAAGAATGTACCTGCCATATTGGCCTGCACACCTTTTGAAGGTGATTTTTCATTCAAGAGATTCATCAATTTTGCATATTGATCAGAAGTGAGGGTCATGGTAGGACCAGAATCTGAGTTACCAGGACTGGAAACAGTACTAGGACCAGCAGTAGGATCATTAAACACAGCATTGTTATTAGACTTATAGAAGGTTTGAGAAGAGTATTTTCTGGCAGAAGAATTTCTGCCATAACCTGGAGGGTAGCCAATAACTTCAAAACACTTTTCTAGGGTATGACCATACCTATGACATCCTGAACACTGAACAGAGGTATTTGGTCCCCTTCTTTCAAAATTCCTGTTGTTATCAAAAGTTTTGTTGTTCTCAAAACTGTTCTTATGAAAATTTCTGTTACCAAGACTTTTCTTTCCAGTATCAAAGGTTTTTGAAACAAAAGCACTATTATGAGGTTTAGAAGAATTGCTCCCAGAATTACCAATTCTGTGAGATTCCTCTCTAGAGACAGTTGCAAAAGCAGTTTTGACAGTAGGTAGAGGATCCTTCATAAGGATATTGCTTCTAGCAGGTAAGTAAATATCATTAAGTCCCATAAGGAACTGCATAAGTTTCAAAAGCTGATGATGCTCTTGAATTTCCCTAGCTGCATTACAAGTGCAGGTAGGAAGCTTCACAAGAGCATCAAATTGTTTCCAATAAGAATTTAATTTGTGATAGTATTCAGAGAGAGAGTTTCCATTTTGAGTTAATGAATGAATTTTGTGATGCAAGTTAAAAATTATGGATCCATCTACCTTGTCATAGGTTTCCTTCAGTTCCTCCCAAACATTTTTTGCATTTTTTGAAAAAATTTGCCCCAAATACAACTCTTCAGTGATAGAACTAAGAATCCAAGAAAGAACCACAGAGTTACATCTATCCCATTGTTTTGCAAGAACATCATTATCAGTAGGTTTCACACAAGCGCCAGTTATAAAACCCATTTTATTTTTAGTTTCAAGAGCTAATTCCATAGCACATGCCCAGACTCTATAATTTTCTGTGCCTTTTAACTTAAAACTGATTAATGGTGTTCCAACAGTGTCACTAGCATGCAAGTTTCATCACCAAAATCCAGTTTGCTAATCATGGTTCCAAACACATTAACAGGTTCATTTGGATCATTAACAACCTCATTAATAACATCTTCATCAGCCATAGTATCAGAAATGCAGTAATAAAAAACACACAACCAAGTAAACCTAATAGGGAAACAAGACAAGGAACCAGATTCAGGAACACTAAAGTGTTCAAGACAAGTATTATCTAGATCCCTCTCTTCTACCAGAAAGAGTTAGAATGAAAGATAAATAAAAGTAACAACAACTAACAAATAATAGCAGATAAAGGATCCCAATCTATAGGCCAAACTCCTCCCACTTAGAGCACTCCAAGTGAAAGTCCATTTGCTACTGAAAGGGTAGGAAAGAAGACTCACAGTGATATCCAACAGTAACTCCAATCAACTAAAAAGGGACAAGATAAAGAAATATAAATATTTCTTTATATTATGCAGCTAAATCTAGGTTTCAAATAGTGAAATAAGATCTAAGAAGACCAAATTTGCTAGATGAAACCAAAAGAGATCCACTCAAATGGCAAAACTACAACTCTTAAAGAAGAGGAGTCCCACACATGAGCAGAAGGAAGATAATATACCAAACTCAAGCTCTCTTAGCCTATATAAGGTACAAAGAGAACAAGAAGATGGGAATCAATCGACTGAATACAGATCTCTAAGAAGAGTAATATTCAACCGAGAATAAAAGTAATATTGCGGAATAAATAATCAATCGATTGTGGATAAACCCTAAAAAGGAAGAAAACCCCAAATCGAGAAACCCTAAAATTAAAAGTACAAATAAATAGATAAATATGAATCAATCAAAGCAGATCCAAGTCCGAATCGAGATAATAGCCAACAATGGCTCTGATACCATGTTAAAACTAATTGATTTTTATATAAAACCTAAGTATTATCCTAGATGATTCAATGATAAGAACACAAAATAACGAAATAGCCATAAGATTGATTAGAGAATAAAATAGTTTTAGTACAAAGTATTTTAGATAATATATGAACAAACCCTAAATCACAAACGATTACATCGGAAGAGAGAAACAACAACAATAACAGTAATATTGATAATTGTGAAGGGAATGTTGAAATCCCAAGGTTGTCATGGCTGCGTATATAAGGACACAAAAGAATCAGCTAGGCCCTTGAACTTTAAGCAGTTTCTTCAATCAGTCCCTCCAGCTTTGTCTTTGTCCACTTTACTCTTTCAGTCCCTAGCTTTCCAGAAGTGACACAAGTAGTCCTGCAGTATAAAACATTTTAAGTTAGAAATACAATTAAGTTGATATTTCTAACAGTTATTATGGGTCTAGGAGGTTAGAACGATTGCTGGATTTCCACACGAACAATAATTTACCATAATGGTATGTGAACCCTATAAAACCCTAATTTTGGGAGGAGGAAAGAGAGTTTTGGGGGGAAGAAAGAGAGTTTTGGGGGGAAGAAATAAAGTTTTTGGGGGAAATAAAAAGTGTTTTGATCCGTTCTAGAGTAATGGTGGGGAATTTTAATGTTTTATAGATAAATATGATGCGTGTGGACATAAATAGCCTCACGTGGAACGCACGTGAGGGGGTTAACGGATGGCAACAAACGGACGTTTGTGGGAGGGGTAGGTAATGACACGAAAATTCACCATATGGGTATCTAATGATACGAAAAAACGAAAGGGGTGAAACTTGATAATATGGCAAACCACAGGGGTATGTAATAAAATTTTCTCATGTTAAAATTAGACAAAGTCTATTGTATATTTGTGTGTATTGGCTTCTTTCCTAAACAAAAAGGGCAAATGTCCTTACATAGTTTACTAAAATTGTTTGAGGTAGGCCAATTAAATTCCAATCTTTTTTGTTTTTCATGTTTCTCTCTCCATCTTTTATTAATGACATATAAATTTATAAGTATTTGTCTGTAATTAGTTTGTCATTCTAGCATTTCTCATCTTTTATAAAATTTATAAATTTTGTCGTTAAAGCCACTTTATTTTGGCAAAACTGACGGTTTATCCACTCAACAATTCTTTTTGCCAATAAAGCTTTTGAACTTGATTAGTAGATTCATTGTGAATATGCAAATTTTTGCCTTTGTGTTGATGTGGTTGGAACATTCTTAGTACAATTTAGTAGTATGTATTTAGAGATTCTTAGACTAAGCAGAGTGGGCGGCATATTGGTCGAACCTCGCCCATTTTCGCCCCTAACACCGCCCCCACTGGGCGAAAGAGGTACACGGCGAACTACAAGGATCGCCTCCGTCCCTCTGACCAGCTCCGAATTCAAAGCAAAAATCACTCTCCCCCATGTGGTAAACGACTAGTTTGAGTTTTTTCCTCTTTTTCTTAATTTTGTTTTCTTCCTCTTCTTATACATATATACACCCATGAACAGACTGAGTTTACCCAGAAATCAACCAAACACTCTTCAAGAATATGAAAGCAGATTATTATTATTATTATTATTGATAGATGGCGGTGCGGCTAGGCTTTGTGGGTTCGAATGCCGGTTTGAGATAACCAGCCAGGCAAGGGAAAGAAGGAAGTCTTCCTGCGGAGGGGGAAGAAGCGGCCCAGTTTAATAGATTCAATGGTCGACTTGCTTGAATCGAAGAGGAAGAGCCCACTTTCATTTGAATTCCTGCTTTCATTAGCTCCTTCAGGATTGGATTGACGTATGGAACCACTGACAGTGAACCGTTCGTCTACCTCAGGTCTTACACTGAATGACCTCTCTCATCTAATCGATCGGTGAAGGATGTCTTTGAAGATCATCTTTTTTGTTTTTTTTTTTTTTTTTTTTTTTTTTTTTTTTTTTTTTTTTTTTTTTTTTTTTTTTTTTTTTTTTTTTTTTTTTTTTTTTTTTTTTTTTTTTTTTTTTTTTTTTTTTTTTTTTTTTTTTTTTTTTTTTTTTTTTTTTTTTTTTTTTTTTTTTTTTTTTTTTTTTTTTTTTTTTTTTTTTTTTTTTTTTTTTTTTTTTTTTTTTTTTTTTTTTTTTTTTTTTTTTTTTTTTTTTTTTTTTTTTTTTTTTTTTTTTTTTTTTTTTTTTTTTTTTTTTTTTTTTTTTTTTTTTTTTTTTTTTTTTTTTTTTTTTTTTTTTTTTTTTTTTTTTTTTTTTTTTTTTTTTTTTTTTTTTTTTTTTTTTTTTTTTTTTTTTTTTTTTTTTTTTTTTTTTTTTTTTTTTTTTTTTTTTTTTTTTTTTTTTTTTTTTTTTTTTTTTTTTTTTTTTTTTTTTTTTTTTTTTTTTTTTTTTTTTTTTTTTTTTTTTTTTTTTTTTTTTTTTTTTTTTTTTTTTTTTTTTTTTTTTTTTTTTTTTTTTTTTTTTTTTTTTTTTTTTTTTTTTTTTTTTTTTTTTTTTTTTTTTTTTTTTTTTTTTTTTTTTTTTTTTTTTTTTTTTTTTTTTTTTTTTTTTTTTTTTTTTTTTTTTTTTTTTTTTTTTTTTTTTTTTTTTTTTTTTTTTTTTTTTTTTTTTTTTTTTTTTTTTTTTTTTTTTTTTTTTTTTTTTTTTTTTTTTTTTTTTTTTTTTTTTTTTTTTTTTTTTTTTTTTTTTTTTTTTTTTTTTTTTTTTTTTTTTTTTTTTTTTTTTTTTTTTTTTTTTTTTTTTTTTTTTTTTTTTTTTTTTTTTTTTTTTTTTTTTTTTTTTTTTTTTTTTTTTTTTTTTTTTTTTTTTTTTTTTTTTTTTTTTTTTTTTTTTTTTTTTTTTTTTTTTTTTTTTTTTTTTTTTTTTTTTTTTTTTTTTTTTTTTTTTTTTTTTTTTTTTTTTTTTTTTTTTTTTTTTTTTTTTTTTTTTTTTTTTTTTTTTTTTTTTTTTTTTTTTTTTTTTTTTTTTTTTTTTTTTTTTTTTTTTTTTTTTTTTTTTTTTTTTTTTTTTTTTTTTTTTTTTTTTTTTTTTTTTTTTTTTTTTTTTTTTTTTTTTTTTTTTTTTTTTTTTTTTTTTTTTTTTTTTTTTTTTTTTTTTTTTTTTTTTTTTTTTTTTTTTTTTTTTTTTTTTTTTTTTTTTTTTTTTTTTTTTTTTTTTTTTTTTTTTTTTTTTTTTTTTTTTTTTTTTTTTTTTTTTTTTTTTTTTTTTTTTTTTTTTTTTTTTTTTTTTTTTTTTTTTTTTTTTTTTTTTTTTTTTTTTTTTTTTTTTTTAGGCCGCAGATTCTCCTTTATGAGTTAATAGTATGAAAGATTTGAAACAAAAAATACATATATCGATATTATTATTATTATTATTATTATTATTATTATTATTATTATTATTATGTATTATCTTTATTAGTTATTATTAGTTCCAATTGGGGATTATTATTATTATTATTATTATTATTATTATTATTATTATTATTATTATTATTATTATTATTATTATTATTATTATTATTATTATTATTATTTTATTTTATTATTATTATTATTATTATTATTATTATTATTATTATTATTATTATTATTATTATTATTATTATTATTATTATTATTATTATTATTATTATTATTATTATTATTATTATTATTATTATTATTATTATTATTATTATTATTATTATTATTATTATTATTATTATTATTATTATTATTATTATTATTATTATTATTATTATTATTATTATTATTATTATTATTATTATTATTATTATTATTATTATTATTATTATTATTATTATTATTATTATTATTATTATTATTATTATTATTATTATTATTATTATTATTATTATTATTATTATTATTATTATTATTATTATTATTATTATTATTATTATTATTATTATTATTATTATTATTATTATTATTATTATTATTATTATTATTATTATTATTATTATTATTATTATTATTATTATTATTATTATTATTATTATTATTATTATTATTATTATTATTATTATTATTATTATTATTATTATTATTATTATTATTATTATTATTATTATTATTATTATTATTATTATTATTATTATTATTATTATTATTATTATTATTATTATTATTATTATTATTATTATTATTATTATTATTATTATTATTATTATTATTATTATTATTATTATTATTATTATTATTATTATTATTATTATTATTATTATTATTATTATTATTATTATTATTATTATTATTATTATTATTATTATTATTATTATTATTATTATTATTATTATTATTATTATTATTATTATTATTATTATTATTATTATTATTATTATTATTATTATTATTATTATTATTATTATTATTATTATTATTATTATTATTATTATTATTATTATTATTATTATTATTATTATTATTATTATTATTATTATTATTATTATTATTATTATTATTATTATTATTATTATTATTATTATTATTATTATTATTATTATTATTATTATTATTATTATTATTATTATTATTATTATTATTATTATTATTATTATTATTATTATTATTATTATTATTATTATTATTATTATTATTATTATTATTATTATTATTATTATTATTATTATTATTATTATTATTATTATTATTATTATTATTATTATTATTATTATTATTATTATTATTATTATTATTATTATTATTATTATTATTATTATTATTATTATTATTATTATTATTATTATTATTATTATTATTATTATTATTATTATTATTATTATTATTATTATTATTATTATTATTATTATTATTATTATTATTATTATTATTATTATTATTATTATTATTATTATTATTATTATTATTATTATTATTATTATTATTATTATTATTATTATTATTATTATTATTATTATTATTATTATTATTATTATTATTATTATTATTATTATTATTATTATTATTATTATTATTATTATTATTATTATTATTATTATTATTATTATTATTATTATTATTATTATTATTATTATTATTATTATTATTATTATTATTATTATTATTATTATTATTATTATTATTATTATTATTATTATTATTATTATTATTATTATTATTATTATTATTATTATTATTATTATTATTATTATTATTATTATTATTATTATTATTATTATTAGTTATTATTATTATTATTATTATTATTATTATTATTATTATTATTATTATTATTATTATTATTATTATTATTATTATTATTATTATTATTTGAACAACATTATTATTATTATTATTATTATTATTATTATTATTATTATTATTATTATTATTATTATTATTTGCATCATGTATAAAAATTCATGCAGAGTTCTTCGAGATATGGCAAAATGGTGATACTAACAAAGCTGTCCTAAAAAGCTTGTGTGGTTTTATGAAAGCTGTTATGGCGGGTTGCATATGATATGGTTGTTTTTAAAAGAACTTCAAGGGTGTGTACGTATTTCTTATTTGAAACGTCTGGTGTTTATTATGGAATGTGTTGTTTTGAATGTTGGTGGTTGTTAGTTACTGGAAATTAATGGACGAAATGGTAAGTGGTGTTTCATGTTTTAAAGAGTATAGTGATAAATTGGGTGAAGTGTTGGTTAGTATTTAGTAATAAACGATAAGTATCGTGATTGGTATGTTTAATCAGATGGGGAATAAGGATTTTAGAATGTGGTTAAAGTGGCATATGTCTTATGGATATGGCTGAGTCTTATTGTTGTTAGTAAAGTTGTTTTTGAATTATATTTGAAGGAATGTTTGTCATGAAATGATGAAGCAGATTGGGATTAAGATTAATGGTGTTGGGCTAACGGGGTTTGGAGAATATGAGAGTTTGGGCTTAAAGACTATGAAGGTTATTGCGCTAATCCAATTTTTTGAAGTATAGAGTATAGACTATGAAGGTTATTCTTATTAGAATTTCCGTTCATATTTGTATTTTGCAAAAGTGATCTTGCATAAATGATTTCAAAAACTTTAGTTATTTAGTGAATTTATGTTCGTGTCAAATACACAGTTTGTATCACATTTTCAAATTAAGATAAACCGTTAAATATGTAAATTTAAATATAAAAAATAATCATGTCATTCTAGTACTTGTGGTCCCCAACAATATTGTCACACGTCTTCTTCCAACTAATAAGAGTATGGACATGCACTTGGTAGCAGAAAGAATAAAGAAAGAAAAACTATCATATGATGAAAAATTAAATAAGAAGAAAAAGAGAGGAAGAGAGATGACCGCTGATGAGTAATGCCCAAAATCTATACACACTACTTTTTATACACAAGAAATATTTTCACCTATTACCCATTTTTTTTTCCTTTGTTACACTTTTACGTAATGTATCTATATCTAATTTATGTCCTTTTGTTCATTTTCAAACTTAACTCTTCATTTCATCTTCCAACTACCTACTTTTATTGTTCATTAATTATTTCACGTATTTAACCGTGTTAATTACTTTACATTTGTCTCGTATCAAAACTTTTTTAGAGAACGTCGGCAAGTTGTCAACCCGATTCCCATATATACACTACTAGATTTAGTCCTGTGTCAAACTAAAATGAATTGTAACCTACCCTCAAGATTCAACGTGTAAGTTAGAGAACTCTAAGAACATGGTATTTATTTAGGATTAGGATCCTCTAAAGTTATGACAACTTTATAGGTAAAGTTGAGAGGATCCTAACCTTTGGATTAAAATCAAAGGTCAAGATTCAAACTTGATTTTTGAATCTTAACCCTTGATTTCAATCCAAAGGTTGAGATCTCTCAACTTTACCTATAAAGTTATCATAACTTTAGAGGATCTTAATCCATTTATTTATGGGTTTTTGAAGAAAAATAAACAAGGAAAGGATGTATATGAAGATTTGATCCATAAGAACATGAAAAACATATTTCCATTGTACACTGTACACTTGGTAACATGCAAAAAATGTGCCCCCTCGAGCTACTGCCCTCCTCATGTAACTTGTCGCTACCATCACATTTCGTAAACCAACTAGGTCCTAGGTGCCCCCATGGATGGGTGCATCTCATCCCTTCATGTTGCATGATTTGACAGTATTTGCATCTTGAGACACATACTAAAATGCTCTATACTCAGCTTGAGTTTTGTTTTATAGCTTCACTAAGTGTAAATTAAATCAGCACACTTGAGGTCAAGAATGAAAAAACAGTAAGAACTATATTTTATCAAACGAGGGAAAGTGCCCGCGCGTTGCGGCGGTGAGATGGTGGCGGTGATAGGTCATAGGAGGTGATAAGTCATAGAGTGTGATAGCCAAGATGCTTTAGCCGTACGGGCTCCGCCCTCGGATTTAAAAATTCGTCGAAAGTATATCAAATGACATCTCTAATGGAAGAGCATGGAATTTTAAGAACACCCATACAATTTTTATAATTTATCGATAAACGGTTTTTGAGATAAACGATTTTGAATGAATTAGAGGAATAAAATGATTTATGGATGAGAGAGAAAAAATAAGTGGTTGAGATTTGAGGAGAGATAAGAAAATAAGTGGTTGAGATTTAAGGGTATTATAGGTATATTAGATAGAGATGTTTAAATTAGTGGGAAAAAAAGAGGGGCAATTTAGGTAGTTCAAATCATCTTTTGAGATTTAAAAAAAGGGCAAAATGTAGTATAGATTACTTTTGGCTTGTGTAGTTTGTATTATTGATAATAATAACATAGCGAGGTTTCATGAGTTTCCCCTTTCAAGAACAATGATTTGTTCTTCAATTCTGATGCAGTGAGTGTAGTTTATTTCAAGAATGTGGTCACGTGTTTCTTTTATAATAGCATTGATCGTATGTTCGACATTATATAACGCTATTCATGCCGCACTCGTTGGTACTGCCTATTGTGACACTTGTTTCCAAACAGAATATCATTGGGTCTATTTACTTCATTACAGGTAGTTTTGTGTACTCATAAATTCATACCGAAATCCTGGTAGGATATGTTGTTTAATGGTGTCATTTTTAAATTTATTTAGGTGCATTGGTGACGGTTGAATGTGATGGTGATGGGATTCAGTCAAGATTCCGAGAGGAAGTAAAAACAGATGGAAAAGGCGAGTTTAAAGTAAAACTGCCATTCTCAGCTATCAAACATGTTAATGTGATCAAGGGTTGTTCTGTTAACTTGATAGGTAGCAGCAAGTCTGAATGTGAGGTGGCTGCCACCACAACTTCAACGCCTATTCGTCTCAAGACAAAAACCCCCGAATATCATGTCTTTTCAGCTGAATTCCTTACATTTCAGCCTCTAGTAAAGCCAAGACAATGTCATACAAAAAGAAAAAACCAGAATTCCAATGCTGAATTTAGCACTTCAGCACCAGCACCATCGCCTGTTGATCGAATGCTCATTCCTCCAACGGATCCTAGTCCCAACACACAATCCCAATTTCACCTGCTACAAACAAACAAATTACAACGGAATTATATCAACTAACAGATGAAAACAATTTCGGGTACCCATACCTTGATCATCAGTTTCTGCCGCCACCATTGGGGCCATTATTACAATTCCAGTCACCACCAGATTCCATGTTCAATCCCGGTTTGCAGACACCACCAGATTCCATGAATCCTGGTTTCCTGCCACCACCAGATTCCATGAATCCTGGTTTCCAGCCACCAGCAGATTCCATGTTCAACCCGGGCTTCCAACCGTCACCAGAGTTCATGTCTAATCCCGGTCTACAGTCACCACCAGATTCGTCCATGACCAATCCTGGTCTCCAACCACCACCCGATTCCATCTTCAATCCGGATTTCCAGCCGCCACCAGATCCCATGTTAGATCCTACACTATTACAGCCACCACCAAATTCCACAATTGGCCCATCCCAAACATCACCACCGACATCGATTCCTCAGGTGTCTACACCACCACCATCAGGGCCATTTTCACCACTAGAACCGCAACCTAATTCCACTCCATCAACGCCATCACCCCCATTGGTATCCCTTCCACCATTCCCTTTTCTGTCAGGGTCAGGAATGCCAGGAAAGCCACACACAACCTTTTCCACTAATATAAAGAAAACATCTTCTCCTTGATTAAGCACACATGTGCATATCAACGTATATTATCAAGTATTCTTGTACAACTTTCAGGCAATAACTTTTCGCTTTATCATCTTTCTAGCAAACATGTTCTCTTATCTTTCACTGTACCAAACTTATGCGGCACATGATTTTCCATATTACTAAGTAGGACTGTGACATATGATACAAACACATAGAACAATAGCCTACATCACTTTGTGACCATCTATTTTCCACCCACACTCAATTGAAGACATTATCAAAAAACTCAAAAACCACCGGAAATCACTGGATTCCACATATGATAACACCCATAAATAACTGGAAACAGAAACAAAACCGAGAAATCCATCACTTAGTGTAGGTACAAGGCTACTATATAAGAGAGTTCTATTCTAGTCTGTGTATATATTAGGGTGTGGGGAGTGCAAAGGGAGGGAGGGAGGTACCTCGGTGAACACCCTTCCTTAAGGGAGGTACCTCGCCGGAGGGAGTGACAGCCATCCCTCTCTCCTTTACCTACTTTCTCAAGAAAAAAAAGGGTGTGAAATAGGAAAGAGAAGGGAGGGGCATTCCTTACATGAGGCAGGGGAAGGGATAGAAGGGGAGAGAATATGAAAAGTAACTGATAATACTTAACATTCGACAAAGCGGCCTCCTTTCTTGTAATTTGAGAAACAGGGATCTCCAAAAAGTCTAAGCCTCAGTTTAATTCAGTTCATTCATAAAAATATTACAACCCTAATGATCTATAAATAATATTAAAGATATCATGGAAATAAAAAACAAATAATAACATCAGTGTACATATCATCTAAAACGATAGTTATACTTTTATTGTTTTAATCCAGTATAATATGTCAAATACAATAAACCGGTTAAATTGATATACCTTAAAAATGCAATTACCCTACTGGATGACAATGCAAACGGATGAGACCTTATTACTGATGTTAATGAACTTTTCTATGCTTCCTTCCGCACCATTCTGGCCTACTATCGATAGGCATTGGCATCTTTTTCTTTGCTTTGACCGCGACTTTGTTTGGTGGTTTTCCTCTTTCCTTTGGCTACACGAATTGATAACCAAATTCAAAATAACAATGAAATTGAGCAAGAACCAAGAAAAATAACTAAAATAAATAAAAACTCAAAGAACAAAACAGACATGTGCAAATGATTGAAAATCAGTACCCACAACTCCAAGCAAGCTACCACTAGTGAAGCCATGTAAGTCGCAAAGGAAATACCTATCTGCCTATATCGAGAAATCAATTCCAGTTAAATCGACAATTTCTATGCACCCGACAAATCTCAAAGCACAAAACAGGTTATAACGGGTGTTGAGGTGTTGAACTAAATTCATGAGGTCCTCATAAGGGAGGTGACACTTGTCAAAGAACCATGACAGTGTTGAACTAGCTTTATCAAAAAAGAAATCATTTGTAAATGTCAAAAAACTGAAACAAGAAACAATCATCTGTTACCAAAATGAAAACCAAACTCAAAAGACCTAAATGAGTAGGCAAAAATGCAAAATCCACAAAAGAACAAAACAGACATGTGCAAATGATTGAAAATCAGTACCCACAACTCCAAGCAAGCTACCACTAGTGAAGCCATGTAAGTCGCAAAGGAAATACCTATCTGCCTATATCGAGAAATCAATTCCAGTTAAATCGACAATTTCTATGCACCCGACAAATCTCAAAGCACAAAACAGGTTATAACGGGTGTTGAGGTGTTGAACTAAATTCATGAGGTCCTCATAAGGGAGGTGACACTTGTCAAAGAACCATGACAGTGTTGAACTAGCTTTATCAAAAAAGAAATCATTTGTAAATGTCAAAAAACTGAAACAAGAAACAATCATCTGTTACCAAAATGAAAACCAAACTCAAAAGAACAAAGCTGCCACATGGGATGAATATTATCACGCATATATCCAAGCAAGCAGCCACCAATGGGACATAGTGAAGCTGACTGTAAGCTACAGTTTTAAGATCCATATCAAGAAATGCAATCCCTTATACATCAACATCCTACTAACCTATTCATACACCCAATGAGCCTCAAAGGACAAAACAGGTTGAAATGGGAATTGGATAAAAAAAAAGGTTGATTTATTATAAGCCCTACTATCATAATAGGGTTAAGATCCTGATCAAGTGACATAAACCCAAGTTGTATGTTAGATTTCCACCGGAACTGCTTCCCATCAAGTACACTTATTAAAAGTCAGCCATCTCCAACAACCAATGGTGTTCAGTTCCCAATGCCTTGCCTGGTCACAAATCCACCGGATAGCGTCCACCACGTCATCATATGCTGCAGGGAGACGGTGTTCCGGTGCAAGACGATATTCAAGGGATATCCCAAAGGCCGGAGACTTGGCTGATATGTCACGGAAGATAAGGTGCATGAAACCACCCCTTTGGAAATAAATGATCGGGAGTTTTTGAGTTGGTGGTGAGATGGGTTGAGTAGAATATCCATGGATTCGATACTGGTTGGCGGCAATGGAAATAATAAGGCGATGAAGGCGTGACAGGTCAGAGATCCATCAGAGTTTAGGGTGATATTTAGGATTTTGAAAGAATCTACATTGGATGGTTGAGGTTCAGAAGTCATTGTAGTTTATGACATGGAAATGTGCACCACGAATACATCTATATATACACACATGTTCAGGATTCACCTGATGGAAAGTATATGCCAACTATTCTAGTAGCAAGCAAATCAAATTAAAATACAGATGTAAAAATTTCTAATAAGTAAAATACAGCTCATTGTTATAAATCAATTCCTGATAATTCAGCAAAAAGACGTGCAAAAGCATATTAACCGGGGGGGAATTTGTTATATAATACCCCTCGATTTAGCCAATATTAATATAATCTTATAAATACGTATGATGTTAAAAAATATAAACATAAAATGATAAAAGCAAACAGATTTTGTAAAGACATGTATAATGTATATCGGGTGTCTCTATCTCTAAACACATATATATAAGTCAACCCTAATTAACATGATATGAAAGGATTTTCAGGCAGTAAGCATGTCAGATAACATCTCAGGTGTACTCAAAAACATCTATTTGTGTAAATGTCACAGTATACAGAAAATAAGAAACATGATCATAAACAAACGTTACATGAAAACACAGAATATAATTGATAACTATTTAGAAAGGTAAAACCTCTTTGCAAATTTGTGAAGTTTACTTTATTTATTGTTCTTATTATTCCTTCTTGATATCCTGGTATCTTAAAACTGGCATGAAGTTCCAAGCCTTTGCTTTTGCTTCAAACCTGAATTCCTCGACTTGCAATTAGAAAAAGCCGAGTGCAAGAGACCTTCAAAATGACCAAGGAAAACAGCCCACTCCTCTTGAGTCATATCTGAAAGTCTTACAAAGCTCACACTTGTAGGCAGATGTCCCATCATATTCCTATTTCCAGATGAAGTGTAACTACCATTAACCGATCTCATCAGATGCTTCCAGCTCTGTTCTTCCATGCTACAAGCTTTAAATGAATCAGATAGCTTCAAAACAGAATGCCCCAGCATCTTACCACCACCATGATCGTTTGGCTTTAAGTAGTCTTCTTCCTCTGTCTCGATACTCTCTACAGAATCTGAAAGCATGTTTTCATAATTACTAGAAGCTTCCTCACAGTCTATGTCAAACTGGAATATTTCCTTATTATTTGTTGTCCTCGATGAAGGGGACCACGTCTCACTTCCCTCCAATAACTTTCTTGCTTGGATGCATATCAACTCAAGTTCACTTGGTTCCTCTTCATGACTGCGAAACTCCCTAGTCATCATCTCACCAATCTCAGTCAAACATAAACCAAAAGTAGCAGCTTCTTTAAGAAATATAGTGCAAAGGACCAGGACACGAAGACAAGCCTCAAGAATCATAGGAAGTTCCATACGTAATAACTCAGAGTCACGAACAGGGTCAAGATTGGAGATATATTCGAGTTCATCATCAGAGAAGGGTACCGATGCCTGTGGCCAGTGGATCCATTTCAAAATAAGGATCCTCCAAGCTCTCAGGAAGACATAAGCCATGGTCGATTGGGGCAAGCTCTACTTGGCCAAATTTTCGTGAATCTTCAGGTTTCTTCACCAAAATATTTCCTGCATGTCCGTCAGTGTTCAAGATACGGATATCTAATATCCCAATCCTATGGACTGCAGATACAGGAAAGCTTGATGTCCCGTAATCACCAGCATCGAAATCATGATGGACATATTGTTGCAGTGATGCAATCTTACAGACCTGCATCATATTTTGAAGCTTGTGTTCACACCCCTGATCATTGACATTAAAAATTGAGTGTCTGATGCGAATACCTCGACAGTGTATGAGGGAGGCACAGCCGGCTCAATTGATATTGCTAATCATATTTTTGTAAAGTAGACTTAATGTTTAAACTTTGGGCTAAGTATCATTATACAATTTGCATTACAGGAGCATCCTTATTGGTTTTTGTATCAATCTATACACTATTTTTCATTAATAATTCAACAACATAAGTTTAGCTATCTCTTTTTCTTGCTTTCTTTGTTTACTATAATTAGTATTCTAATGAACTGGACCTCCAAGTTTCATCTTGCTTAAGGTCCCCAAAAACCTTGAGCCGGCACTGGAGGGAGGTTAACATGTAGGCAGACCTTACCCCTACCTAGGTAGGGAGACTGCTTCCAGGTTCTACCTAAATGGTAGAAAAGGACCTCCGGCCTTTGCATGGGATGAGGATCGAACCTCCAGAGGCCAGAGTGTTTAACACTGATCCAAACCTTCAGGGTGTTTATATTCATTTCAATAATTCACCATTAACCAAACACAGAGCTTAAGCCTACGAATCATGATATTTTAAACCGATAACATAACCAAACAATAGCCACTAATAAGAGGTGGAATATGATTATCAATCAGATATTACAAAAATAATAACTGTGTCAGTGTAAAAGATTCACCCCTCTTTTAACAAACAAAAATTACTCACCAATCTTAAAATACTAAAACAAATGAGTTTGAATGTTTGATCGAAAATTAATAAAAAAATTAAAAAAATCCAAAAGTATTCAGGTTGAGATTCCATTAACAAAGTTAATGAAAACTGAAAACATAAGCATACAATATTCTTCACTAATCAATATTACTATCAAACACATAATCAATAACTACGAGTATCAAGCGAAAAACGATGATATGATATAAGCATTATTCTTAATTATTAAAAAAAGAACATATTAGAATTGAGATTACCAAATGATCGATCATTAAAGAAAGCCGGAGACGAATAGGATTGGAATCGACGGTCACCACCGCCTCCGGCAGATGGAAATCAGTGAAATGATACTAGTACGGCGGATCTGATTGGCGGTTCTGTTGATAGTGTGGCTGGGGAAGTGTGTATTTCCTTTTTCCCCCGCTTTTGCTTTCTTAAACTTTTACTAAACACGAGTCGAGTCGAGTCGATTTACCGCAAAGAGTCGTTGTGTGAACTTTGATCGAATCACGAGTTGCAAACTTATAATTATTGTGGTTTGATAGTATGGTTATATATTATACTTATTGCTACATTTATTTGGGTGCTGTCTATATAGTTTTGATCCTTTGATTGCGAAATGGAGATAAATTGCAAGATTATGACTCAAATCTATTAAGATAATGGTGAAATATTTATTTGAAAACTAATTTTTTTGTGAAAACTATAAAACTGGCTAAAACACACTGTGATCTGAATTTAACACAATGTGTTTTAATTGTGTTTTTTAAAAACACATAATGTGTTTTTATTGTGTAATCCAAAAACACATTGTGTTAAGTTTTAAATCACAGTGTGTTTTTTATAGCGCGTGAAAATCAGAAAATTGTTCAAACACACTGTGATATGAACTTAACACAATGTGTTTTCTAAAAAAAAATTAAAAACACATTGTGTTAAATTCAGATCACAGTGTGTTTTAGCCAGTTTTCTAGTTTTCACAAAAATTTTAGTTTTCAAATGATCAAAACCCTAAGATAATGAACTTTGTTTTAAAAATGTCACATATATATAATTATACTATATTATGTAGTATTTAAAAATGTCCTGATCTTACGAGTTCTTACAATTCTTACAATTATGCTTGCGACCATTTTAAACTTTTATTTTACTGTATTTACATTTTTATTTTATGTAACTAATTAGTGTCTAGATAACACGAGCTTAAAAATATTTGAGTTGGTCTTAAATCAACGAGGTCAAAGTATCATATATTTATATTTGATTAATAATAATTATGTATTGACAAGACAGCTGTCTTGTCAAATATACCATTACTATTAATATGGGTTATTGTTTTGAAGATGATGATTATTAATATAAATACATAAAACGATCAAGTTTGGTCCTTTATACTCAGGAAAGTATGAAAATGTCCTCACGTGACTGGCACGTGGGGGTGTTAACGGAGGTGGCTTGACGGTCAACAAGTCAAAGGACGAAACGTGAAGCTTTTTTTCCTATAAAGGACGATCCATGACGTTTTTGAAGCACAGGGACGAAACGTGACTATTTGAGTAAACCACATGAACGATTTATGTCGTTTACTCTAAAATATATAAGTAACTATTACTTAGGCAAATAAATGATGTTATACCCATATTAATAGTAATGGTATATTTGACAAGACAGCTGATTTTGTTTAAACTTTTAATTTGTATCTCCAATTACAAAAGATCTAATCATAAAACTTAGTAAAAAACTTCACACGCTTATCATTTCAATTAATCGAATTTAAGACATATGGGTAAAAATCAAAAAAAACTTCTCATAATTTCAGACATATATATATCAATTCATCAATAGATGGAGTGGTACTTATTACCTATATAACTTGGGCTCACATGTGAAAGTGATAAATTCTTTAAGGATGTCCAAATCATATGGTTATTAAGTAAATGTATTTTACGGGCATCATAACCCTTATAGGTGAGATAATGGGGATCCAATGTTGATTTTGAATTAAACGAACATCCCAATAGAGTTGCATTTAAATCTGCTTCCAAACTTCTTTAATTGTTCTTACCTCACCTATCCATCGAAAGAGGATATTTTTTTAACAAAAAGTTTTCAAGAATACTAAGAAAAGAAGTAAATTTTACAATTATTATTTACTTTTAAAAAGTGATAAGTATATGTTTTCTTGTATATTTTCTTAATATTTTATCTCCATCTCCAATATGGCAATATGTTTTACATGTGTTTATAGCGAATTCTTAATACTCTTCTCGATCTTATGCATTCAAAATATTCAGACACTTAAATTATAATTTTCACAAATTGATAAAGATCACAGCAAAATGAGATTAGTGTGAATGGCAAAATCCAATTCAGTTTTTAGAACGCAAGTTCCCTTCTAAACAATTTGAAGAATACACGTTTTGGTAGACATCACGTATATATTAATATATCATGTCACCCAGCAATCCAGCATGCATCCTTTTAATATGCCTTAATATGTAAATTTCTTTGTGTAGCTATAGATTTTATATGGATGGATTGTAACAAGTTAACACAAAGTTAACGTATTTACAAGATTTGAAAATCGGACCGACCAATTTGACTTGATCGCACTAGCTAGAGGACTGATCCGTTTTTGTTAATGCTTTGAAAATTTGTTTGAACTAATTAATCGGTTTAACTAGTACTCAAATGATCGACCGGTTTAACCAAGTCTACTCTATATCTATATCTATATCTATATCTATACAGTAAATTCATTTTTGATTCTTAACATTGAACTTAAAATTTCAATATTGATTTTAAGTTTCAACAATGTATACATTCTAATGCATGATGTATCATACATCATAGCCACATTACATCAATAACTTCCATTACTCACCGGCGGCGTCACCGCCACCACCGCCGCTACCTAGTAAAAAAAACACATATTTGATTATTACTATTTGGTTTTGGTATTTTTTTTTGGTGTTAGGCGTGTTGTTGAGAATCTGAAAAATAAGGCGGCTTGCGTCAAGAGGAAAGACCGCCTAGACAAGTAGACTGTCGTAGTTGATTACTACAGCAGTGTACTTGTCCAAGATGTCTTTCCTCTTGACGCAAGCAACCTTGTTTTTTAGATTCTGAACAACACACCTAACACCCAAAAAAGTACCAAAACCACATAATAATCAAATATGTGTTTTTTATTAAAAAAAGAACTTTGGGGGAGTGGGACTCCGCTCCCCCAAAATCCATTTGGCGGTTTTATAAACATTTCAAAAGGTTTTAAAATTTTGAATTTTGGAAAACATGAATAGATGAGATCGAGTGAAACACGTCTCAATCCGTGTCAATATTATTGGATGGTTGAGATTAGACTTGATCCATCTCTCATTTCTGTGAATCTCTATAAATACATTTATATACGCCATTCATATTCAATACAAACTCTTTTCCCTCTCATAACTTTCATACTCTTTTATCAAACAAATGGCTCCAATGGTTACCTTTCTTTATTTTATTTATTTGTATATTACTTAGTTATAACAATAATATTATTAGGTTAGAATATTACTTGTTATTTTTAATTTTAAATTATCTTACAGAATTTGTTTGTCGATGACTCTTTTCTAATGTTATCAAGACACACAGGTGTCACGAATGATGAACTCGCCACTCTATTTGAGGTGGAAGAAGTCGGCTGTACACTTGGACATCAAGGTTTGAATATCAGTTTTTAAGACTTCTTTTTATTGAAGAATTTCCGATATTAAATAAGGATTTAACTTTTTGTTTTTTTTTTTTAAAAAAAAAACACACATTTGATAATTATTTGGTTTTGGTACTTTTTGGGTGTTAGGTGTAGGGATGTGCACGGGTCGAAAACCGGCCCGAACCGGGATGACCCGCGACTCGCGAGAGCATGAAAAATGAAACCGTGACCTGGCCGTGAAGGTTCGGATCGGTTCGGTTGGGTCGGGTTCGGGCGGGTCACGGGTTTCCTTCACATTTTTTCGGTTTTTGGCTTTACCCGACCCGTCCAACCCGTGACCCGGCCCGTTAGGGCTTTGGGCGGGTCGGGTGGGCGCGGGTTTTTGGGTCTTTTGCTCATCCCTAGTTAGGTGTGTTGTTCTGAAAAACAAGGATGCATGCGTCAAGAGGGAAGATACCCTAGATAGTTGATTGTGTGCCTTCAAATACGACAGTGTAGTTGTCTAGGATGTCTTTTCTCTTGACGCAAACAGCCTTTTTTTCAAATCCTGAACAACACACCTAACACCCAAAGAAGTACCAAAGCCAAATAATAATAATAATCAAATATGTGTTTTTTTTATTAAAAAAACAACAAAAATTTTAATCCTTATTTAATAATGGAAAGTCTTGAATAAAAAAAAAGTCTTAAAACTTGGTATCAAACCTTGATGTCCAGTGTACAACTGACTACATCCACATCAAACAGAGTGGCGAGTTATCATTCTTGACACCTCTACTTCTAGATACATTATAAAAGAGCCATCGACGAGCTAGTTCTAGAAGATAGTTATAAGTAACATTATAACCTAATAATATTATTGTTATAAATAAGTAATATACAAATATAAAAATAAAGAAAGGTAACCATTGGAGCCATTTGTTTGATAAAAGAGTATGAAAGTTATGAGAGGGAAAAGAGTTTGTATTGAATATGAATGGCGTATATAAATGTATTTATAGAGATTCACATAAATGAGAGATGGATGTATGTTTGGCAAAGGGCTTTTAGGGGCTTTTAAGAGCTTAAAAGCCCGAGCTTTTAAAAAGAAGTCCCTCTTAAATTGGTAGCCCTGTTTGGATACGCATCTGAGATCAAAAGCTCAGCCCCGAAAAGCTCCTAAAAGCCCCGAAAGGTCTTTGAAATAAAAGCTTGTGTAAGAAGGGTTGAAATAGAAGCCCCAGCTCCTAGCCCCATTTTCAAGCTCCAGCTCCAAGCCCCTAACTACAGCCACAACTCGAATCATTTGTGCCAAACATGCCCCAAGTCTAATCCCAACCATCCAATAATATTAACGCGGATTGAAACATGTTTCACCTAATCTCATCTATTCATGTTTTTCAAAATTCAAAATTTTAAAACTTTTTGAAATTTTTATGAAACCGCCAAAACGATTTTGGGGGAGCGGAGTCCCACCGCCAAAAGGTGACCCAAACCAAACTACCCGACCCGATCCAACCCGACAAAAAATCCGAAGTAATAAAATAGAAATGACAGAAAAAAGGTAATTCAACAATAAAATAATTTTAAAAAAATCTCAAACATACTTTAAAAGAAACAAATATTTGATTTTAATAAAAACAAAAAAAGAAAAGTATATTCAGCCATTAGAAAAAAAGAAAAGGAAAAGGGTTTCCAACAAAAGATACTTCCTTTCCAGATTTTTGAAAAGTAAAATGTTTCTTGACTCAAGAAACTAGATGAGATTTCAAGATTTAGAAAATAAAAAGTGTTTCTTGAATCAAGAAACTAAATCAACATACTTATTTTCAAGTATTCGATAGTTTTCTTTTTTATCTCATCCCATCTTCAAATCAAAAATGCTACACGCTCTTCTTTTGATGATGTGGAACCACTTTGGTAGAGTGATACAACAAAACTTTTTTTTTGGTTTGAAATTTATAGAACAAAACCATTTATTATGATGATGATGAAGAGAGAAAGAGAAAAGAGAGAGAGAGAGGATGGTGAGCCCTTAACCTACACACTAGGGATGCGCTTGAGCATATGGACCGGAAAACCGAAACCCGTTTACAACCCGCCCGAACCAGACCGTCTGAGACCCATTCTGTTCGGGTTACGGTTCACCATTTTCAACCATTTCGGGTTTCGGGCTGGGTCGATTCAAAACTCTGAAAATACCGGGTTGACCCGGTAAACCGGAAAATACATACATATAGCCATGTTTTAATGGGATTTTTGATGTATCTATTAGCATAACAACGATGATGAACAACAAAACTTTGAAGAAGTTGATCCATTTAATATTGTTAAAGCTAGATAGTTTGTACTTGAAGATGATGAAAGTTTTTTTGATTTTTTTTTCTATGCTCCGTTTGTAAATGTGTGTTTGAAAAGTGCACAAGTCTATCCATTTGGTACTTGTAATGAAATAAAAGATAAGAAAAGTACATGTGTATCTTATCTATTCGTAATTGGAGATTACATCAAGTCTTTCCATTTGTCCATTATTATTATTATTTATATATAATAAATATATAATGTACAGTAATAAATAGCTTATCTATATTATATGTTAGTCACCACATTCACAACACCTGACCTTTTTTAAAAGATAATAATATATTTCTCCTTCTTCTTTATGGAGCCAATAACTCAAAGATGTATACACTTAACCAGTTAATTAAAATATCCTCATCAATCATTTACTAACTTAAAACATTTATCCATATTGTTTCTTTCTCAATTAACGGAGTAAAGACACCACAAGAACACACATGAATAATCAAACAAACCGTTTTCATCTTTAGGATCATCACCTTCGATTAAGTGACAAGGCCAATATGTAAGATTTATTAACAAGTCTGGATTCTCAAATGAAAAACTCATTCAAGTCCACTTTCGGGTCAAGCCTTAAAAACATGAACCCCACCCGGTGTAACCCGGGACCGAACCGAACCGCCCGACATGGTAACGGGTCGGGCTTCGGTTCTTATTTTCTTGCCACTTAGAATTTCGGGCCCACCCGGTTCGTGCCGGGTTTTACCCTGTGCTCATGCCTACTACACACACTACTACTTCTTATACAAATGTATTTTCACTTATTACCCTCTCCCTTTTCCTTACTTTACACTTTTCGACTATTACTTAGTACCTTGAGTTAATTTCATTACATACCCTGGGGTTTGTCATATTTTCAAGTTTCTCCCTTCTCATATTTTCGTATCATTACATACCCCTAAAGTGACTCTTTGTTCCATTACATACCTTTCCTCTGGGACGCGTTGGGGTTTTAAGTTGCCAGCCGGTGTGCTCTTTCAGTTTGTGCCTGAGAAAATTGAAGACGCAGTGTAAGTGTGGGCCCGATGAGTTTAAATATTGTTTTTATCTACATTTTCACGGTAAGTTATTTTTTTTGTATGTACGTATTTGTGTTGTACATATAAAATTGGTTTTCTCATTTTGCATCAAACCACATAGTAGATGAAGACTCCAGAAAGGGGCTCCTGATGAGTGATTTATTTGTGACTTTTTCCCCATTCGTTTGACGCATATTTTAGGTAAAAGTGAACCGTTAGTATGAACTTTATGGTACTTAATGACATTACGCTTGTAAACAGGTTCGATGTTGGAGATTACCTTTAGTGGAAGTGAAACTAAGTAAAGAAGATCAAGGATGGAGTTTAGAAAACTTAAATGTGAAGATTTGGAGCTGAAACAAGAAAGCATGAACACCACGGAGATGCCAGCGCAGCTGGTCAAGTGGCCAGCGCCGCTGGAATGTACAGGAAGCAGTCCAGCGCCGCTGGACCATTGCCAGCGCCGCTGGCACCATCAGGCAACACCCCCAGCGCCGCTGGAGACCCTTCCAGCGCCGCTGGAGGCTAGGTCGGAAAAATTAGGGTTTTTTCGTATTTTGCCTATAAATACCCGGTTATAAACCTTAAAAACATATCAGAGGCACATAGGTCGAAAGTGATGGCTAAGAGTCGAAGATTAGGGTTTCTTGAGCACTCCGAAGCAGATCTAACATCATCAAACATCAAGGAATCCAACCTCGTGATTCATAATCACCCGATTTCAAATTTTTTTCTCTTTTCAGTTTCTCTAGATCGTATGTTATTTTATTTTATCAAATTCTTCAATGTTGGCTATGATCTCCATGGAATTGTGATATGGTAGTGATTTTGGGGTCTTGGGAACTTCTGGAACTGCTATTGTGTGTGAAAAGTATGAAGAATAACTTCCCAAGTCGAGTTTGAATTAGATATAAACTGAAAAAGAATTAAATCCAAAAATTCCGGATTTCTGCCCAGTAACTGGCGTAAGGTACGCCCCATCCTGGCGTAACCTACGCCCTTTGAGTTTTTGCCTGGCGTAACCTACGCCCAACCTGGCGTAACTACGCCCTTGATTTTTGCCTGGCGTAACCTACGCCCTTTGAGTTTTTGCCTGGCGTAACCTACGCCCAAACCTGGCGTAGGGTACGGCCCTTGTAATTCCAGATTTCCAGTTTTCCTTCTTCACTTGATTCTCGACTTTGCTTGACTCGTTTATGATCCAATTAGTTCCAAATTGTCACCAATGACCTGAAACACTTAAACAAACATAAAAACGCCCTACTCGTCTATTAACAAGCACAGAGTGATCCAATTTTATCCATTAAGATCATGCATTTTAGGCGTTTATCAGTGAGCACCCTTAACAGGAACTCATTGAAGGGTTTGACTAGTCGAAAGGCAGTCAAGCTAAATAATTTAGTGAATCTAACGAGAATCTAAATGTGAAAAGAGTCGTTCAACAACTTCAATCATAAACAAGTAATCATTCAAACAATCCAAACAACATTAGATGTAAAAGACTAATGAGGAATTAAACATCTAATCCAACATGAATATGAGAAAGGTTGAACATAAATGGCTTACATAATTGTTCACATGAGAATGATCAAAAGAAAACCTAGCCTATCATCTTCATCAATGATTCTTCAATGTTGGCTATGATCTCCATGGAATTGTGATATGGTAGTGATTTTGGGGTCTTGGGAACTTCTGGAACTGCTATTGTGTGTGAAAAGTATGAAGAATAACTTCCCAAGTCGAGTTTGAATTAGATATAAACTGAAAAAGAATTAAATCCAAAAATTCCGGATTTCTGCCCAGTAACTGGCGTAAGGTACGCCCCATCCTGGCGTAACCTACGCCCTTTGAGTTTTTGCCTGGCGTAACCTACGCCCAAACCTGGCGTAGCTACGCCCTAGTTGCCTGGCGTAACCTACGCCCTTGATTTTGCCTGGCGTAACCTACGCCCTGATTTGCCTGGCGTAACCTACGCCCTTGATTTTGCCTGGCGTAACCTACGCCCAATGCCTGGCGTAACCTACGCCCTTGATTTTCTGCCTGGCGTAACCTACGCCCTTTGAGTTTTTGCCTGGCGTAACCTACGCCCATACCTGGCGTAGGGTACGGCCCTTGTAATTCCAGATTTCCAGTTTTCCTTCTTCACTTGATTCTCGACTTTGCTTGACTCGTTTATGATCCAATTAGTTCCAAATTGTCACCAATGACCTGAAACACTTAAACAAACATAAAAACGCCCTACTCGTCTATTAACAAGCACAGAGTGATCCAATTTTATCCATTAAGATCATGCATTTTAGGCGTTTATCAGTGAGCACCCTTAACAGGAACTCATTGAAGGGTTTGACTAGTCGAAAGGCAGTCAAGCTAAATAATTTAGTGAATCTAACGAGAATCTAAATGTGAAAAGAGTCGTTCAACAACTTCAATCATAAACAAGTAATCATTCAAACAATCCAAACAACATTAGATGTAAAAGACTAATGAGGAATTAAACATCTAATCCAACATGAATATGAGAAAGGTTGAACATAAATGGCTTACATAATTGTTCACATGAGAATGATCAAAAGAAAACCTAGCCTATCATCTTCATCAATGATTCTTCAATGTTGGCTATGATCTCCATGGAATTGTGATATGGTAGTGATTTTGGGGTCTTGGGAACTTCTGGAACTGCTATTGTGTGTGAAAAGTATGAAGAATAACTTCCCAAGTCGAGTTTGAATTAGATATAAACTGAAAAAGAATTAAATCCAAAAATTCCGGATTTCTGCCCAGTAACTGGCGTAAGGTACGCCCCATCCTGGCGTAACCTACGCCCTTTGAGTTTTTGCCTGGCGTAGGGTACGGCCCTTGTAATTCCAGATTTCCAGTTTTCCTTCTTCACTTGATTCTCGACTTTGCTTGACTCGTTTATGATCCAATTAGTTCCAAATTGTCACCAATGACCTGAAACACTTAAACAAACATAAAAACGCCCTACTCGTCTATTAACAAGCACAGAGTGATCCAATTTTATCCATTAAGATCATGCATTTTAGGCGTTTATCAGTGAGCACCCTTAACAGGAACTCATTGAAGGGTTTGACTAGTCGAAAGGCAGTCAAGCTAAATAATTTAGTGAATCTAACGAGAATCTAAATGTGAAAAGAGTCGTTCAACAACTTCAATCATAACACTTTTAAGCATGTCAATCAAAACCAAACGAATGTCAGTTTTTATATATATTATTGTTTTTATTTTCTTATGCATTTTAGTTAACTAGGAAACCCCCCAAAAAAGCTGTAGTTTCATTTTTAGTATTTTAATTTCCTTAAGTCAGTCCCTGCGAACGAACCTGGACTTACTTAGACTATACTATTACTAGACAGGGTACACTGCCCTAGTTGTGTGATAATATAGACTTAGTAGCTCCTTGAATTATAAATTTAAAACTTAGATTTTACAGCAATCAGCTTCGTTCGTGGATGGATGATTGAGGTTTTAGGGCTTGTTGGCGATTCCTCGAATGTAGTTTGACGCCAAGGGATTTGTTAGGGTTTATTGGCGATTCCTCGAAGGTAGAGTTATGACTCTTTATGCCAATTAGGGTTGTGTGTGTATGTTCGGCCGGTTGTAGACCGTATGAATTGATGAGGGTTTCCTCTTCTTATATAGAAGAGGGTAACTTGGGGAGGAAGCTAGGGTTTTAACCCTAGCTAGGGTTTTGGCATATCTAGGATATATTTATCCGATTTACTTGCCATCTTTATCCCTTTAGGGATATATGATTTATTATAATTTAGGAAAGAATTTAGGCTTATCTCTAACCATTTAATTAATTATGCACCTCCGGGCTCAAACAAAGTTGTTAATTGTTATTTTAATGGAAACCAAATATTATAATATTATAAGCAGAAGACTTGGTCACGAGCACAAACACTTAAGTCACTTTTGTTCATTATTAATCAATTTTAAAATAAAATATATCGCTGAAAAGTAGGGGGTTTAGTTATTTACTTATTTACTTTAATGGTACTGGCCGGTATACATATTAACCACGTTTAGATAATTCATGTAACAACCACCCCGTTTTAATTGGAGAATTTACGCGGCTACGTTTAAATAGGAATCGAATGATCCAGATTCAATTAAAATAACACTCACCGGTGGCAATATTTATATATATATAATATCTTATAGATTACATAGCAACTAGAAATCACCAATAGGATGTATGATTTGCTTGTGATTTAGAATATGATCATAGAACGGTAATGATATCCCATATATTAGTAAACTTGTGACTAATTTTAGTAGTAATCTCCGACATAAAATAAATTTAGAAATTCTACAAGTAGAAGTAGACATATAAAGAACAAGATTAGATGTCATACTAAAATTTTCACAGGGGACATAATACCTTGATTTATTAGATGTTATTAAGCGAAACTTAATATGAGGAGTTGATAATACGATTATAATTAACTTGGAATATGAATTTCAAAAATCTTTGATGACTGCATGATTAATTTTTATCAGATTATCATTGTGTTTAGTAAAAAAAAAAAAAAAACTTGTGAAAATTTTCAATCTTTTATTTCATGATACTGAACTTCAAGATACTGGGGACAATCCAGGACCCTTAGGATCTTGGATCTAATATTCATGCAATCGTTCATGCAATCATATATATATCAGAACTTTATATTCAACTAAAGATAGTATACCTATTATTTTAATCAATTTCAATTTTATAGAATTTCATTTCTTTCTATCACAATACTGACTTGAGCGTCGGAGTGGCGTTAGCCAACAGGCTAACGTCAGTTTCTCTTTATCGAAGTCCAGTTTTGCAGGTTAAGCTTGAAGAGTGATCACTAACAACAAAGAGATTATAGCAATGTGGAACAAGGTCTTCACCTTTTGGCTTTCACGCCAACTTTTGTCTAAGGTTTTCACCTTATCGCCCTGGTCGCACGATATTAGTTTCTGGATGAAGGGTTAAATTCCAAGGTATTAGAAATTAATATGTTGGTTGTCGATGTGACCATCGATTTCAATTTGCCCCTAGTCGCACGTTGTTAATTTCATGGCTGAAGGGTTAAATTCCAAGGTCGCGAAATTAATTCTACCGATTCTCGATGTTACCATCGATCTCCCGAATTGGCTAACCACGCCACCCAATACTCATTCACACGAATTGGCTAACCGTCACCCATTAATATTCAAGGACTGGGGATACCCTCCAGATCTTAGATACCAATATCCCAAATGCAATGATCCGTTGAAATTAAGGGTCTCCCCTCTTAATTTTGGCTTACTCGTTGTAATCCTGGACGCAAGATTTATCTCTATATATACATATATATTACTTTAATGCAGGGTTTGCAGATACTCTCAACGAACTTATGAATATTGATAGCTATAAAGCCAATAATGACCTCCTCAGCGATCGTCAAGACAAACAGGGGACACCAATAACAAATTGGAAAACAATCTTCCATGCACGGTCACTTCTATCCCTTATACTTTTGATTATCATTTTGAACTTTGATTTTGACATCGTTAAAGATGTTTTCTGGAAAATTCTAACTCCGTTTAAGTAGCTAAACGCGAGTCAGAATTTTGGGGACAATTGTTATGCCTGAGATTTTCACCTCCAAGATCTTTGTGGTCCAAGATCTTCGTGGTCCAAGATCTTAGTGGTCCAAGATCTTCGTGGTCCAAGATCTTGTGGTCCAAGATCTTCGTGGTCCAAGATCTTCGTGGTCCAAGATCTTCGTGGTCCAAGATCTTCGTGGTCCAAGATCTTCGTGGTCCAAGATCTTCGTGGTCCAAGATCTTCGTGGTCCAAGATCTTCGTGGTCCAAGATCTTCGTGGTCCAAGATCTTCGTGGTCCAAGATCTTCGTGGTCCAAGATCTTCGTGGTCCAAGATCTTCGTGGTCCAAGATCTTCGTGGTCCAAGATCTTCGTGGTCCAAGATCTTCGTGGTCCAAGATCTTCGTGGTCCAAGATCTTCGTGGTCCAAGATCTTCGTGGTCCAAGATCTTCGTGGTCCAAGATCTTCGTGGTCCAAGATCTTCGTGGTCCAAGATCTTCGTGGTCCAAGATCTTCGTGGTCCAAGATCTTCGTGGTCCAAGATCTTCGTGGTCCAAGATCTTCGTGGTCCAAGATCTTCGTGGTCCAAGATCTTCGTGGTCCAAGATCTTCGTGGTCCAAGATCTTCGTGGTCCAAGATCTTCGTGGTCCAAGATCTTCGTGGTCCAAGATCTTCGTGGTCCAAGATCTTCGTGGTCCAAGATCTTCGTGGTCCAAGATCTTCGTGGTCCAAGATCTTCGTGGTCCAAGATCTTCGTGGTCCAAGATCTTCGTGGTCCAAGATCTTCGTGGTCCAAGATCTTCGTGGTCCAAGATCTTCGTGGTCCAAGATCTTCGTGGTCCAAGATCTTCGTGGTCCAAGATCTTCGTGGTCCAAGATCTTCGTGGTCCAAGATCTTCGTGGTCCAAGATCTTCGTGGTCCAAGATCTTCGTGGTCCAAGATCTTCGTGGTCCAAGATCTTCGTGGTCCAAGATCTTCGTGGTCCAAGATCTTCGTGGTCCAAGATCTTCGTGGTCCAAGATCTTCGTGGTCCAAGATCTTCGTGGTCCAAGATCTTCGTGGTCCAAGATCTTCGTGGTCCAAGATCTTCGTGGTCCAAGATCTTCGTGGTCCAAGATCTTCGTGGTCCAAGATCTTCGTGGTCCAAGATCTTCGTGGTCCAAGATCTTCGTGGTCCAAGATCTTCGTGGTCCAAGATCTTCGTGGTCCAAGATCTTCGTGGTCCAAGATCTTCGTGGTCCAAGATCTTCGTGGTCCAAGATCTTCGTGGTCCAAGATCTTCGTGGTCCAAGATCTTCGTGGTCCAAGATCTTCGTGGTCCAAGATCTTCGTGGTCCAAGATCTTCGTGGTCCAAGATCTTCGTGGTCCAAGATCTTCGTGGTCCAAGATCTTCGTGGTCCAAGATCTTCGTGGTCCAAGATCTTCGTGGTCCAAGATCTTCGTGGTCCAAGATCTTCGTGGTCCAAGATCTTCGTGGTCCAAGATCTTCGTGGTCCAAGATCTTCGTGGTCCAAGATCTTCGTGGTCCAAGATCTTCGTGGTCCAAGATCTTCGTGGTCCAAGATCTTCGTGGTCCAAGATCTTCGTGGTCCAAGATCTTCGTGGTCCAAGATCTTCGTGGTCCAAGATCTTCGTGGTCCAAGATCTTCGTGGTCCAAGATCTTCGTGGTCCAAGATCTTCGTGGTCCAAGATCTTCGTGGTCCAAGATCTTCGTGGTCCAAGATCTTCGTGGTCCAAGATCTTCGTGGTCCAAGATCTTCGTGGTCCAAGATCTTCGTGGTCCAAGATCTTCGTGGTCCAAGATCTTCGTGGTCCAAGATCTTCGTGGTCCAAGATCTTCGTGGTCCAAGATCTTCGTGGTCCAAGATCTTCGTGGTCCAAGATCTTCGTGGTCCAAGATCTTCGTGGTCCAAGATCTTCGTGGTCCAAGATCTTCGTGGTCCAAGATCTTCGTGGTCCAAGATCTTCGTGGTCCAAGATCTTCGTGGTCCAAGATCTTCGTGGTCCAAGATCTTCGTGGTCCAAGATCTTCGTGGTCCAAGATCTTCGTGGTCCAAGATCTTCGTGGTCCAAGATCTTCGTGGTCCAAGATCTTCGTGGTCCAAGATCTTCGTGGTCCAAGATCTTCGTGGTCCAAGATCTTCGTGGTCCAAGATCTTCGTGGTCCAAGATCTTCGTGGTCCAAGATCTTCGTGGTCCAAGATCTTCGTGGTCCAAGATCTTCGTGGTCCAAGATCTTCGTGGTCCAAGATCTTCGTGGTCCAAGATCTTCGTGGTCCAAGATCTTCGTGGTCCAAGATCTTCGTGGTCCAAGATCTTCGTGGTCCAAGATCTTCGTGGTCCAAGATCTTCGTGGTCCAAGATCTTCGTGGTCCAAGATCTTCGTGGTCCAAGATCTTCGTGGTCCAAGATCTTCGTGGTCCAAGATCTTCGTGGTCCAAGATCTTCGTGGTCCAAGATCTTCGTGGTCCAAGATCTTCGTGGTCCAAGATCTTCGTGGTCCAAGATCTTCGTGGTCCAAGATCTTCGTGGTCCAAGATCTTCGTGGTCCAAGATCTTCGTGGTCCAAGATCTTCGTGGTCAACAAATCACGGTGTTCTTATTCCTTTTATGCATTTTACTTTATATATATTTATATAGCGTTTTTCTTACGATTATCGCTCATATCTTGCATTTTGCTTACTTTAGATCAACTTTTACAAAGTAATCTTTTTATTTACGTTCAAGTACTTTAATTAGTCATATTTCATGCTTTTATATTGTTTCTTAACAAATTCTTAAGTATTATCACGTTTTAACGTTATTTATTCAAGATCTTGACACTCTATTTGTTCATTTGTTAAGTTTTATAAGTAGATCTTTACTTTTACAGTCTTATCTTGATAAAAACAATCATTTTAGCTTTATTTTACGTGATTATTCAATATTTAGCAAATAAGTTACATTTTCGCAATTATTTTAACATCTCAGTATACTAATCTTTCAAGATCTTTAAGCACACAACCTCACGAACGAAAGTTTGGTTACATAATTGATCTAAGTCTTTAACGTAAATTATCTTAGGTAATTTTTGACCAAAACAATTTGGCGCCCACCGTGGGGCAAGTGGTGCTTTTCTCAAATTTTTTCTTTAAATTCGCGATTACATTATCTTACAAAACTTATTGCGAAAATGTCATTTCAATCCAGATCTTCTTCTTCTTCTTTATCATCTTCAATTTTAGGGATAGATGGCTCTCCTTCTTCTTCTCCTTCTTCTTCTTCTTCTTCTTCTTCTGCTTCTTCTTCTTCTTCTTCTTCTTCTTCTTCTTCTTCTTCTTCTTCTTCTTCTTCTTCTTCTTCTTCTTCTTCTTCTTCTTCTTCTTCTTCTTCTTCTTCTTCTTCTTCTTCTTCTTCTTCTTCTTCTTCTTCTTCTTCTTCTTCTTCTTCTTCTTCTTCTTCTTCTTCTTCTTCTTCTTCTTCTTCTTCTTCTTCTTCTTCTTCTTCTTCTTCTTCTTCTTCTTCTTCTTCTTCTTCTTCTTCTTCTTCTTCTTCTTCTTCTTCTTCTTCTTCTTCTTCTTCTTCTTCTTCTTCTTCTTCTTCTTCTTCTTCTTCTTCTTCTTCTTCTTCTTCTTCTTCTTCTTCTTCTTCTTCTTCTTCTTCTTCTTCTTCTTCTTCTTCTTCTTCTTCTTCTTCTTCTTCTTCTTCTTCTTCTTCTTCTTCTTCTTCTTCTTCTTCTTCTTCTTCTTCTTCTTCTTCTTCTTCTTCTTCTTCTTCTTCTTCTTCTTCTTCTTCTTCTTCTTCTTCTTCTTCTTCTTCTTCTTCTTCTTCTTCTTCTTCTTCTTCTTCTTCTTCTTCTTCTTCTTCTTCTTCTTCTTCTTCTTCTTCTTCTTCTTCTTCTTCTTCTTCTTCTTCTTCTTCTTCTTCTTCTTCTTCTTCTTCTTCTTCTTCTTCTTCTTCTTCTTCTTCTTCTTCTTCTTCTTCTTCTTCTTCTTCTTCTTCTTCTTCTTCTTCTTCTTCTTCTTCTTCTTCTTCTTCTTCTTCTTCTTCTTCTTCTTCTTCTTCTTCTTCTTCTTCTTCTTCTTCTTCTTCTTCTTCTTCTTCTTCTTCTTCTTCTTCTTCTTCTTCTTCTTCTTCTTCTTCTTCTTCTTCTTCTTCTTCTTCTTCTTCTTCTTCTTCTTCTTCTTCTTCTTCTTCTTCTTCTTCTTCTTCTTCTTCTTCTTCTTCTTCTTCTTCTTCTTCTTCTTCTTCTTCTTCTTCTTCTTCTTCTTCTTCTTCTTCTTCTTCTTCTTTATCCTAGATCTTGAGATCACTTCGGCGGTACACGCTTTCCATATGGGTTTGCGTAGTGATTCTCCACTCTATGATGATCTTTCAGAAAATCCATGTAGGAGCTTGTTGGAGGCAAGGATCCGAGGTTCAAGATATGCAGATGAGGAGGATAGGATGAGGATAAAGTCACAATCTGCTTATGATCATCCCAATCGAAAATTGAAAACCTCATCTTCCAAATCTTTTAGGGCTAAACCCTATTCAAGATCTGACAATCACAGAGTCGATGACGTGGATAAAGATAAGGATTAAAGCTCAGGATCTTAAAGCTCGGATCTTAAAGCTCAGGATCTTGAAGCTCCGGATCTTAAAGCTCAGGATCTTGAAGCTCCGGATCTTAAAGCTCAGGATCTTAAAGCTCCGGATCTTAAAGCTCAGGATCTTAAAGCTCCGGATCTTAAAGCTCAGGATCTTGAAGCTCCGGATCTTAAAGCTCAGGATCTTAAAGCTCCGGATCTTAAAGCTCAGGATCTTAAAGCTCAGGATCTTAAAGCTCAGGATCTTAAAGCTCAGGATCTTAAAGCTCAAGATCTTAAAGCTCAGGATCTTAAAGCTCAGGATCTTAAAGCTCAGGATCTTAAAGCTCAGGATCTTAAAGCTCAGGATCTTAAAGCTCAAGATGTTAATGCTCAGGATCTTAAAGCTCAGGATCTTAAAGCTCAGGATCTTAAAGCTCAGGATCTTAAAGCTCAGGATCTTAAGGCTCAGGATCTTAAAGCTCAAGATCTTAAAGCTCAGGATGTTAAAGCTCAGGATCTTAAAGCTCAGGATCTTAAAGCTCAGGATCTTAAAGCTCAGGATCTTAAAGCTCAGGATCTTAAAGCTCAAGATCTTAAAGCTCAGGATGTTAAAGCTCAGGATCTTAAAGCTCAGGATCTTAAAGCTCAGGATCTTAAAGCTCAGGATCTTAAAGCTCAGGATCTTAAAGCTCAGGATCTTAAAGCTCAAGATCTTAAAGCTCAGGATCTTAAAGCTCAAGATCTTAAAGCTCAGGATGTTAAGGCTCAGGATCTTAAAGCTCAAGATCTTAAAGCTCAGGATGTTAAAGCTCGGGATCTTAAAGCTCAGGATCTTAAAGCTCAGGATCTTGAAGCTCCGGATCTTAAAGCTCAGGATCTTGAAGCTCCGGATCTTAAAGCTCAGGATCTTAAAGCTCCGGATCTTAAAGCTCAGGATCTTAAAGCTCCGGATCTTAAAGCTCAGGATCTTAAAGCTCAGGATCTTAAAGCTCAGGATCTTAAAGCTCAGGATCTTAAAGCTCAAGATCTTAAAGCTCAGGATCTTAATGCTCAGGATCTTAAAGCTCAAGATCTTAAAGCTCAGGATGTTGACGCTCAGGATCTTAAAGCTCAGGATCTTAAAGCTCAGGATCTTAAAGCTCAGGATCTTAAAGCTCAGGATCTTAAAGCTCAGGATCTTAAAGCTCAGGATCTTAAAGCTCAAGATCTTAAAGCTCAGGATCTTAAAGCTCAGGATCTTAAAGCTCAGGATCTTAAAGCTCAGGATCTTAAAGCTCAGGATCTTAAAGCTCAGGATCTTAAAGCTCAGGATCTTAATGCTCAGGATCTTAAAGCTCAAGATCTTAAAGCTCAGGATGTTGACGCTCAGGATCTTAAAGCTCAGGATCTTAAAGCTCAGGATCTTAAAGCTCAGGATCTTAAAGCTCAGGATCTTAAAGCTCAGGATCTTAAAGCTCAGGATCTTAAAGCTCAGGATCTTAAAGCTCAGGATCTTAAAGCTCAGGATCTTAAAGCTCAGGATCTTAAAGCTCAGGATCTTAAAGCTCAGGATCTTAAAGCTCAAGATCTTAAAGCTCAGGATCTTAAAGCTCAGGATGTTAAAGCTCAGGATCTTAAGGCTCAGGATCTTAAAGCTCAAGATCTTAAAGCTCAGGATCTTAAAGCTCAGGATCTTAAAGCTCAGGATCTTAAAGCTCAAGATCTTAAAGCTCAAGATCTTAAAGCTCAGGATGTTGACGCTCAGGATCTTAAAGCTCAGGATCTTAAAGCTCAGGATCTTAAAGCTCAGGATCTTAAAGCTCCGGATCTTAAAGCTCGGGATCTTAAAGCTCAGGATCTTAAAGCTCGAGATCTTAATGCTCAGGATCTTAAAGCTCAGGATCTTAAAGCTCAGGATCTTAAAGCTCAGGATCTTAAAGCTCAGGATCTTAAAGCTCAGGATCTTAAAGCTCAGGATCTTAAAGCTCAGGATCTTAAAGCTCAAGATCTTAAAGCTCAGGATGTTAAAGCTCAAGATCTTAAAGCTCAGGATGTTAAAGCTCAGGATCTTAAAGCTCAGGATCTTAAAGCTCAGGATCTTAAGGCTCAGGATCTTAAAGCTCAAGATCTTAAAGCTCAGGATGTTGACGCTCAGGATCTTAAAGCTCAGGATCTTAAAGCTCAGGATCTTAAAGCTCAGGATCTTAAAGCTCAGGATCTTAAAGCTCAGGATCTTAAAGCTCAGGATCTTAAAGCTCAGGATCTTAAAGCTCAGGATCTTAAAGCTCAGGATCTTAAAGCTCAGGATCTTAAAGCTCAGGATCTTAAAGCTCCGGATCTTAAAGCTCAGGGTCTTGAAGCTCCGGATCTTAAAGCTCAGGATCTTAAAGCTCGGATCTTAAAGCTCAGGATGTTAAAGCTCATGATCTTAAAGCTCAAGATCTTAAAGCTCAGGATCTTAAAGCTCAGGATCTTAAAGCTCAGGATCTTAAAGCTCAGGATCTTAAAGCTCAGGATCTTAAAGCTCAGGATCTTAAAGCTCAGGATCTTAAAGCTCAGGATCTTAAAGCTCAGGATCTTAAAGCTCAGGATCTTAAAGCTCAGGATCTTAAAGCTCAGGATCTTAAAGCTCAGGATGTTAAGGCTCAGGATCTTAAAGCTCAAGATCTTAAAGCTCAGGATGTTAAAGCTCAGGATCTTAAAGCTCCGGATCTTAAAGCTCAGGATCTTAAAGCTCAGGATCTTAAAGCTCAGGATCTTAAGGCTCAGGATCTTAAAGCTCAAGATCTTAAAATCAAAACCATCATTAAACAAAGCATCAAAGGAGATAATGTTTCTTGCCATATCGGCACTGTAACAAACATTTCCTAAAACAATACATAAACCGGAATCAAAATCAAGCTTGTAATCTCCAATCATTTCAACCCAGGACACATTCTTGTTCCCCATGATTAGATCAAGCTCTCCGGTCCTTAACTTCTTACTTTTTGTGAGTCCCTGCACATTTGTACAAATGTGAGTACCACAACCTGTGTCCAATACCCAGGAATCAGAAGTAGATGTATTGTTAAGTTCAATCATGAACATACCTAAAGGGTCGGCGACACCTTTGGCCCGAAGCTCCTTTAGGTCTTTCAAATACACCGGACAAGTACGCCTCCAATGTCCAATTTCCCCACAATGGAAACATTCGGCCTCCTTAGGATCCTTGGCTTGTGGGATCTTGCGAGAAGAAGTAGAGGCTATGCCCTTAGGTTTGGGTTTGGCGTTGGGAATTCCAACCTTTACCTTACCCTTACCGTTTGGTCCATTCTTCTTCTTCTTGCGTATCCCTCCTTCCTTGATGGTCAAGACGACAGTGGCATCAGGTTTGGTCTTGGCCATGCCAGACTCGGTGGTCTTCAACATGCCATGAAGCTCAATTATGGTTTTCTCCATGTTATTCATGTTGTAGTTCAATACAAATGAATCAAACGCACTAGTCAACGAGTTAAGGATAAAATCCGCAGCAAGCTCTTGACTAATGGGAAAACCAAGGCGCTCCAATTGGTCTATGTACCCTTTCATCTTAAGTACATGGACACTCACGCTACTGCCCGGTGTCATCTTGCAACAAACGAGAGCTTTGACAGTGTCAAATCGTTCTTGCTTTGCTTGCACTTGGAACATGTCCTTCAATTGTGTAAGCATGTCGTACGCCCCAAGATTCTCCAAGCCCTTTTGGAGCTCAGGAGTCATGGTCGCCAACATTAAGCAAGCAACCTCATTCGACTCGGCACGACGTTTCTCAAACTCGTCCCTTGTCGCTTGAGCAGCTCTAGCATGTGGCTCTTCAGGAAGGGGTTCCTCTATTGCCCTGATCTTATCTTCCATCCTAAGAACAATTCTTAGGTTGCGAAGCCAGTCAATAAAGTTCAAGCCCGTAAGCTTATCCTTTTCGAGGAGACCCTTGAGGCAAAAGGTAGAAAGAGATGAGGAAGAAGAGTTTGCATTTGCAGCAGACGTCTATCATATAAGTAGTAGATTGTATTAGTTAATTTGACATATTTAATCCTTGTTAAAATAATTACCCAAGTGTTTAAAGAAAAACAATTACAATTAACAAGGTTAAGATCCATATTTCACTCATAGCAATGTCGGGTTTGCCGCGGAACATTAACTACAAGCTATTTAGGTAGGTACACTATATTACCAATTTCATCCATGATGAAACTCTTAAACTCTTGTGGGATTCTATTGATAATCCATTATATCAATGCATGCTTAATCCCTCCTACGCCAATCCTTTCTTGTGTCAGGTTCGCCGCGGAATACAAGTCCAGATTGTAAATCGTCCATGATAGATACACGTCGGGTTATCGCGAATTTCACCTCACCCTTGCCAACACCCAATTGTGATCCGGCCCAAGACTCTCGGATTATCGCGAACCACAATAGGTCGGAGGTTCGAATGTGTGTACTACTCATGGATAGCGTAAAGTTTACATTTGAAAAACGGGTTTTTGTTTTGTTGTAGCAAAACATTTTATACAATTTTAAAATTTTGCCAATATTTCATTGCATTTGTTAATCCATTATAACCAAACCAATTTGATATTTATTTAAAAAAAAATATTGCGTTTGTTAATCCATTATAACAAACCAATATAGATGACTATTTTATAAGTTTTAAAACGATTTTCTTGCAAGCATAGCCAAGACAAATATATAAAACAAAATAATCATCACACACATACATATCGGTAGTATGCCATAAATCCTATGTGTTTTCCCGGTGAGCCACCACACGGAAAAACAAGGTCAAACTAAGGACAAGGTAAGTAGGAGCAATGGCTCCCACTAAAATCACCATCCTTCTTTGACTCCTTGTTGCTTGCACCCTCTTGATGATTCCATCTTCATGATGCTAATCTCCAAGTCTCTTTACATTTTACAAGAAATAAATCTATACTACTTTCTATACTATTACAAATACATAGAAAGAGAACGACACAAGTTGTCGTTAATTAATACATCGGTAAAATGAAAAGGACGACATGCAAGCCGTTTGATTAATTATTATTACATTCATCCCGAATAAATAATACACAATCAAACATTCAACATACAAGGGTCATTGGCATACTACTACCGATATCACAATAATAAACATAACATCAAAAGGTGCTTACGATTCCATGTATCCAAATATATAAGGGCTAGACGTTTTAAAAGAAATATGAAAATCAATGCAGCGCCTTAGCTCATTTGCTTATTCCAAATTGAAATCAATTTCTTGTATTTGGCACAAAAGAAAAAAAAAAAAAAAAAAAAAAAAAAAAAAAAAAAAAAAAAAAAAAAAAAAAAAAAAAAAAAAAAAAAAAAAAAAAAAAAAAAAAAAAAAAAAAAAAAAAAAAAAAAAAAAAAAAAAAAAAAAAAAAAAAAAAAAAAAAAAAAAAAAAAAAAAAAAAAAAAAAAAAAAAAAAAAAAAAAAAAAAAAAAAAAAAAAAAAAAAAAAAAAAAAAAAAAAAAAAAAAAAAAAAAAAAAAAAAAAAAAAAAAAAAAAAAAAAAAAAAAAAAAAAAAAAAAAAAAAAAAAAAAAAAAAAAAAAAAAAAAAAAAAAAAAAAAAAAAAAAAAAAAAAAAAAAAAAAAAAAAAAAAAAAAAAAAAAAAAAAAAAAAAAAAAAAAAAAAAAAAAAAAAAAAAAAAAAAAAAAAAAAAAAAAAAAAAAAAAAAAAAAAAAAAAAAAAAAAAAAAAAAAAAAAAAAAAAAAAAAAAAAAAAAAAAAAAAAAAAAAAAAAAAAAAAAAAAAAAAAAAAAAAAAAAAAAAAAAAAAAAAAAAAAAAAAAAAAAAAAAAAAAAAAAAAAAAAAAAAAAAAAAAAAAAAAAAAAAAAAAAAAAAAAAAAAAAAAAAAAAAAAAAAAAAAAAAAAAAAAAAAAAAAAAAAAAAAAAAAAAAAAAAAAAAAAAAAAAAAAAAAAAAAAAAAAAAAAAAAAAAAAAAAAAAAAAAAAAAAAAAAAAAAAAAAAAAAAAAAAAAAAAAAAAAAAAAAAAAAAAAAAAAAAAAAAAAAAAAAAAAAAAAAAAAAAAAAAAAAAAAAAAAAAAAAAAAAAAAAAAAAAAAAAAAAAAAAAAAAAAAAAAAAAAAAAAAAAGGCCAAAAAGTGTGTGTCTTGAATAACTTTCTTTTCTATTATGTGAGATGTATTGGGAATTGATTAAAACAACCAATAGGCATCAAGACTCTTTGATATCTCTGCCTAGTGTACCGTAAATACATCTACTACATAATAAAGTTACTCTTTTATTTATGTCATATTTTTCCATGTTATAATAAGATGTATATATATCTTAACATGAAAAATAATAGACATAATGTTTAATCAATTACTAGTTAAACATTTAACTAATTAATTAAACAAACACAAACCAATATAATTCTTTAGACCATTAACAAATATTAGTTAAACATTTAACTAATTAATTAAACAAACACAAACCAATATAATTCTTTAGACCATTAACAAATGTCTAATTAATTAAATTCTCTCAAGAAAGTATACTTAACGATTAATGACCGGCCTTTGCGTGTGACCGAATAGGATAATGGACTTTATATATTATTCATGTCATGAGCATATCTTTGAATCATAATGCACCACGGTCAAACATTTAGCCAACCCGTGTGCATATATCCAACATACTTGCAAGTTTATATTAATTAGCCATTATACTCTGCAGGGTATCCTTCATTCTGCATTGCATAACGAGTATTGGAGATTGATAGATCCTAGCGGAAAACCAACAGGAGTGATGGGATGGTGGCCCTCACGTGCTGTCACGTTCTTGGAGAACCATGACACTGGATCAACACAGGTCTACTCTTAAGTCTTAACCTTTGTGTTTCGTTCTATAGTTACTAAAATAAGAACAGCCACTCTTATCCCTCTATATGATGTCTCAAAAGTGTGAACATTGGTTAGAAAAGATTATCATGGATATTTTGTTACAGGGTCATTGGCCATTCCCAAGAGATAAGCTTATGCAAGGATATGCATACATCTTGACTCATCCTGGGACGGTAAGTTCATCCCCAAACAATGTAAATTTAAGGCCATCAATCATCAATGTGGTCATGATTTCTAGTTCAAAAATCAATATAAGATGGGTTTAAACATCAATGATGGCGTGCTTAATCAACCTTCCTTGATTTGTATTACACAGCCTGTGGTATTTTATGACCATTTCTATGATTTTGGGCTCCATGATGTCATAACGGAACTAATAGAGGCTCGAAAACGAGCTGGAATCCACTGCCGAAGTCCTGTGAAGATTTATCACGCAAATAACGACGGATATGTGGCCCAGATAGGAGATACATTAGTAATGAAGCTTGGGCATTTTGATTGGAACCCTTCAAAAGAAATTGACCTGGATGGGAATTGGCACAAGTTCGTTGATAAAGGCTCTGATTACCGGCTGTGGCTGAGAATGTAACTAGTTTCGTCGTTAATGTGGATATTGCAGGAACTTATATAAAATAATGTCAGAAGAATTTACAATAAAGAGAAACATTGTGAACATGGTAATCTTTTTCAATATGATTAGTGGTGTTGGTTATCCACGTTCAGTGACAAACATAAATCTAAATCTGAAATATGTCAACTATGTTAAAGTTGGTCAAAATCAAACTATCTATATCTATCTCCCTTTTACCCATGCCACATTGAAAGTATGACATATAGGGTGATGAAAATGGTGTGTTTTTTATGGTGAGTGATTGTGTGGAAGAGAAAGTTTCCTTGAGAAGCTTTATTTATATATTTAAGGTGTAAATTGGGTGTGTTGTGTGAGGGAGATGATGTTTTTGGAAATTTGAGTATTTATATTTTCAAAACCTGTCTATTTCTACACGGAAGAGAGAGAAAAGACAATGACAGTGTAGCAAAAGAGAGAGAGCTCCTAAATCCTTTCTCATGAATCTTTTACAATCAAGATTCAAAATCATTTGAATCAAATCTTTCTCTCTTCTTTTTCTTGAATCAGATTTGTAATATACTCTGTATTATTGGTGTTTCACAATGGAGTTGTTGGGGTTTTTGTTGAATCAAATAGCAAGGAAGAAAAGAGTGCAGGTTCACATATCAAAAGGTTAGTAAAATTACAGTTTTTTTTACAAATTGTTATTGATTTCATGTGGGATTTGAAACTTGTTTGGAAGATCGTAATGCTGGAAAAATAAGTTTTCCTAAAAGTGGTTGATTTTGTGGTAAGAATGAAAATTTCAAGTTAAGTATCATATTTTGTAGTCAAAGTGTTTGATAAAAGGTTTAAAAGAAAGTTAGTCACCCCCCCCCCCCCCCCCCCCCCCCCCCCCCCCCCCCCCCCCCCCCCCCCCCCCCCCCCCCCCCCCCCCCCCCCCCCCCCCCCCCCCCCCCCCCCCCCCCCCCCCCCCCCCCCCCCCCCCCCCCCCCCCCCCCCCCCCCCCCCCCCCCCCCCCCCCCCCCCCCCCCCCCCCCCCCCCCCCCCCCCCCCCCCCCCCCCCCCCCCCCCCCCCCCCCCCCCCCCCCCCCCCCCCCCCCCCCCCCCCCCCCCCCCCCCCCCCCCCCCCCCCCCCCCCCCCCCCCCCCCCCCCCCCCCCCCCCCCCCCCCCCCCCCCCCCCCCCCCCCCCCCCCCCCCCCCCCCCCCCCCCCCCCCCCCCCCCCCCCCCCCCCCCCCCCCCCCCCCCCCCCCCCCCCCCCCCCCCCCCCCCCCCCCCCCCCCCCCCCCCCCCCCCCCCCCCCCCCCCCCCCCCCCCCCCCCCCCCCCCCCCCCCCCCCCCCCCCCCCCCCCCCCCCCCCCCCCCCCCCCCCCCCCCCCCCCCCCCCCCCCCCCCCCCCCCCCCCCCCCCCCCCCCCCCCCCCCCCCCCCCCCCCCCCCCCCCCCCCCCCCCCCCCCCCCCCCCCCCCCCCCCCCCCCCCCCCCCCCCCCCCCCCCCCCCCCCCCCCCCCCCCCCCCCCCCCCCCCCCCCCCCCCCCCCCCCCCCCCCCCCCCCCCCCCCCCCCCCCCCCCCCCCCCCCCCCCCCCCCCCCCCCCCCCCCCCCCCCCCCCCCCCCCCCCCCCCCCCCCCCCCCCCCCCCCCCCCCCCCCCCCCCCCCCCCCCCCCCCCCCCCCCCCCCCCCCCCCCCCCCCCCCCCCCCCCCCCCCCCCCGTGGGATTTGAAACTTGTTTGGAAGATCGTAATGCTGGAAAAATAAGTTTTCCTAAAAGTGGTTGATTTTGTGGTAAGAATGAAAATTTCAAGTTAAGTATCATATTTTGTAGAGTAAACGACATAAATCGTTCCTGTGGTTTACCCAAATAGTCACGTTTCGTCCCTGTGCTTCAAAAACGTCATGGATCGTCCTTTATAGGAGGATAATCTTCACGTTTCGTCCTTTGACTTGTCGACCGTCAACCCAACTCCGTTAACCGCCCCACGTGCCTCCCACGTGAGGGTATTTCAGACTTTTCCTTATCATGTTTGACTGTACTCTATTTCTTTTCTTTTTTAAATATATATACATGTATCTAAAAATCAATATAAAAATAAAAAATAAATAAATAAAGGAAAAGTGGGAATAAAGTATTGGATTGGGAGTGTACAATTGAAATACAGCAGCGATCAGTCGATCACATGGGAGATTGCTTGAGGTCTTTTAATGTAATAGCTTTCTGGGTTTTCTTTTCTTGATACAACACTACGACCGCTCCTCCATATATATATCTTGAACATATATCTTGAAATCAATATACATATACATATATACACACTCAAAAACAGATCTGAAAATTTCATATTCATCATAAACAAGAAACTCAAGTCTAAGATTTATTCAGTTAGACGGCTGGAAAAAAGAACATTCGGTTTGAAAACCGAACCAGTGGCCGGAAATGTGAGGCATTGGTCGGGAAACCAAACCAGTGGCCGGGAAAGTGATCGCAAATCCGATGGATGTATAGATCTGGATGATGCGTGGTGGTGGTTTCAAAGGCAGAAGGTGATGATGGCGGCTGTAGTATGGACTGATGGTGGTGGAGTTTTGGGTTGCGATGGTGGCACTTGGTGGTTTCAAAGGCAGAAGGTGATGATGGCGGTTGTATCTACTTCGCTGTCGGAGTTGTCTCTACCTGTTGTACGGCCACCGGATCCCATCTTTCAATTTTTTCTGATTGTTTTTTTCCCCTGATGTACGACCACATGATCAAATGCAATGCCTCTAATAATCTAGATTGGTATGTTGGGCTTGTATTTATATTGATTGATGCCGATTATTTAGTAAACTAGACAAGTTTACTTCATTATTGAAGTGAGTTAAAACCACTTTTATTGTGTGTTCATTGGATCCTGAATACATTTCATCCTCACTTTTTCATTTAGATATTTCGACAAAGTGGAAATGGATTGAGTTTAGTGGAAGAGATTTAAACAAGAAAAATGGAAAAGAAAAGTGGAAAAGAAATAAGAAAGAGAAAAACGAAAGTGGTAAAAGAATATATCACCATTGGTCCTTTAGAGGTGTGAAAAGACTGAAATACCCTCACGTGGGAGGCACGTGGGGCGGTTAACGGAGTTGGGTTGACGGTCGACAAGTCAAAGGACGAAACGTGAAGCTTATCCTCCTATAAAGGACGATCCATGACGTTTTTGAAGCACAGGGACGAAACGTGACTATTTGGGTAAACCACAGGGACGATTTATGTCGTTTACTCATATTTTGTAGTCAAAGTGTTTGATAAAAGGTTTAAAAGAAAGTTAGTTAAAGATATTTTATGAGAATGCTTATACAGGTATAAGAAGATACATATGATTTATTCATATATTTACCCATACTTGTTATAAATGATGAAGTTCATTTTCGAGTTCATAGGTAACAATCTTCTCATTGTTTTTTAGGCATGGAGAAATAAAGGGATTCACAACTTGAAGATGATGATGATGAAGAGAAGGTATATGAGTTTTTTTTTTATTGTTAGCTTTTGATGGATTTTTATGGATTTTAAAAACTTACATGATTTAAAAAAGTCAAGCATTGGTTTTATGATTTTTTTCTGGAGTGCAAGTCTTATGGCCGAAAATCTTATTTTGGTATGTTTATGATGGTGTTTCTAAGTAGTCTTTTAAAGATGGTTAATATGTTTGCTATGGATGGTTTGTATTGAAATTATGTAGGACATGAGGATGTTGTATAGTGAATTACAACTGGGGAAAGGATTTATGCTGGGTACAGGATACATATCTCCACATATTATTACAAACCATAAGAACTAAAAGTATGTAAGTACATATAACTATATCTCTATGTTTATCATTTTAGGGTTTTGCAGTGATTGCGCATATAACTCAATGGCAAAAGCGAAAAAAGCAAGAAAAATCAATGGTGATTTTTTTTAAACAAAAAAGAAGCAGAAGCAGCATGTTGTTGTTTCATTTAGATAAGAAACCAAAAAATTAATGATTTTGAAAATAAAATTGTTTTTGAAGATGTAGATAAGCAGAATGACACCAAGAGGCTATGTGCATTCACTAAGCTTGTCAATCAAGTTGATCACTAAGAGGCTATGCGCTAACAGGAAAAGATATTCCTCAGGTATAATTGATTTATTCAAATTAATGGTTTATGTTATATCTAAATTTCAATATACATATCTTTTTCTCAGGTATAATTGATATTTTCATATCTTTATTGATAAACATTCATTGATTTCAATATTTTACATTAAAAAAGACAATGTAGATTGAGAAATATGTGAAGATAGTTTTAGTCTTAATCAAAAGTCTTGACTTTGTTATACTTTTTGGGATTTGAGTTTGATATATATGAGCTTTTGTACTGTCACACCCCGTTATAGCGGAAATACAGGGTTAACAAAGAATTGCATACTAATCAGAAGGTTAAAAGAGATTACATCCATTTATACCAATACAAGTCAAAACAAGTACAATCGTTCAAAGTGTGGACCCCAAAATACGGATACAAGTCATCCTCATTTGGAACTGGGCCCACAGAATACAAGTTCAATAAATTGGACAGTCAAATACAATTAAAGCCAAAAGCATGAGAGTTCAATGTCTGATGCTAATTGTACGTCCAAAGTCAAAAGATTGGCCCTATAATGCCAAAGACGATTCCAAGACTTACTGATGGTCACCTGAAAAGCATGAAATTTGAGAGGATCAACTATCGAAATAGTTGGTGAGTTTACAGTGTGTTTGACTAAAAGATAAATCGTCGTTTGTTGTAGTTATTTAAGACAGGACTGCCGAGATCGATATCCGGCAATGAGACTAAACCACTTAGGCTTCTACTTCCAACATACTTTCAACGCTTATATATAGGGTGTACCATTGGCGTACCCACCACGCCTACGGTATGTTGACAATAGTTTTGTCGCCATTGTGATAACACCATTACACGTAATTATAAGACATGACTGTACAGACCGAAGTCTGACAAAGATAATATATGACTGTACAGACCGAAGTCCGACAAAGATATTAAGACTGTACAGACCGAAGTCTGACAAAGATAATATATGACTGTACAGACCGAAGTCTGACAAAGATAATATGCCTCGTACAGGATTTCCCGTCTACAGTGGGGTACGGACCAGAACCAAGACTGTCAGGTACGAAAGCTGACAAGACTACCATTAAAATCTCATAATGGTAAAACTACATAAGGGGGATCATTTTAGTTCGTCAAACACAAAGAACAATTTAGTCAGCCGCCAACATGGCAAGTCAAAGTCATTTAGTTCAATATTCCGTAAGACATGTATACACACTTTCAGACAGCCGTCAACATGGCAAGACATAAGACAAATGATTTAATTTACCAAATCTCATGGCATAGACAAAGACAAATCATTTATAAAGTAATCGTGTATACAGTACATGCTTTTCAGGCCCAAAGTAAAGGAAAAAGGGCGCCATAAACTCACCTTAGCGATAACAGAGCTAAAAGTATGAGCAGTCAGAGAATAAGAGCAGTCTAGCCTCCACGTCTATCCAAAACCTAGGATATGAGCACGAATGGTGAGGATCAAATCTCACGACGACAAGTATCCTACGTACCACTACTTAGCTATAGACCCTAGAATGCCATAACCGAGAATGTGATTTAAACTTTCATTTTATCGAACTTTTATTGGTAATATCAATGACATAGTCATTATAAGGTAATCTAAGGTACCATTCGATATTCACCAAGTTCAAACGTTCAAGTTGTCAAAAACTAGAAACGTCAAAATTTACAGTAGTATTTCACTGCGCCGCAGTGGGAGGAGTTTCACCCCCACTGCGCCGCAGTCAAGGTCGGGCAAAAAAAACAATTCATTTTTCTCAGTGTATAATCACTGCGCCGCAGTGAGCATGAGCATGGCTCACTGCGCCGCAGTCAGCCTATTTCGCCCAGAAAGAGAGCTCACTGCGCCGCAGTGAGGGTGTGCATGCCTCACTGCGCCGCAGTCAAAGTACTGCAGGCTAAACTGCAGTTTTTCTGCAGTTTGACCATTTTCCGCAAAACCAAAACACTTTCATTTCATTTCAATGAGTACCTACAGGTTCAAGAACCTGGAAACAAAACCATTTCGCTAACCATTTGCACTTTCAACCATTTTGACCTCAAAAACCTAATTCTAAGTCAAAACCTAATTAATTTAACCAAACCAAAACTCATTTCATTTCCAAGGCTATCTAATTCATTTAAAATACTGAAATTAAACTTGAAATGGAAATTAAATCAAATCAAAAGTTCATAGAAAAGTTAACTTACTACTTTTGATGTTCTTGAAGGAAAAAATTAAAGAAGATGATGGTTCCTTGGATTTATCCTTGCCAAAACAAATTTTGATGATGGTGAGGTTGAGATTGAATTCTAGATTTTAAGTTTGTGAAAAGTGTGTGTGTGTTGTGTTGTGTTGTGTTGTGTATGTCGACCAACAAGAGGGAAAAAGAAGGGGGAAAGGGTTTTGGTGTTCATTCCCCTGCCACAAATCCTAAAACCGGCCCATGTGGCCTTAAAATGAGATATTTTGGTACCTTTAATTCGGTAAAATGCTTACGATTAAATACCGTATGACCTAAAAGTCAAAATGTAAAGTAAAGGTATTTTCCCTCGTCTTATTTTAGTTATGACAAGTAAATAAAATTAAATAAACTAAACTGTTAGAAATATTTAGTTTAGACAGTCTATTTACTGTGTTCAATTATAACATTTAAATCTTTATTTAACGTTATTTTAAGACTCGGCATTCGTCTAAATAGCTAATAGTCTACGTCATAAGGACACGTCTATTTTGACTAAGTCAAAAGTCCAAAAGTCTAATAAGTTCCACGTCAAATGACTGTCTAATCGAGATTAGGACTAACCCGCTGTAAATTAATTACGAGTTGTCACAGCATCCCCGACTTCTAAGGATTTCGTCCCGAAATCAAGTCTTGCTCAGTAAAAAGATGAGGATAGTTATTCCTTATAAAGTCTTCACGTTCCCAAGTCGAGTCGGGACCATGTTTTGAGTTCCAACGAACTTTGACCAATTTGATACGACTACGTCTAAGTTGTTTGAGCTGTTGGTCTAAAATTTCAACAGGTTCTTCAACGAATTGAAGAGAGTCAGTCACTTGCAGCTCTTCGACAGGTACGACTAAAGTCTCATCAGTCAGACATTTCTTAAGATTCGAAATGTGAAATGTGTGATGAACGTGTTCTAGCTCCTTAGGTAAATCGAGCTTGTAAGCCACGGAACCAATTCTTTGAACAATTTCGAATGGTCCGATATAACGAGGACTAAGTTTCCCTCGTACGCCAAAACGTGCAGTGCCTTTCCAAGGTGACACTTTCGACATGACTTTGTCTCCCACTTGAAACTCAAGTGGTTTCCGTCTACGGTCGGCATAGCTCTTTTGGCGATCTTGAGCCGCCTTCAGCCGTGCCCTAATTTCGACAATTTGATCAGTAGTCTTCTGAACTAGTCCATATTTAAATAAACGACGTTCTCCAGCATCAAGCCAACAGACAGGAGATCTACACTTTCGTCCATATAAAGCCTCATAAGGCGCGCATTTGATGCTAGTGTGATAGCTGTTGTTATATGAAAATTCAGCTAACGGCAAAAAGGTATCCCAACTACCTTTGAAGTCAACGACACATGCCCGAAGCATGTCCTCTAAAGTTTGGATGGTACGTTCACTTTGTCCGTCAGTCTGTGGATGGTAAGCCGTACTCAGGTGCAATTGAGTGCCTAGGGCGTCTTGAAAATATCGTCATGATTGTGAAGTGAAACGACCATCACGGTCAGAGATAATAGACAAAGGAACGCCATGAAGTGATACAATCCTTTCAATGTATATTTGAGACAATTTCCTTATCTTCCAGTTCTCCCGAATTTGAATGAAATGAGCAGACTTCGTCAATCGATCGACAATGACCCAAATAGTATCGTATCCTTTCAGGGTTCGAGGTAACTTCGTAATGAAGTTCATAGTAATCTGTTCCCATTTCCAGTCAGGAATTTGGGGTTGTTGGAGCAGCCCAGAAGGCTTTTGGTGCTCCGCCTTGACCATTGAACAATTTAGACACTTCGAGACATAAGTGGCGATATCTCTCTTCATACCAGGCCACCAATAAAAGTCCTTCAGTCCATGGTACATTTTGTCAGCGCCAGGATGGATTGAATACCTAGATCGATGACTTTCGTTCATTAAAAGTTCTCTAAGTCCATTATACTTGGGAATCCACACTCTGCCCTTAACATGTCGGGTTCCATCGCCATCCAATTCAAACAAACGTTCAGCATTTCACAATGCTTCCTTCTCGATACGCCCTGGTTGTAGGGCCTCTTTTCGATCATCCAAAACTCTATCCTTTCGTGGATTTTGAGCTGTCTTGAAGCGTAAGCAATGACCTTTCCTTGACTTGTCTCCTTACGCTATCAATGTTTCGTCATTCGGTAGAGGTATTCTCACAACCTTCTCGTAACAACTAATATCAGCGCGAACTCTAGACAGCCAGTCAATATCGACTATCACGTCAAAACTTCCTAGTTCTATGGGAATAAGATCTATCTTAAAGGTTTTACCAGACAATGCTAAATTTCAATTTACCAGATGATCTCTAGTAACATACTTTTGACCGTTCACATATTCGACGATAAAATTTTCTTTCATGGGGATAGCTACTATATTAATTCGAGATTTAAATTTCTAAGGATATAAAGCTTTTATTAGCACCGGAGTTGAATAACACAAAGACATAATGATTATTGAGTATGAATGTACCTATCACAACATTTGGGACCACGTCATGCATCAGCAGCCTCCAAAGCAAAAACTCGACCTCTGTCTTGTCCTTCTTGATTCCTAGCTTGATTGTCCCCCGCATTGTTCCTCACGGGAACTATAGCATTGTTGTTCGGGTTTAGATTGAGTCGTGGACAAGCGGGTCGCATATGGGTTTCGCTGCCACATTCGTAACATGAAGCCAGTGCATTGTTCTTACAAAACTTTGCCAGATGTCCTGTCCTTTTACAACGGTTACAAGTAGGACAATTTCCCCGGTGATGGAGACCACACCTGTTACATCTCGGGTCTGGACCAGTGTACCTCGTGACGTCCTGGGTGACTACTGCAAAGTTTCTGACAGTCTTAAACCTCTTGCCATTTCCGTCGTCACCAAACCCACTACTAGAGACCTGATCGTTTCTTCTCTTGATCCCCTCTGTTCCAACCGAAGGACCAGGGGTTCTTTTCAAGTCTATCACCATCCGGTTGGTTGCACTGACTGCCGCTTGAAGAGTCAAAGGATTAAAAGCGGCTACCAACCTTCGGATGTCAGGTGACAATCCATAACAGTATCTTTCAACTAACTTCTCCTCCGTATCCACCATACGAGGAACTAGCCTTGTCAGCTCATGAAAACGAGTAGTGTATTTCTCGTTGTCTAGCCCGACCATATTATGATTCCAAAACTCGCCTTCCATTTTCTGTACTTCCTCCCTAGGACAGTATTTTTCCATCAACATACTTTTAAAATCAAACCAAGGTATTCTATTAGCTTGGTCTCGACCTCGGGTCCTAAAAAAAAAAAAAAAAAAAAAAAAAAAAAAAAAAAAAAAAAAAAAAAAAAAAAAAAAAAAAAATAACCTGCTCGTTCCACCATGATAGAGCGTGCTTTTGAAGTTGAGTGGAAGCATATTCCACTTTGTGCTCATCGGCACAACGACTAATATGAAGCACCGCCTCTATGCTTTCTAGCCAGTTGATTAGACCTACCGGACCCTCGGTACCATGAAATTCTTTTGGTTTACAATAGGTGAAGGTCTTGTAGTCACCCACTCGAAGTTGAGCTCGAGGAACAACTTGTTCAGCAGTAGGTTCAACATTGTTACTATTATCAGTATGATGATTATTATTGGCGTTCATACTTGCCGTGATCTGAGCAACTAAAGTAGGCATGGCGGCCAACAGTTGCTGTGTCACAAATGCTGCCATATTATTATCCCCGCCAGTATTTGGGGTAGGTCCAGGACCAGTGTTCACCTGGACAGTAGCAGCTTCCGGTACTTGCTGAATCACAGGTTCTTCCTGTTCAGCTTCATTATTCAAAGGAGTGGATCGAGTAACTCTCTTTGGTGCAGTTTTCTTGACTGGAGCCTTTTTCTGAACTTTGCTTTTCGTCTTGGGAGCCATAAGTCTAAGATATGAACAAAAATGTCATTTAGAGATTTCCTTGATAGGTTAAGTAGAAAGTAGCTTTGCAAGACAGATGACAGTACAATGCAAGTCACAAATTGCTGACTTGTATGAATTCATGTACTAGACAAGACAAGAAAAATATGAAAAAAATCATATTTCTAGAGCTAAGAATAAGCAGTTGACATAGTCTGAACAAGTAAGTAAGCCAAAAGACAATCGTATTTCATTGATGTTCAAAATTTTACATAGTCTGGTATGTACAGTCCAAAAACATGTGGGAAACTTCATCCACAACGATAGACTACATAGTCGGGGCAATACGATTTATAGACACGTGGGAAATACATCCACCAAAAAGATAGACTACAACTCAAAGTACAGAAGTACGAGTTGTTAAAAGTTCTAGGCTTACAATATGGAAAGACTCATTACAAAATTACATCTTGCAAATAACAACGACCAGCAAAGCCACCACCAAAACCACCACAACAGACAGTATCCAGATCAACCTCCCAATAGTTTCCTTCCCCTCTCTAGCAACAGACATAGCCTCAGCCGCCTGTTGATAAGCTCCAGTCAACGCCTGAGCTTGATTCTCTATTTTCTCCCTTGTACAGATGAGAGAATTGTTCATTCTTGACAATTGTCGGCGATAATATTCCGACCTATCAGCTGCAGATGCAACTGGCATAATAGCACTTGGATTGTAGACAGGCACTCTGGAGGGACCCGCCGCATACGGATCTCCCTGAAAGAATGAAAGACCAAGTCCACTGTTGCCCTGAACTGGTGCAGAAGGACCAGGAGCATAAGGGCCTCTAGGAGCATAAGGCAAATGAGCTCCCTCGGTAGTCCTCCTCTGATATGGAGATACCGGTGTTACAGATGATTGAACATGGATAGACACATGTTCGCCTCCAGACTCACTGGAAGATGACACTAGATTGATAGGGCGTGATTCATTGCCCGATTCCTCCATTGGTTCCTCTTCATAAGAGTCAGGAACATAAGGAATGGAGTTTGTTATGACAGGAACTGGAGGTGTACCAGGTACAACAGCATTTGAGCTAACTCCATCCGACATGACTAGTCTGAAAAGATAGTCAAAGAATCCATATAAGTCAAATGGATAAGGCAGTACGTCTCAAATGGATGATACAGTACGCAATTTGAGTTTTAAAGAAATCTTTGTCTAGATTACACACATTTGGTTTGGGTTTCTATTACCAACATATTTGAAATGCTTATATATAGGGTCACCCGCAGCCTTCCCACCACATTTTAAATATGCTGTTAATATAATCCAAACTATCACGTATATAAACCTTATGCATACACATACGATTTGAGTTTCTATTCCTAACATACCTTCAATGTTTATATATAGGGTCACCCGCAGCCTTCCCACCACATTTTAAATATGTTGTGAATATAGCTCAAACTATAACGTATATACAAAATCTAAGATATTTATTTCGAGCCTTATATTATTTTACATAATCGGGACGTAGTTGATCAGGTTAGGTCTAATTATAGACAAATAATATAACTCCTGAAATAAGTATACTAAACCTAAATAGACTTAGATTCCCTTTTGAAACGAAATGGCTATAGATACCAATTTTTGTCACACCCCGTTGTAGCGGAAATACAGGGTTAACAAAGAATTGCATACTAATCAGAAGGTTAAAAGAGATTACATCCATTTATACCAATACAAGTCAAACAAGTACAATCGTTCAAAGTGTGGACCCCAAAATACGGATACAAGTCATCCTCATTGGAACTGGGCCCACAGAATACAAGTTCAATAAATTGGACAGTCAAATACAATTAAAGCCAAAAGCATGAGAGTCTCAATGTCTGATGCTAATTGTACGTCCAAAGTCAAAAGATTGGCCCTATAATGCCAAAGACGATTCCAAGACTTACTGATGGTCACCTGAAAAGCATGAAATTTGAGAGGATCAACTATCGAAATAGTTGGTGAGTTTACAGTGTGTTGACTAAAAGATCAATCGTCGTTTGTTGTAGTTATTTAAGACAGGACTGCCGAGATCGATATCCGGCAATGAGACTAAACCACTTAGGCTTCTACTTCCAACATACTTTCAACGCTTATATATAGGGTGTACCATTGGCGTACCCACCACGCCTACGGTATGTTGACAATAGTTTTGTCGCCATTGTGATAACACCATTACACGTAATTATAAGACATGACTGTACAGACCGAAGTCCGACAATTATATGCTGACTGTACAGACCGAAGTCTGACAAAGATAATATATGACTGTACAGACCGAAGTCTGACAAAGATAATATATGACTGTACAGACCGAAGTCTGACAAAGATAATATGCCTCGTACAGGATTTCCCGTCTACAGTGGGGTACGGACCAGAACCAAGACTGTCAGGTACGAAAGCTGACAAGACTACCATTAAAATCTCATAATGGTAAAACTACATAAGGGGGATCATTTTAGTTCGTCAAACACAAAGAACAATTTAGTCAGCCGCCAACATGGCAAGTCAAAGTCATTTAGTTCAATATTCCGTAAGACATGTATACACACTTTCAGACAGCCGTCAACATGGCAAGACATAAGACAAATGATTTAATTTACCAAATCTCATGGCATAGACAAAGACAAATCATTTATAAAGTAATCGTGTATACAGTACATGCTTTTCAGGCCCAAAGTAAAGGAAAAAGGGCGCCATAAACTCACCTTAGCGATAACAGAGCTAAAAGTATGAGCAGTCAGAGAATAAGAGCAGTCTAGCCTCCACGTCTATCCAAAACCTAGGATATGAGCACGAATGGTGAGGATCAAATCTCACGACGACAAGTATCCTACGTACCACTACTTAGCTATAGACCCTAGAATGCCATAACCGAGAATGTGATTTAAACTTTCATTTTATCGAACTTTTATTGGTAATATCAATGACATAGTCATTATAAGGTAATCTAAGGTACCATTCGATATTCACCAAGTTCAAACGTTCAAGTTGTCAAAAACTAGAAACGTCAAAATTTACAGTAGTATTTCACTGCGCCGCAGTCAAGCGGGCAAAAAAAACAATCATTTTTCTCAGTGTATAATCACTGCGCCGCAGTCAAGGTCGGGCAAAAAAACAATTCATTTTTCTCAGTGTATAATCACTGCGCCGCAGTCAAGGTCGGGCAAAAAAACAATCATTTTTCTCAGTGTATAATCACTGCGCCGCAGTCAGCCTATTTCGCCCAGAAAGAGAGCTCACTGCGCCGCAGTGAGGGTGTGCATGCCTCACTGCGCCGCAGTCAAAGTACTGCAGGCTAAACTGCAGTTTTTCTGCAGTTTGACCATTTTCCGCAAAAACCAAAACACTTTCATTTCATTTCAAAGAGTACCTACAGGTTCAAGAACCTGGAAACAAAACCATTTCGCTAACCATTTGCACTTTCAACCATTTTGACCTCAAAAACCTAATTCTAAGTCAAAACCTAATTAATTTAACCAAACCAAAACTCATTTCATTTCCAAGGCTATCTAATTCATTTAAAATACTGAAATTAAACTTGAAATGGAAATTAAATCAAATCAAAAGTTCATAGAAAAGTTAACTTACTACTTTTGATGTTCTTGAAGGAAAAAATTAAAGAAGATGATGGTTCCTTGGATTTATCCTTGCCAAAACAAATTTTGATGATGGTGAGGTTGAGATTGAATTCTAGATTTTAAGTTTGTGAAAAGTGTGTGTGTGTTGTGTTGTGTTGTGTTGTGTTGTGTTGTGTTGTGTTGTGTTGTGTTGTGTTGTGTTGTGTTGTGTTGTGTTGTGTTGTGTTGTGTTGTGTTGTGTTGTGTTGTGTTGTGTTGTGTTGTAGTGTGTTGTGTTGTGTTGTGTTGTGTTGTGTTGTGTTGTGTTGTGTTGTGTTGTGTTGTGTTGTGTTGTGTTGTGTTGTGTTGTGTTGTGTTGTGTTGTGTTGTGTTGTGTTGTGTTGTGTTGTGTTGTGTTGTGTTGTGTTGTGTTGTGTTGTGTTGTGTTGTGTTGTGTTGTGTTGTGTTGTGTTGTGTTGTGTTGTGTTGTGTTGTGTTGTGTTGTGTTGTGTTGTGTTGTGTTGTGTTGTGTTGTGTTGTGTTGTGTTGTGTTGTGTTGTGTTGTGTTGTGTTGTGTTGTGTTGTGTTGTGTTGTGTTGTATTGTGTTGTGTTGTGTTGTGTTGTGTTGTGTTGTGTTGTGTTGTGTTGTGTTGTGTTGTGTTGTGTTGTGTTGTGTTGTGTTGTGTTGTGTTGTGTTGTGTTGTGTTGTGTTGTGTTGTGTTGTGTTGTGTTGTGTTGTGTTGTGTTGTGTTGTGTTGTGTTGTGTTGTGTTGTGTTGTGTTGTGTTGTGTTGTGTTGTGTTGTGTTGTGTTGTGTTGTGTTGTGTTGTGTTGTGTTGTGTTGTGTTGTGTTGTGTTGTGTTGTGTTGTGTTGTGTTGTGTTGTGTTGTGTTGTGTTGTGTTGTGTTGTGTTGTGTTGTGTTGTGTTGTGTTGTGTTGTGTTGTGTTGTGTTGTGTTGTGTTGTGTTGTGTTGTGTTGTGTTGTGTTGTGTTGTGTTGTGTTGTGTTGTGTTGTGTTGTGTTGTGTTGTGTTGTGTTGTGTTGTGTTGTGTTGTGTTGTGTTGTGTTGTGTTGTGTTGTGTTGTGTTGTGTTGTGTTGTGTTGTGTTGTGTTGTGTTGTGTTGTGTTGTGTTGTGTTGTGTTGTGTTGTGTTGTGTTGTGTTGTGTTGTGTTGTGTTGTGTTGTGTTGTGTTGTGTTGTGTTGTGTTGTGTTGTGTTGTGTTGTGTTGTGTTGTGTTGTGTTGTGTTGTGTTGTGTTGTGTTGTGTTGTGTTGTGTTGTGTTGTGTTGTGTTGTGTTGTGTTGTGTTGTGTTGTGTTGTGTTGTGTTGTGTTGTGTTGTGTTGTGTTGTGTTGTGTTGTATTGTGTTGTGTTGTGGCTTGTTGTTGTTGTTTGCTTTTTGGGTATTTCATTGAAATAAGGTGTAAGCTTTTGGAAAATAAGTAGATCATAAAATATTTTCATGAAATTGTTATAAATCAATTATCAAGTAGATCTCCCCAAGTCATGGGGCTGGTGGAAGGTAAAAAAGTGGACAAAAACTCCACAGTCAGTGAGTTATGGTCTAAGTTAAATTTGAGTATGTTTCTAAGATAGGGGCTGGTAGATGCTAAAAAAACGGTGAGTTATGTTCCAAGTTAAACTCAAGAACCTCTCTAATTAAGGCCTAATGTATTAGGTAATGGATACAATTACGGCCTAATACATTATTGATTAAGTTACATAGCTGAATTTATATGTTATGACTGTTGCAGGTATTTTCTTATTGAGATTAACGAGCTTTAGTGAAGACACATGCGGTCATTCTGACGATAACTTTCAATAACCGGTAAGTGTTGATCCATTTTTGTGTGTAATTGTTCCACACTTTATTAGGACTGCTGTTAATCATGTTGCTGCAGGTTTTACTAGGCATTATTTTTGTGTGTAATTGTTCCATTTTACTTTATTACGACTGCTGTTAATCATGTTGCTGAGGTTTTACTAGGCATTATAGCCCCAGATCTAGATATTCAATTCTCATATACAAATTGGTAGAGAAGTTTTACTTACAAATGTTTGATTGGTTAAATCAATCAAAAGTACCCTACGGGCGATTGAAGTTGTGAAATAATGGGAGCCAGTGGGGTTTAAACCTAAGGCACCAAGGATAGGAGGTAAAGTCGTTAGCCGTTTAGCTTCTGTGATTGATTGATAGTTATGTATATAGAGGTTCAGTTTGCTTATCCCATTTCATTTCAAATTGCTTTGTGAATTCGTGGTTCTTGAACTATTATAATGGATCCCACTTCAAAGACTGATTTGAATGAGTTGGAATTTTAAATTAATCGGTCCCTTAAATGGTTTGCTATTTTCACCATCTTATGTTTTGTTTGTTTTTTATTTTCAGTCTTTAGTCCGGTCCTTTTGTGCATTTGCCACCAGGAAAAAGAGAAAGAGAAGAAAGTAATTGGTCCAGTCAAGACTCCAGTGAAGAAGAAAAATTGGTTACCACTTCCAGTGAAACCTTCCAGTAAACTGGTCCAGTGAAGCCTACCAGTGACAAGTCTCACTGGACACTCCAGTGAGTATCCATGAGCAATGGAACTTATTCTCCAGTAAAATTACTTTACGTATTTAGTCCAGTGAGTTTAATTCAAAAAATAAAGTTCCAGGTTTCCCTTCAGTGAGCGACTTCAGTCAAGGCTTCAGATAAGACTCCAATTAAGAGTCCAGTCACTACTCCAGTCAAGATGGTCCGTGAAGAAACTAAATTTTGTTTCTTAACCTGATATCCTGTTAATGACATGGTCGGAGTAATTGTCCACGGGCTGAAGCATTTGAAGGGGCAATCGATGTTGTCATGTTGTATGTTGGAGCTGCTGCAACTTACCTATAAAATTTCCGTTTACCTATAATATTTTTTATGTGATTGTATTTATATCGCTATAACACTGAATTGGGACAACGTACAGCTTTGCAATCGTTTTATCAGAACACATACACAATAAGTTAATCCTTTGAGGGAATGTCAAATCTTCATGTCACTCATGTTGTTTCAAGGTACATTTTATCTATAAATCACTTTAGTCGGCTATTATTTTCGATTTGAAATTAAATGAACTTTATATATAAAGAAAATAATTACAAATGGCTATTCAATTACTTAAGAATGGTTCGTAATTAGTTAACCAGTACCCTATATTTTTTAACATTGATCATTCTGGCCACTAATTATTGAACTGTATGCTGAACAGCTTCATGTCTGAACCGACCTGCTAAGTAACCCAATAAGTGGAGAGTAGAGATGTAGTTACATATGAGTACATGAAGATTGAAAGTTTCTTACAAAATCTATATACGTCTATATCTCAAATATTTAGTCTTACATTTAATTAACTTAATGAACTAATAACAAACTAATTAGAAATCGTTTTATTTAAACTTACCCGCGTCTTTCGCGGGATAAAAATCTAGTATATCTATAAAGTAAACTACCATCTTTCCCTTTTAAGTAATTAAATTTTAAAATGACTCCCTTTAATGAAATAATTACAACATAGATCCTCCAACCCTTAAAGAACCATATTAACCCTCTTACATCAATTAATTTACATTCACCACCACGCCACCACCACGTCCACCGCCGCACCACTATCGCCTCGCATCGCGCGGGCATCCGTGGCCACTAATTTTAAATTAATCGGTCCCTTAAAACGGTGGATTTGTATGGAGTTATGTATATAATATAACGTGTGTTTGTATGTGAAAAGGAGAGTTAAAAACGATCAAAACATAGAATTAAAAACGAAAACCATATATCATTTAGATGATATACACATACATACTAGATAGAGATACAATACATACATTGAAACAGACAACCATAGTAATCGCTTCCATTGATTTTGATTCTTAAGAAAGAAAGTGTGTGAAAAGTGTGTGTTTGTGTGTGTGTGAAAACAAATGGTGGAAATCGTTTCAATTTATAGAAGGGGGGATTGAGTCTCAACCGTTAGATGTGTGTATACACGGATCGAGTTTAAATCAATCGAGGCCGTTGAAGCCTCAATTCAATGACCAAAAGTTTTTCAAGATTTAAATCAACCCGCCTAAGGCCGCTCCCCAAAAATTTGAATTGTTTGGATGAAAATTTTGGCGCTTCGACTCAAACCAAATATCCGACCCGAACCAGACGAGTCGACCCGACGGGAAAAAATCAAAAATTAAAATAAACTTAAAAAATGCAATTCAACAATTAACCGAATAATAAACTTAAAAAATATATATAATAATAATTCAGATCCGAAAAAATTATGATAAATGAAAAAAAGTTTCTTGCTTCATCAAAATCAAGATGTTTCTTGACTATATACACTTGAATCAAGTTTCAAGATTTACAAAAAGAAAAGATTTTTCTTCAATAAATCAAGAAACCAAATAACAAATACTTACTTTGAACCTTTTCATATCTCATGGAATCTTCAAATCATCCTCTTTTGAGGATCTCGAACCATGATCAAACACAACTATTTTATTTTTTCGAAATCTATGGAAGAAACCCATTTTTCTTATCTTATGATGAAAGAACAATAGATAGATAGATAGATAGATAGATAGATAGAAACAGAGCGGCTACCTTTCACCCACTACTACTCCTTATACACAAAATTCATTTTCACTTATTACCCTCCCTCTTTTCCTTACTTTACACTTTTCGACTCTTATATACCCCTAGGGTATGTCAAACTTTAGGTTTCGCCCTTCTCGTATTTTCGTATCATTACATACACCTCAAAGTAACTTTACGTTTCATTACATACCTCTCCTCTTAACGGACGTCTTTTGCCCTCCGTTAACCCCCTCACGTGCAGACCACATGGGGGTATTTTAGTATGTTCAAAAGAAAAATATTTTATTTTAAAAACAAGTCTCTTTCCCTAAACAAATTTTTACCCAAAACAATTTATACATATGCATCTAAACAAAAAATCCACCAAAATTCAACACATAAAGACCAAATAACCACAAACACAAAACACATACATAGATCTAAATAACAGCAAATGGGTGGACTTTTACATTTGAATATGCAATATTAAGGGTTTTCCAATTGTTCTCCATACATCATCGACCAAAACCAACTTAACGAAAGAAAAAAATTATTGCCGATGAATATTATGATGAAAAGAATTCGATCATCGTGTCATCATCGTTGTGTTTTCTTTTTGTTGCTTGTGAAACTTTTGTTGCGTCTAGATCTTTAGCTACTTTTTTTCATTTTTGTAATGTGTATATGTAATTTCTTATAATGATGGGTTTTGAAGCTTTGTTTTTTGACTTTTTGACAATGATTTGCTTGCGAAGTTCCCCACGTCAAATTCGGGTACGATACCTGAACCGAAGATATATATAAAAAAAATTTATCTCAATAGTTCACCCTATTGAGAATTGCGGTGACCCACCGCCGCCATCATGATCTCGTATTTTATACCTATCTATATCTATCTCCCTATAAACCAAAACACCAAAAATAACAACCCTAAATCTAATCACAATAATAGATCGATCTAGTAGTTAATAAAGCAAGTGATGGTGGCAACATTGTTTTTTGGCATAATAATCGGTGGGCAGCAGAAAGGAAAAAGGATCAGAGTATATAAAAATATATTATTTTTTGGGAAAATTATTTATATGGACAAAATTGAGTGTATAATTCTTAGTTTAGACTAGTTTTAAAAAATTTCTCAATTTGGACAATTTTACCGTGAGAAACAGTATAAAGACACACGGATTATATATGTAACCAATAAACACATGACATCTGGCACCTTCTCTTTCTTGTTATTTCTTGTGGGCCTTTTCATCTCTTTCTTGTTTCTCATTCTTGCATTTTAATAGTCACCAGAGATCACTTTTGATGCTTGGATTCATCTATACGTTTATGATTTCAAGCAAGCAGAAAGGAGCATTAAGGATATTGTAGGTTACTTTTTCTTACTAAAGAACTCAAATACTCAATGAAAATTATGCATAATTCAAGACACTGCATGAGACTTGTTTATGTAACCTTATTTCATATTATTATTGAGATCTAGAATATTCTTAAGTCACAATTACTTGCTGCAGCGGACATATATTATGGTAGCCATGTGTGTTAGAAATTAAGTAAGACTACCCGCAATCCAACGGCCTGCATTTATTACATGCATCCTAGTCACATCAGTTTTTTACTCATCCTTTCTACATGCATTCTCTCTCATCTTTTTAACTCCAACCCATCCTTTCCACATGCAACCTCTCTCTTCCACATCATCATTTCTTTTTTAATTTTAGATTAAAAACTTTTATTTTGTAATCTTAAAAAATATTTAATAAATAAATGTAAAAATATATTTAAATAATAAACAATAAAAAAACAAGATAAAATTAAATAAAAATTAAACTTGCATTACATAAAAAAAAATTACATTTTCCTAAAAAAAGTAAAATACAAATATTCAAATTAAAGTAGAACTAAGATTAAAAATCAAAATAAAACTTAATGAAACCATAACCTAAAATTAAGCTTTTTACTCAGACAAATCTACTCTTCATTAGCTTGATTAGCTTGCTTAAGATTCCAGAGATGTTCCATTAGATCGTTGCGTAGTGCGATGTGAGTATCTTTGCTTTGTAAGGATCTAAATCTCTGCAGATAGTGTGCAAACTCAGTGGGTGCACCTCCATTATAACTTGGTGGCTCAGGCTCATCTTCTTCACGGGACCAATCAGTTATCATATGACCTTCATCTTCTACAATCATATTATGTAGAATGATACATGCATGCATTATATCACCTAACACTGGTATGCTTGTAGATCTTCCAGGGCCTCGTATCATTGCCCACCTTGCTTGGAGGACACCAAATGCTCTTTCAACATCCTTTCTACAAGACTCCTGTCGTCGCTTAAAGTATTGCATTTTAAGATTATTGTTTGGAGGATAAACGAAACTCTTTACCAGTGTTGACCATTCTGGGTAAATACCATATGCAAGATAGTATCCTTGCGTGTACTCATTCCCATTCACAATGAAGTTGCACTGTGGTGCATTCCCTTCTACGAATTGATTAAATACTGGTGATTGATTAAGAACATTGATATCATTGTTTGAACCTGCCACTCCAAAGAATGCATGCCAAATCCAAAGGTCGTGTGATGCCACAGCCTCCAGCATAATGGTTGGATGACCATGATCACCTTGAGTGTATTGTCCTTTACAAGCTGTTGGGCAGTTTCTCCAACCCCAATGCATACAATCTATGCTTCCAAGCATTCCGACAAACCCATGTTTTTCAGAATGCAATTGTAGCAATCGTTGAATGTCATCTTGGTTGGGCCTTCTAAGATATCGTGGTCCAAAAACCTCAACAATAGACCTACAGAACTTGTGTAGACATTCAATGGAAGTGCTTTCACCAATGCGTATATACTCATCACATTGGTCAGCTGATGTACCATAAGCCAACTGACGAATGGCACTTGTACATTTTTGTATTGGTGAAAGACCTTTTACACCAAGAGCATCGTATCTTTGTGTGAAATACTTAAAATTTTGACAGCTCCCTGGTTTAGAGATTTCTTCAACAATGCGATTAAAAAGACGTATGCTCATACGGAACCTTCGTCTAAAGAAGCTTTCATCGAATACCGGCTCTGGAGCAAAGTAATCGTTCCACAAACGGGCAGCTCCATCCTTTCGACCTCTGTTTATGTACTTCCGTTTGCCATTCCGTCTAGAAGAACTTCCCTCTTGTGAATCAACCTCATCTTGAGCATCAAGCTCAAACAGCTTCATTGCTAATTCTTCAACGTCATCGGAAATGAGATGTTGAAAGTGTTGAGTCAACATCATCGGAATGTTTTGTGGGACTTGTTCATCATCTGAACTCATTTTGAATTGTAGAGAGAAGTGTTTGAGAAAGCACAAAGAAAGAAGCACTTGACAAGAAAACTATGGCATTTGATGTTTAACGAAAGAGGAAAGAGAGAAAGACTTCGCTTGTGGCATTTAATGTTTAACGGAAGAGGAAAGAAAGAAAGACTTGACAAGAAAACTATGGCATTTGATGTTTAACGAAAGAGGAAAGAGAGAAAGACTTCGCTTGTGGCATTTAATGTTTAACGGAAGAGGAAAGAAAGAAAGACTTGACAAGAAAACTATGGCATTTGATGTTTAACGAAAGACGAAAGAGAGAAAGACTTCGCTTGTGGCATTTAATGTTTAACGGAAGAGGAAAGAAAGAAAGACTTGACAAGAAAACTATGGCATTTAATGTTTAACGGAAGAGGAAAGAAAGAAAGACTTGACAAGAAAACTATGGCATTTGATGTTTAACGGAAGAGGAAAGAAAGAAAGACTTGACAAGAAAACTATGGCATTTGATGTTTAACGGAAGAGGAAAGAAAGAAAGACTTGACAAGAAAACTATGGCATTTGATGTTTAACGGAAGAGGAAAGAAAGAAAGACTTCGCTTGTGGCATTTAATGTTTAACGGAAGAGGAAAGAAAGAAAGACTTGACAAGAAAACTATGGCATTTGATGTTTAACGGAAGAGGAAAGAAAGAAGCACTTGACAAGAAAACTATGGCATTTGATGTTTAACGAAAGACGAAAGAGAGAAAGACTTCGCTTGTGGCATTTAATGTTTAACGGAAGAGGAAAGAAAGAAAGACTTGACAAGAAAACTATGGCATTTGATGTTTAACGAAAGAGGAAAGAGAGAAAGACTTCGCTTGTGGCATTTAATGTTTAACGGAAGAGGAAAGAAAGAAAGACTTGACAAGAAAACTATGGCATTTGATGTTTAACGAAAGACGAAAGAGAGAAAGACTTCGCTTGTGGCATTTAATGTTTAACGGAAGAGGAAAGAAAGAAAGACTTGACAAGAAAACTATGGCATTTAATGTTTAACGGAAGAGGAAAGAAAGAAAGACTTGACAAGAAAACTATGGCATTTGATGTTTAACGGAAGAGGAAAGAAAGAAAGACTTGACAAGAAAACTATGGCATTTGATGTTTAACGGAAGAGGAAAGAAAGAAAGACTTGACAAGAAAACTATGGCATTTGATGTTTAACGGAAGAGGAAAGAAAGAAAGACTTCGCTTGTGGCATTTAATGTTTAACGGAAGAGGAAAGAAAGAAAGACTTGACAAGAAAACTATGGCATTTGATGTTTAACGGAAGAGGAAAGAAAGAAAGACTTGACAAGAAAACTATGGCATTTGATGTTTAACGGAAGAGGAAAGAAAGAAACACTTGACAAGAAAACTATGGCATTTGATGTTTAACGAAAGACGAAAGAGAGAAAGACTTCGCTTGTGGCATTTAATGTTTAACGGAAGAGGAAAGAAAGAAAGACTTGACAAGAAAACTATGGCATTTGATGTTTAACGGAAGAGGAAAGAAAGAAAGAGAAATGTCATGCATTCTGATGTTGAACCAGAAACTGGTGCGGGTACTAGTGACCCAAACCAGAGCATATCTGACAGATTGTAAAAGTGAATGCTTTCTGGGATGACGATGAGCTACCTCAGGAGAATCTTGATTCTCTTGCTGATTTTGAGTTTGACGAGGGATTATTGGAGGCGAATCAATCCGATTCTGAGCCAGCACCATCCTCGCAAACGCCCCTCCTCCTCCCCCAGAAATCCAAATTCAAGAAAATGATCCTTATGTTCCACCACCTCCATCTCATCAACATCCATTTTTTCCACCAGGCACCACTCCTGCTTACGTCACCGATCCCACTTTCACTCCATCACTTCAATTTCTTCACCCCCAAATTCACAACATCCCACCGCCTATCAATTATGATGCCCCAATAGAGAAGGACTTGGATTCTGAGACAGAATCTGAGAGTCCAACTGATTTACAAATGATTAAAGTACTGAAAGGGCTTGGTAAACTACCATTTGTTGCTCCTGCTTCTGCACAACCGCCACCATCTTTGAATGTGGAAGCACAGTTAGAGAAAACACAAACCGAAGTCCAAAGCCTTATTCTTAGGGTGGAGGATTTAACCAAGTCTCTAACTGCCAATACTAGTTCTGTGGCTGATATGAAAGGTGCTCAGATGTTTCTTGGAACTGAGTTAACCAAGGTCGCTGGAAATGAAGGACTAGTAGTTGGGAAGCTAAATGAGCTAGTGATGACTTGCAACAAGGTGAGCTCTGCAATCAGAGAAGCCTTCAGATTAACAAAGAGAGATGTGCAAGCTTCGGTCGTTGCAAATTTGACCTCTTGTGTTCAATTGTTGAAGCAAGACTTTATGGCTGTTGGAAGAGAAGTGAATGAGTTGGTTTAGAAGCCCAGTATAAATGAGAAAGAACTTGGGGCTTCTATAAGTGTTGGTATTTTGGATAATCTGAAGTCTGAGCTAACTCAGAATTTAACTGCTCAGATTTCAGACTCCATTTCTGAAAAGGTTGGTGCAGAAGTTAGAATGATGATTGCTGAACTGACCAAAGACACCAATGACAAAGTGGACAAGGCTGTAAATGAAGTAAGAGATTCAGTGTCCAAGCTTGAAGGTTCAGTTCAGAATCAGTCTAAACAGTTAGATGAAATTCTAACTTTTCTGAAGAAAGAAACTGTTATTGCTCCTCCTCCCCCTGCTTCTTTCACTGAAGAAGATAGAAGGATGTTGAAAGACTTAAAAGATCAAGAAGCACTGAACCTTAATTCTTCATTCAGATTAAGGGCTCAGTTTGCTACAATGGCAAAGGGTATTTGTGATTGCCTAGAACAACAAAGTTGGGAACCACTGAAGGCAATTAAAACTTCAATTGACCTTTATGCTAAGATGCCTTCAGAGATTCCCAAAGGGGGAAGTGGTGTGCCTATTGGTTTGCTGGCTAGTACTCAAGAAATGATCGAAGCAACCAAGAAGCAAACTGAGGAACAAGCTCAGAAGAAAGACAAGGGCAAAGGCAAGGCTCAAGAAGTAGAAGAACCAAAGAAAAGCTCTAAGGGTTCTGGAATCATTGTAGGTGAGAATGTGGACGAACATGGTTATCCCTTGCACGATCTTGAGGCTGATAGTAAGAAATTGGAAGCATTGCAAAAGCAGGTTTCCAATCAATTTATTATGTGGAGGGAAAACAAAGAAAGAGAAAGGGAACAACATCTGAAGATGGGGACCCTGGATCATATAGATGTTGCAGCTCTTGGTTTATCATTGGAAAGGTATTTAAAAATCAAAAATGATCCAAGAGTACAAAAGGCCATTGTTGATATGCTTGAATATGAGTGTGGGATGAACTACTCTCCTCTGGAACAAAAGTTAGAAAGTCTGACCTTTAAGTTGTCCATTGAAGACTTAAAGAAAAATAGAGAAAAAGAAATGGCGATCAAAAGGAAGGAAATTCTGGCCGAAGTTCTGAAAGTTGAGAAAGAGTTGCTCAGACCAACCACTAAGCCCAAAGTGACTGGACCAAGATCATCAAGAAAGAGTGTTCGTGATGCTGATCTTTCTACCTTCAAACCAATGTCTGATGATGCTTCTGAAATTGAAAGAAAACATGAAAGAGACCAATATGAGCATTATATGAAGCATCGATCTCATTCAGCCAAATAATTGATATGGAAGTAACAAAAGCTGATGGATTGAAGCTTTTTGACTTGGTTGTTAAAAGAGAAGGAAGGGCAGCTGAAGAATACCATCAGGTTTCAGTGCATGAGTTTGGGATTTCTGAGCATAGGGAGATGATCCAGATTCTGAAAGAGAAGCCTAAATCTACCTTGATTGGTGCATGGTTAGCAAGAATACAACAAAAGATGCAGGCCAAGGTAGAAATTGAAGGAAGATTGTTTGCAAAGAAGGATCATTCTCCACTGAAGAAAAAACCTACTGAGGCACCTTCTGGTTCAAGGCCTGCCAAGAAGTAGTTTCTTTTCAGTTTATCATGTACTTGTAATATATTTACATTTGTAACAAACATTTCAGTTTGTATATATATGTTGCAAATTGTAACAAATAAGTAGATGGTAAGTTTAAGTTAGAAAACCACAAGTAAAATTCTGAGACATCAATGATCTATAAGATGTACTTAGAAAATTTTTACGACTTAAACAAAAACTTGCATTTCAGACTTACAAACATGTATAGATAGAAGTCTGAGATGCATGCACTATTTCAGAACAAATAGGGGGAATTTGTTAGGTCGGAAATCGACCAAGTATAATTTGTTCAGAAATAGCTTGAAGTTTAGTGAAGACGTTTGTACAGAATTCTGAGGTATCTCAGAATTCCTTCACTGAAGCTTCACTTCAGTTCAGATCAAGGCAAATCTGAAGCATTCATTCTGAAGTCAAAGACTGAAGTATGAAGAAGAGAATCATCTCAAAAGCGAGCAAAGAGTGATTCTACCAGATCGAAGACTGAAGCATCTCAGTATAAAGTATTAACAACACTTTACACTGATTACGAGGAAGACTTTTTACTTTACATACCTTTACCCAGTTAATAGATTTATCTATTAATAAAAGGTACAAGGTAAAAGTATGGGTTTGGAACATAGTACTATAAGTCACATCAACTGACTTATATACTCTTCCTAGTATGAGCATGCAAGGAATTAGGTTTAATTCCTTAAATGCTCACAACCACATTTGTACGATCTTGTCCACATCATCATGGACTTGGTCTATAAATACAAAGTCTTCTCACAACTTGCAAACAGCTTGAAACTTTAGCATTGCAACTTGTGAGATATACTCTAAGTAAACTTACGAGTATTTCCAAGTTATTTAGATCACTTGTTTTTCAGGATTGTTTAGATATTTACACTTGGGTGTTTATCTTTGTTCCGCAACAATCCTTGTATTTGTTTATATATATCAATAAATCAAATACATTAGAAAGAAAACAACGTGTCTCAATGCTACATACTTGATTATACATATATATATCTTATATAGTTTCAGCCATTTAACTTCTTGTTATTTACTTTAAGTCAATTGCTTCTTGTTATCCATATCTGGATCGTAAACTTAACTTGTCCATCAAGATTAGTTGTACTTGCCAGTCGGGTTTAGTTAATCATCTATATTTGGGACTCACAATTGGTATCAGAGCCTTAAGGTTGAATTATATCAATTCATTAACCTTTGATCTACTTAGATGGCTGACTTTCAACAAGAACGTCCTGACCCTAATAACACTACTCCACCCCCTGTCATCAACAACAATATACCATCTCACAATGTACACGTACACTTTCCAAACAATCCTGTTCCCAAGTTTGATGGGAACAGTGAATACTTTCAAACATGGAAAGCTTGCATGCTAAAGTATATTGCTGGTGTTGAAAGACATTTGCCCGATATCTTAAAAGAAGGACCCTTTGTCCCCATGAATGCTTCTACTGTTGTCAGAAATACCGATGGGACTCCTAGGCAGTCACCTAAGGAGAATGATCATTGGTCTGAGGAAGATCATAGACTTGTAGACCTTGACAAAATATGATTTTATATGCAGTTCCTGAAACCCTAATGCCCACTCTTGTTTTACTTGAAAATTCCAAATTAATGTGGGAGGAACTAATGACACAGTTTGAAGGCACAAATGAGACAATTGTCACAAGAAAAGTTGCTTTAAACAAAAGATATGAGTCTTTCTTTGCTATCCCTGGGGAATCCTTAACTCAAACTTACATCAGATTTACAAATCTAGTAAATCAACTGAAAGCCCTGGGTGTAACCAAAGATAAAGAAATTTTGTTGGAAAAATTTTGTGACATTTTACCTTCCAAATGGGAAACTTAATCTTGGTCTTGAGACAAGGCAAAACTTTGCACAGTCACACTCTTGCTTCCCTTTATGGAGCCTTCAGATATACTGAAGAAAACAAAGCTGAGAGAGCTTTGGCTGAGCAAGATGCCAAAAACCATGTTTCTACCAGTTCTGGTATGGTTCAGTATTCTGAACCACATAATACTGCTCTACTATCTTCTGAGAGTGACATCTTTGACTCGATGAAGAAGATGGTTTCTGAAATGTTAAAAACTGGTGTCTCTGCTAATGTTACTCATGACTGTAATGAGGATGACAATGATGATCTGGTTGCCATGTTGGCTAAAACGTTCAATCGTTTTAAGGCCAAATCAAATCGATCTGGCAAACCTTTTGCTTCCAGCGCTTCTATTGATAAGTCTAATCTTGAATGCTTTAAATGTGGCAAGAAAGGACATTTCATGAAGGAATGCAGATCTAGTCAACCATCATCATCACAATCTGCTCCTAACCATTCTATTTTTCAGAAATCTGATGACAGCTATAAGGCCAAATACAAGAAGTTAAAGGCACATATGGCTCTTCTGGCACAAGACAACTCTAGCAACAGTTGTATGATTGCCAAAACTGAAAAATGGGAAGATTCTGATGAATCATCTGATGATGAAGAAAAAGTTAGGGACATGTGTTTCATGGCACAAGAAGATCAAGGTCATTTGGTCAAATCCGATGTTGAATCTGGTTGCTGGGTGGATATTGTAATGAAAAAGGTCAGTAATTTTGGCTTTGAAAATAATGAGGAACACAAATTGGACCTTTTGGTTCTTTTAGAGGCTGACATCTCTTTTGTTGAGACAGTGCGTTCAGAAAGTCTAAAAATGTTTGAAAATAATGCTTCTGAACTGAACGCCAGTCATGCCAGACTAAAAGAACTGAAAGATGTTCAATTGGCTCTAAAAAGTTATCAGTCTATGGTTGCAACTTTAGAATTGGAAAAGGAAGAATTAAAATCCATCCTTGAAAAAGAACAAGCAATTATTAAATCTTGGATGAAAGCACCAAGGCCAGATGCTGCAATTAAAAATACTTTTGCATCACAAAGAGCAGCATATGAGTCTGGTGATCTTCATTTGGCATCTATAATCACTGATTTAGATGCTCTTCCAAAGGAAATAAAACCTGAAATCATTTTTCCTAAAGTTGGCAAGCAGAAAACTGTAACTAATAAAGCCCAGGAACAATCTGAGGGTAAATCTGAAACAGCTCAGACAACTGTTTCAGAAAGGAAGGCTAAATCCAAAAAGCCATTCCCTCATACTTCATCTAAGGTTTCTAAAGACCTAAAGAAGAAGAAAAATTTCTCCCCCACTGAGCCATCTACCTCAGATTCAGGTAAGGCTCAGATGTCTAATGAAGAATCAATTTGTTAAGGTTAGAAAGTCAATTTCAACTATTGGCTAGACAAGTGCAGAGCTGTAATGCACGTTTAAAAAATGTTGAAACTCCTCCTCTTCAACCTAAACAAAACACAAAACCTTTTTCTAAGCAAACCAAGAAGAAATCTGAAAAGAAAAAGGTTAAAAACCCCATCAAACCAACTATTTTTCTGTCATCTGAAATAATGACTGAAATCCTCTTTGATCCTTCTGTTCCTTATGAACCAATATTAAATGCTTAGAGTACATTATATATTCAAAACCACCTCATGAACTAACAACAAGGTACAAATTTTAATGCACCAAATTAGCTTTTACTGATGATAACCTTAACAAAACCCTAAAGAGTCGATCTTTTTCTTGAAATTACATTGCATAAAAAGAAATTACATTTTCCTAAAAATAAAAATACATAAAAAGAAATTACATTTTCCTAAAAATAAAAATACATAAGCTACCGTTAAATACGATTGTAGCCGTATTTCTCGCGGATTTCAGCACACATTGCCTCGTGTTCGGCTCGTTGATTTGGATTCATGTAAGTGATGTCAAGTAAGAGTATTTTTCTCTGTTTCATCTCGAGCTTCTTTTGCTCTATTTCATAGAATTTATCGATTCTTTGCTCGAATTTGCTGATCGATTCACTCTTAGCACGAGTGGTCGATGATATATCATCAATAAGCTTTAGCTTCCTCATATCGTATTCAGACAACTCTATTCCTGCTTTGCCTTTTAGTTTGGCTTTGGCCTTGTCCCTCCCAATTGGACGTGTTGGAGCAACCTGCTGAACTTGAACTTCAAAGTCTTCATTATTAACATCTTCAAGTGATATTGTGATTTCAGGAGACTGACCAAAGTTGGCATCGGAAGCAGAACTCGTATACCCCCCCGAGCTGTTAGTTTTTGTTCTTTTAGGGGGTTGAAAGCCATGAACATGCGTAGCAGAGTTCCACTTATGATGTTCTTTAACAACATTCCATACATGTTCGTATGCGAAAGCAGCAGAAGTCTTGTTAGATGGATCGTTGATATACAATTGTTTAGCCTCTTGGGTGTACTGGTCATCTGACCAACCGCTTCTGTAACGAGACTTGACTTGTAAATACAACTCATTAAATCTATTCACCTTAGATTTAAACATATGCCAATGGCTTCGTAGATTGTGAGCATCTCGTGGAATTACAGGTTCACTTTAATTATAGTATTTTTCAACCTGACCCAATAGGCATCCCCAGTTTGGTTGTTGCCAATGATTGGATTCTCGGAATTTGAAATCACACATTGGGCAAGCAACACCTCATCACTATTGGGCCATTTTGACGACTCGTCTTTGTTGGTTGCTCGTCATTCTTCTCAGTCACCATCTTGCTTGGCTTCTTATTCTTTTTTCTTTTTTTTTGCGGCTTTGCTTTTGATGGTGATTCCACAAGATCTTTTTGAGTTTGTTGAAACTGAGGTTGTTGCATTTGGGAGGTTTTTTGAAGCTGTTGCCATTGAAGAAATTGTTGAGGATCAAAGGCAGGTTGTTGAAACTGTGGCATGACAGGAAATTGTCCAAATTGCGGGAATGAAGGTCCTTGTTGAAACTGGGGATATGGTTGTGCTTGTGAAAACTGAGAAAAGTTTTGTGATTGTGAGAAAAGAGGGAATGATGGTTGTTGTTGTTGTGGGTTTTGCTGATCATCATCATCGTTTAACAAACCAGTGAAAGAAAATTGATGTCTTGGATCCATTTTGAAAGAGTGATGTTGAAAAAATTTGAGAGTTTGTAAGATTTTGGGGTGAAAAATGAGTTAGTTAGAAAAAAACTAGCCGTTTTTTTTTCAAAGAGCCGTTAGTGGCTTTTTTTTAATAAAGCATGTGGCTTTTTTTTAATAAAAAATTATATTTAATTCATGTGGGGCCTACTTAGAGGCGGATCTATAGTACTACTAGGTAGGTCCTAGGACCTACTTAATTTCGAAAAAAATGTAAAGGTTATGTGATAGTTTTTTTCAAGGACCTACCTTAAAATTGGTTAGGACCTAGCTACCTTCACATTCTATTCTTGTGTATGGAGATAACATTATGTTCATATATATCATGTTACCGGAAATGAAGAAAGAAAAATTCCGGCCAGCTTGTGAGGAAATGAAGAAAGAAAAATTCCGGCCAGCTTGTGAGGAAGACGAAGTCACTGTATTGCAGGGAAGAGATGCTTTAGAGAAGGTGAGATTAAATCATTCTTGGACTTTAAAGCGCCACGTGTGGAACAACCAAAACTCCAAAAGATAAAAGGTCAAAGTAGTAAAATTACATTGGTAATTTAATTTGAGCAAAAGTCTATTAACTAAGAATAAAAATCATCTTGTTATCATAATTCTTAGAGTCACACACTGGAAATATTGCGTCGTATCTTTAGTCTCAGCTAGACAAAAATCATGTCACAAACAATTATTAATGATAAAATAATGAATAATTATGATATTTTACGCTCTACGTCCATTCATAACAGCCTTATAATGATAGGAATAGTGATTTGTGCAATAAAATTTATTATTTTAAGGGCTTATTTTTTATTATCGAACAGCCACTCGGGTCTCGAAAGTTATTTATAGTCCTATTTTTTATTCCAAGGGACGAACTTGGATAATGGTAATATATGCATTATTAATGATAGAACTGCCCTTGTATCGAATTCATGTTTAACGTTAGCATTTTGACCCAATGGGTCGTCTGGCCCATTTTTTTTTTTTGCTCTACATTTACTAAGTCGTCGGTCAAAGTCAATGACCTATGTAAATTATAATGCTAGATCCGCCACTGGGCCTGCTAGTGGATGCATTTGAGTGCACTTGGCCAAGTATGTGCTTCCCCTTCATGCTTCCTCTCCACTCCATCCTTCCAAATGCTTCCTCCACCTCACCAAATGCTTCCTCTCCAATTGAAGCATTGGGCTTAGTCTAATATGCGAGAGGTATAATACTATTCAAACTGATGCTTTTTGTCACTGTCAAAAATTTAAGTAATATGCCTATATAGGATTATGGGTGTGTATGTATAACTGTATAAGACGAGTATATAACCAAACCTGATCTTTTTGAAGCAACTTATCCAACTTGTTCAGATGAAAAAGCTGGTGTTTTGGGGGCAGAAGAAAGGAGGGATGGGTTTTTACTTTCTGGATGGCTAGATCAGAGGAAGAAACAAGAAAGAGAAGAGGCCAGATGTCACATAGTCATTAGCTACATATGATCCGTGTGATTTTTTACTATTTCCCACGGTACTATTGTCCAAATTGGACATTTTTAATAAACTAGTCCAGACTAAGAACTACACCTTCAATTTTGTCTATACAAGTAATTTTCCCTTATTTTTTTGTTTATCTTTTGATTTATGTATTCGTTTTCTAGCTGTGGGATTTGGGTTTTCTTTGGGTAAATGGGTTGTTTGATCTTTTGTTTGAAATGGATGGATGGATGAAGTAGGTGTTATAAGGGGATGTTAATTGTGAATGGACGAAAATATCCTCATGTGCATTGCACATGAAGTGATTAACGGAGGGTAACAAACGTCCGTTAGGAAGAAGGCTATGTAATGAAACAAAATGTCATCATAAGCGTATGTAATGATACGAAAAGGACGAAACTTAAAAATATGATATACCTTAGAGGTATATAATGAAATTAACTCTAATATCTTATATCTATTTTTTGGTCCTATTCTTCATTATCAAAAATTATTTTTTTTCCGAACATTCAGTCGCTATATGATATCAGGGAAACCTCACTGTATAATAGTGAAACCTTACACGTATCTTATACAACGAGATGTTGACCATGGACTGTTACAAGTATTCGGAGGAAAAACCCCAACCCTTACCATCCATGAGGATCGAACTCAAAAACTTGAGTAAAACAGAAAATGTCTCCGACCAGGTTGGACATCATTAGCTTTTATCAGACATTTCATCTTCCACCTAAACCCGACCCCCTATTTAATTCATTTAACACTCAATTGCTTTTTGTCCACATCTTTTCTTCTTGGAAACGTAACGCAAGTTGTCAATTTGATTCATTACTTAAATACTATTGTGCATTTGTAGTTTTGTACCACCTAAACCGTTGCCATTATTTTGTTCAAAATGTACGACTTTTTGTTTTTTATTTTGTATATATGTAGATGTTCATTTTACCCGTGTATATTTATTTATATAGACATATATAGATATAGATTATCTAACTCAAAAACATTTATTCAATAATAATACACTGACACTACTTGTTCTTTTTTTTCTGTTTCTTTTTCTTCTCTTTATATTGTTTTACGTTGTCTCACGTGTTTAGTCGTGCTACAACAAACTTTAAAACCATCTTTCCTTTTTTATTAACAAAACATGACAATTAGTACCGCTTGAACATCTTGTTGAAAAGAATTTGGAAGATCATTAGTAATCGATACAACTCACATAAATCGTAAAACTTTACAAATCAACGCTTGGCCCGTCAAACAAACATATCTACCATTATACCAATAAACTAAAACTTACGAGTAATTAAGATGTTCTTGAAACGATACGTGACGTAATCTTTGATCGGCACGTGTCCTTTTAATTTATTTATTTTATTAAATTAGCGTTTTTAATTGTATATAGATTGTATTTCCTTATTAGACTTATAATTAAATTCTAACTCTTTTTTTTTTGAACAGCAGTAGTGATTGGACTCAGCGGCATTGCCTCTTCATCGTCCGGTAGAGATCGATCATGTCACCAGTATAGTCAATCCGAGGGAATGACTGGTGGTGGAACTCCCACTACCGTTCTGGAGGAAACTAGCTAAATGCTAGAGAAAACCTCCATGCCCACCTCATTGGCAGGGACTTCCCAATATGCATTTCAAAGGTTTCGAACCCGTGACCAGCATTTGGCTGAAAGGCATAAGGGGCATTAAATGTTCAGTTAGGCTAAATCTCAAGGACTAAATTCTAACTCTTGACTTATTAATACAAAAGACATTATAACCTTATTTGATTGATCGTTTTCTCATTAATAAATTATCTTTTTTTCTTTCTCAATTCTTCAACTCCTATTACTTATATTACTTATAATAAGTTATTAACATGTAAACTTCAAAATTTTGAGTTTACGATCCGAAATCACTAGGCTTGTTTGTCGTCATCCATTATGCTTACAAATTCCAATTTTTATGTGTTTCTAAAAATTTAAGATAAATTCAAAACTCTAACCAAACATATATTATATTTATCATTACTGTTTATTATAATTTAGCTTCGATCATCGATTTTATAACACCCCAACAAGGCGGAATCATGAGGGTTACATACTAAGCACAACACGGCGTGTAAATTAAGTAGAGACAATCTAGAATGCATTTAAAGGATTGGACAATCCATATATCAATCAATTACAAGTACCGGAATCATACAAAAATGCATAAGGAGCACGCCCATCAAACGTTTACAAAATATAGTTCAAAAGATGGTAAATGATCCTAAGCATAACCCATAATTGGGAACTATGAATCACGGATTCATGAAGTCCAAGTCCAAGTCCAATCCTAGCTCAATCAAGCAATAAATCATCCAATACGTCTTCTATTAACCTGTTCACCTAAAAAGTCTACTAAAACGTGTCAACATAAAGTTGGTGAGTTCGTAGGTTTAAGTAATGAAAATCAAGTGTCGGGATATCAACCGTTAACGATACACGAGGATTAGGATACCTAATCACGTTCACACAAATCAACACAAGTCAACGTTTACGTTTAATAATAGCGATAACCGGCACGACTTACATGATGAACAATGCGTAAAATACGTTTCCTGGCACGACTTACATAATAAATAATGCGTAATAAACCGGCACGACTTACATGATAGACAATGCGTAATCATGAACACATACAATCACGTGAACAAGCAAAACAAGTAAGCATTCAACGTCTCGTTCCATATCATAACAAGTGAATCAACCGACAACCGTTTAATAACGAGTACACTTTCCACCCCAAAATAAGATAAACGTAGGGGCTACGAGACTCACCTTTGCCTTGTATCGTCGAGTTTTAAATTGATTTATAAATATTTAATCGAGCCAAGAATGTCCAATCGTCAATGATCACGACCTATCAATGTATTTTATATAACATACGTATTAATATAAAGGTATATACTTTTGTACACGTACATGAATTTATTCATAAGTTTAAGTACGTATATGTGTATGCTTTATACTTGCTCAACATCACTTGGTTTAGGGTCCCTCGACTTTACATATTATTGCAAGTATACATATATATATACAACACGCTTTTCTTTTATCGACACAAGGTTTTACTTTGGCATTCAACCATGGTTACTCAAGACAACCCGATTTGGACCTCATAGGAGCCAAGGGACGACCCAGGAAGGAAGCCCAATCCAAGAGAAATGGCTCAAAAGAAAAAGGACTAAAATAAAGAAGGAAAAAGGGGCCGTAACATATATACTTATATTTATATATTGCAATGCCTTCATCTTTGTCAAACAAAAAAAAATCAGTTTAGGGTTTTTCCCCTGTCACCCCACATATCACGACTCCAACAGGGCCAAAGAAGACCCCACAAGGGACCAGACTCGTTGCAAGAAAGAAGAAAGAAAACTAGAAGTATTCTGAAAAGAAGAAGGTTTCACACCATCGTAAGTTACGGTGGTGGTGGGAGTATGTTACGGCAACAGACAACCCTAGGGGCGTAAGTGACGGCTATGGCGGCGTAAGAGACGGTAGGCAGGATTCAAGGGGGCGTAAGGTACGGCCAGGAACATGCGTAGGCTACGGTGGCTTGTAAAATGAGTTTTTGGCGTTTGGTTTCATAAATTGTGCCGTAAAAAGAAGATTTGAGGCGTAAGCTCCAAATCGAATAAGCAGAGGGGCATAACCTACGGCGGGGGAGGCGTATGGTACGGTGGCAGTGGGTCTGATCGAAATTTCTGGGCAAAAAAAGAAGAACACCCACAGTTGACTTTGTAAAGTCAACTTTAACTTCAATGATAACACTCTAATTCAGGGCTGTGCGATCGAATTGAGGGAACCAGAAACATGATTTTGTGTTTAACAACATAAATGAACCTTAACAAATCCAACCCTCCTTCAAAATCGGCCTTAAGCCATTAATTGGTTTTTGACCTAGTTTTAAATATAAAACCCTAATTTGACCTAGGGTTCTCTTTGACCTGATTTTTGAGTCTTGTTACTCATATATTATCATAATAATTGTGTTTCCATACAAAAATCCCAGTCCATTACTCATTTCATGTTAAATTCGATTTTTGACCTATTATGAACACAAGAACCCTAATTTCGGCTTTGGTGTGATTTAATCCGAATTTTTGGCCACAAATCAGCTTAGTTAAATTAGAAACATGTTTTTGAACATAACCCATACCAAAAATTTGACTCAATACAACCAACAATGAAAAACTCGATTTTTGACCCATTTGGCTCATTCAAAACCCTAATTTGACCCATAATCAATTTTACTTGGAGAAATGACTCAATAAAGATTGTATATGGTTAATACTTGATTGTAAACATAAAATGATAGTTTTAGAGTGAATTTGACTTACCAAATCTTCCACTAGAAGCTCAAACCCGAATTTAAGCTATAATTCAAGATTCCTTATACCTTTGGCTTCAAATTTTTGGTATGAAGATTAGATGATGATGAAGGTTATTATTCTAGTATTAATTTAGCTTGAAACACATTTAGTGAAGTAAGAATTTAGTGAGAGATAGAGATACTTGCATTTAGTGAGGGAGAGAAAGGGGTTGGAGGGTGAATTGAATGAGTGGAAGTGGAAGATTGGGATTGGGTGGGGGAGATGGATAAGGTTGGGTCAATGGTGGTGATTCATGGGTCATGGGTCGACCCTTGGATCACCCGATTACGTTTCTAATCAAATTAAATGTCACATTACGTCCTAAAACCGATAAACACGTTCACGTAGCTTCGACTAGCATAAATACACGTTTCTAGTTCACAATAAATAAACAAATTATTTAAATTGACTAGAACAATAAATCATTTAACATGTTCGGGTCAACGGTCCAATAATCAAATAAGCACGTTTAATTCACGTTTATTAAAAAGTCAAACGAGTCAAAATTCACGAATGTTACAGATTTACTTTAACCACAATTTATTTCATACTCACGAATCATGTGTGAGACATATTTAAATTTCTTTATGATACAATCTATATAGCTACCGTACATCGTACGGGTATTAGGACTAGTAGAAAAAGGGTGAACTACTCCGTCATTTTTATCACTAGGTAATTAATTTGCAATGTATTGTTTACCCCATACCACAAGTGGAGGCCGGAGGGCATGAACCATTCATATCGAGCTAAAATGTCTAAAACACCAATATTACTTTTTTCGTTCTTACAAATTCCTGTCAAATACTGTTAAGTCCCCATCAATTTGAAAAGATATAATTAGATATAAGGATTGTCGATTACTTGTTAATAGTAATAGCCAATGTGGACTTATTAAAGACTCTTGTTTCTCGAGGGTTAAAAACTTAAAATCTAAGGCTTAATCTATGACATGAGGTAATTTAATATTTTTTGGCATCGAATCGATTTTTGTCTTTTATAAAAACTTGCCAATAGTAATAAAATCCTCCTGAATACATGTAAAATGGTCTAAATATGAAAGTTTATTATACCGATAACAACAAGAAGAGCCCTTATATTTTGTATTGCAAAATTATATGCTTCAAGTTTTATGTGATTTGTCGTGGTTATGGGATATTTAGTTTGTCGTGACTATTTCATTGATATAAAGTTTATAAGTGGAGAAATATCAATTATATTATGATGATGATATTATATCTATAGATCACCAGCTTTACATGTTGGAGGTCTCGAGTTCGAGACATGCGAAGGACGTTTAAAGGAATTTCTCAATAAAGTCCTCCAGTGAAGCAGGTTTGAGTCATGCAGAGGGGGCAAAGTTTTATCCCAATTAAATGTCGTGCCTTCGGGCGGTTTAGTTGGGAGTTTCTCCTCCTACTAGGTATTGAGGGTGAGAGGGCTCTCTAGCGCGGACCCGGTTAAGACAACGTAAGCTAGATCCCTGTTGCAGCAAATGATCTACATTTTTCAACAAAAAAAAAATCATCTAACATATTTTTTATTTTTTTCTCGAGAAATGTTAAAAGAAGGAGTGAAAATTTTGATTAGTAGAAAAAAGTGGGATATGGATTAATAATGGCGATGAGGGGTTATTTGAGAACTCCTAAAAAAAAGGAACTCAAAAACTCCTCTCCACTCTTGGATAAAAAAAACTAGATGAATATATTAAAAATAAAAACTCTCACAACACTAGAGGGGTATTTTCGTCAGCTCCCTTTTTTTCCCTCTCTTACTTTATTAAATTAATATAATTCTATCTAATTCACTAAAAAACTTTTATCTCACAAACCGTAAATCGTTAGACGAAAAGAAAAGCATGGGTAGTCTTATAATTTCGTCCTCTTTCATTAGAGATGCGATTCGATATACTTTTGACGACTTTTTAAATTTCTTTTTTTTCCCATCACGTTCATCTTACACATGTGTAAGTTATTATTCTTTGATGTCTTACACATGTGTAGGATGAACCTTTTAGTGGTTTCCACTTGTCCTACACATGTGTAGAATGAACCTTTTAGTGGTTTTCACTTGTCCTACACGGGCGAAGCCCGTACGGCTAAGGACTTCGCCCGTACCGTATCCAACCACCATCATCTCATGGATCGCCGCCCATCAAATCCAAACCATTCCCAAATGCGTCCGGCTTCCAACCCCTTTATAAATGTCTCGAGGTAGCCTACCGAGAAGGGCAAAGCCCCCTTGAACGGGCAACGCCCGTTCGACTAAGGGCTACCGCCCGTACCGTATCCATCCGCCATCTGAATTAAAAAGTCGTCGAAAGTATATATGATGACCACTCTAATGAAAGAGGACAAAATATTAAATGAACCTTTTAGTGGTTTCACTTGTCCTACAAATTTGTAGGATGAACCTTTTTGTGGTTTTCACTCTTCCTACACATGTGTAGGACGAACCTTTTAGTGGTTTTTACTTGTCCTACACATGTGTAGGATGAACGTGATGAGAAAAAAAAAACGACATTTAAAAAGTCTTCAAAAGTATATCGAGTCGCATCTCTAATGAAAGAGGACGAAATTTCAAGACTACCCATGCTTTTTTTCGTCTAACGATGTACGGTTTGTGAGATAAAAGTTTTTTAATGAATTAGATATTTTTATTAATTTAATAAGAAGAGAGAGAAAGAAATAGAGCTGGACAAAATATTGATTTTTCATAATGACAAACATGTCCTTTCTGATCTTGATGAATGGAGGGCTGAGATTGGTTCTCGTGTTTTTTTTATTGGTTCTCAAAATAACTCACCCCTAATAATGGTTTACCTTTTTAGTTGTTTTATTTAAATATGACAACTTTACCATATCTCATAAGGCTATATTTGTCAGTTCCCTTAAATATACACAAGAACGGTACATGTGTATTGCGGTGGCCGTGGAGTTGGTGACGGTGGTGGTGGCGGTGACGGGTGGTGGTGGCAGTGGAGATTGGTGTAAGTGGCGGCGGAGATTGGTGGCGGTGGTGATGATGGCGAGTAGTGTAGGTTATTGATGTAATTTGGTTTTGATGAGCTGTTGAAACTTAAAATTTTAAACAAGGCTATTTGTTTTATAATATAGTATAGATATGGCATTTTACCTGTGCATACAGCGGTGGTGGTGGTGGGCGTGACAGTGGTAGCGGTGTGGTTATTATTGTAAAAGTAATTGATGTAAAAAGGGTGTAGTTTTATTTTAGGAGTTGATGGATCTTATGTTAAATTATTTAATTAAAGTATTATAATATTTAAGTGGAAGATGTTTAAATTAATGAATAAAAGAGAGAAAATTAATTAATTCATTAAGGGTATAATGGTCTTTCATGGGGAATTTTTGTACAGTGGAGTGAAATTTTTATATGGTAGTGTAGAAGTTAGATGTACTTAGTTTTTTTCACTTAAAAGAAAAAAAAACTACCGCTACATCTATTTGGTTTTATTAAAAAATAATATATTACTAATAATATAATGTCACAAAACCGTTAATCTCTTTGTTTCAACCAGTGTTTTCACGACCGGACCGGACCGGTTGGACCGAACGGGCCGTGACCCGGAGGCTTTGACGGTCCGGTTCTAGGTGTTGGTTCGGACGTGCATAGAGCCGGCCGGTTGAGACGTGAACCGGCGGCTCGGCCGGTAACCGGCGGTTAGAGTGGTCAGAGCTTATTAAAACACCATCGCTGATAGCCGTAGCTCTTTCAAGAACATAGCTAACTGATAGCCTCACTTCTCCCAAGAATCTCGATCAATCACCATTGTTGGGTAGATCTTACATTTTCCGGCCAGATCTTGTATTTTCCGGCGAATTCTATTTGATGGCGGCACGATGGTTCTTGTCATTAGATCTTCACTTCACTATAGAGTTTCATTTTTGTTTTATTGTGAAAGAAAAGTAAAGAAATAGAAAGGAAAAATAAAAGTCGTTCATATTTCATAAGAGACTGAGAGCGAGATACAGATAAGATAAGAAAATATGTGAGGAGGATGATATAGGTAGTAGTACACTGCTAAACCTAAAAGCCTATAATTAAAGTAAAGAACATATTGACTATTGTACTACGTTATACAGTATTTTTATATTGAAATATGATAAAATAGTTTATCTTTTGACAGCACAGTAATCGATATATATATGCTTTTTTAATTAATATATATCATCATATGTATGGTGTGCTGAGTAGGTGACAAAAAGCTCATATTTATATTTATATTTAGGGTAAATTACACTTTTCGTCCCTGAAGTTGGCAGCTTTTGCACTTTTCGTCCCTAACGTTTTTTTATTACAATTTTGACCCTAAAGTTGGCAGATTTTTGCAATCGACGTCCCTCGCCAAACGGTGTTAAGTTTCAGCCGTTAAGTCCCACACGTGAGGGACTGAAAGTGCAAAACGTGAAAAGTTCAGGGACGAAAACTGAAATATCTTCATCTTCTCCGGATGAGTGGCCGGAAAATTTGCCGGAAAACTTAAAATGCCGATATCTCACTCGTTTCTTCGAATTAGACCACGAAACCACCACCAAACTTCTTAAAATTAATTTCCGCACGAATCCTAACCAAAAGATTTCAGATTCAACACTTGCCGGAAAATCTCGCCGGAAAATCTTATTTTGTCTTGTGTATATAGCGACATATCATTATTTTGTCTTATGTATACTGAGTGACATATATACAATGAAGGCTAATTATCATGAAAATCCTAAATACTATGACATGCAACTACAAATAAAGCTAACACCATCCATAAAAAGTTGAGTAGCATTAATTAATTATTCAATCATGGTGCTGTTAAATCAAATTAACAGAAAGATATAAGTAAAAAGCAAGGACTAAGAAAAACAATTAAAGATGATTAATAAATGATGCCCGTAGTAATATTGTGTTGTTGATTTCGCAGGGAGAGCGAGATGTGCTGGGAATGATAACAAGGTTAACCTAATACAATTAAAATAACGACACACAAGTACACAACATTACAATTTACAATGCTCAATCAGGGAAGTGAGCAACATTACAATACTCAATCAGGGAAATGAGATGTAGACACATTGTTCTTACGAAAACCTCCAACATAAAAAGAATTTTGTATGTCACAAGGAAGACAAACGTAAATGACATATTTAAGATAGAATGTTTACTTATATTTTCATAAGTAATTAAAGTAGGAAATGCAAAATCGTGACTAACGTCATCAAGAAGCATAAAACTAAATAATATGTAACCTTTCAAACTAGATCTAGACTATAGAGTACTAAAAATAGAGCTTCTGGCCACTCGACTGATAATTTGGTTGGTAATTAAAATAATTCAAAGCAGACCATAGATTAGGATTTGTTTGGCTTAGCGTATTAAGAGGGTAAAGTAAGAGCCCACTAAGCTTGTCTTTTATCCAAATAGCTTGATTTTCAAAAACCAAAGATATAGCTAGAGCTTTTACAGAGATTTTTTATTTTTTTGTTAAGAGAATGTTATATGCCCTTGTTAGATTTTTTATACCCATAAAATGAAGTTAAATGTCAATGCAACGTAGTACAAAACAAGCATAATATGTCAGCAACGACATGCTACTGTCATAGTACAAAAGATGACATGAACAATCACGAGTCTATGTAAGTCAGCTTACAAGTATCCAAAATAATTCCGATGCTTCCTGTGTTCTTGAAACGAAAAAAAAAAGCAGTTTTAAATGCGCCGTAGCATCAATAACTTCAATTAACTGTTGAACTGATCTCTTTTTCAGTTGAAAAAGTCTTGTGCTTCATTCTTGCTATATAAAATAAGTTGTTGTGGCGAGAACCAGTTTAGCAATAATTGTAGTATCCGAATTCTTGTTTGCAAAGGACATAAAGCTAAACCAAAATAAGCTTTTTGCTAGCAAGTATAAGCTCAAAAAAATAAGCTAAGCCAAACATGCACTTCTAATGTTGGTCAACCTAACTTTGGCATTCAAGTTTTCATGACTCAGTCAAGCCCGAACATTACTTGGGTCACTCTTTCTTTACCGGTAATATTCAACACGGTTATGGTCGTTGCAGTACTAGTCGATGTTTGACAACCTCCCAGTTTGTTAACACCTATTCTAACTTTGTTCTCTTTATTCCGTAGATAATAAGCTCTATTGTAAACTTTCCTCTTTTGAGAAGCATTGTCTGATGCACTTGCCTGGGTTTCTTTGGTATTGAGTTGACCCATATCACACAAGATTTTCCGGCGAGATTTTCCGGCAAGTGTTGAATCTGAAATCTTTTGGTTAGGATTCGTGCGAAAATTAATTTTAAGAAGTTTGGTGGTGGTTTCGTGGTCTAATTCGAAGAAACGAGTGAGATATCGGCATTTTAAGTTTTCCGGCGAATTTTCCGGCCACTCAGCCGGAGAAGATGAAGATATTTCAGTTTTCGTCCCTGAACTTTTCACGTTTTGCACTTTCAGTCCCTCACGTGTTTTGCACGTGTGGGACTTAACGGCTGAAACTTAACACCGTTTGGCGAGGGACGTCGATTGCAAAAATCTGCCAACTTTAGGGTCAAAATTGTAATAAAAAAACGTTAGGGACGAAAAATGCAAAAGCTGCCAACTTCAGGGACGAAAAGTGTAATTTACCCTATATTATATGTATGATATTATCCGGTTCTTAATCGGTTCAACCGATCCAACCGATCCGACCAGTAACCAGTAAAAAGACCGGTTCGCTGTCCGGTCCGGTTTTGAAAACATTGGTTTCAACTTTCAATATAAGGCGCACTGGCTTCTAGGTATCGATTGCCTTATATTTTCAATCTGATCAAGAAAAGTTTATGAACTAATGTATAGTGGTGGCAATAGTTATCCTTTCTCCTAATATATATAGGTGGGTTGAACATTATTTTCTACTAACGGGTATCGTCGAAAAGTTACTCCAGTTCTCCAAATGTGTCAAAGCATAATAGCTTTTAAGTCATATTTTGTTCAGAAACTTGATAAATGTACTTTTGTCCTATCAAGTTCACACAAGTTATTTCGATAAAGTTAAAGATTTGAAAATATGGATCAACCTAAACCACATCGCACACACACGTAAAGGTTAGAAGAGTACAAAACTCTGTCTAGTAACGTCACAATTTACAAAATCTAAGAGAAAAAATAAATGTTCCTAGTTCCAATAAAGTTTCTGTTATTAGAGCTTTACTAAGTTGCTTTTGTTCACGAGCATATGCTTATTGAGGAAATTGATTTACAGCTCTCTGCAAGTTCATTATTCAGTTGTGAATAAATGCAATTCAGGAGAACATGGTACGTTGTTCTGTAACTACATATACACTCAAAGAAATGATAATATTACCATCAATTTTTATTAATTTACCATAATATACAAGTTTTTCCGCATACAATACAAGTTAATATTGCTTATGTGTGATAGATGTATCAGTTATGGTGGTAGGATATCACTTCCTATAGATTAATAATCAAACGAGAAACCATTGACAACTACGTTGCTCATTTTAGGATTTTAAATAACCAGTTTGAATAGGTAGTATCATGCTATTAGACTTGTAGCTTCTTTATTTAATTTTATGTTAACAATGAATATGATGCACTTTTGCATACTCGTTGCTCCTTAAACTAATATACTCGAACATTTGGTGATGCTAAACAATACTACTATATTTTTGGATCAAGATCCCCTCAAGTTAATCCAACTTGGCTATATCTCGTTAGTTTCTTTCGAACTTCAATAATTTTAGATTAATTATAGACCGATTAACCTTTTCATTTTCATGAATCAATTAACAATCAAATAGATTTCTGTCGAACTTTTATAAACAATTACCAATAAATCTATATATATATATGAGATTAAAACAATATAGCAAACTTAGATAAATGTGGATCTTCGATTAAACGTAAAAACCATGTTCACCAATCATAAGTAGTAACAAAGTAATAACCATACAACATGCTCACATATCCAAGTGTATGTAAAAAAAATTAGCTACTCATAATGATAAAATCAACACAAACAAAATCAAGAGTAAACATATTTTACCGAAGAGCTAACGAATCCAGAAAGCAAATATTAATTCCAAAGAAAGATATTAAATCTTTGAAGAATTAACGGCTAAGAATATGTCTCCAAAAACTCAGACAGTGTGCTTTTGTTCGATAATTTTATCTTAATCTTAATATACACTAAAAGACAGTTGACCTAATGACTTATTGACCAATCATATTGTAACAACCCTCATTTTTAATATTACTATATATATGCTAGTTAGGTTGCCTATGATCCCGCAAGCCATAGTTATACTAGAAGCTAGTAGATAATGCCCCTAAAATATCAATCTCAAACTGTAATTAAGTTCTAATTGAGCTTAATGGAATAGCAATGAACAAAAATTTCATTTCAAGAAGATAAGTATATAAATAATAATGTAAGACTCACATCTTGCGACAAAATCAATAAGTCTTACAAAATTGTCCAACAACTTAATCACCAAGCCGATTAAAGTAAATATGGACATGAAAATAAAATGACTATCTCAAAAATATACTTATAAACAAATATGTACCTAAAAGTGTTTGAATAACCATAATAAGTATATATATATATGTCCAAACAAGTACAAGTTTATGACAAGACTTAAGTAATAACAAATTAAAAACACAAAAATATATATACACATACAAAAAATTAATTACGGCCATATATGTATATGTATTGTATATGAACAACTTTGGACCACAACTAGTACATATACTTGCACTTACACATATTGTACATTACATGCATACATACACATACATTATACCTTTAAAAAAAAATAATTTAAAAATCCCTTCCATATCCCAACCCCAAAACCGTCCCCCCTAGTCCCAACATACTACACCCAATTAAAATCCATCCAACCCTTTTATTCTCTTTATACTCAACCTTCACTCCATCATAATTCCATTTGCACTTCCCATACACACACTCATCTCTCTCACTCTCAAAACTTTTCTTCTTCCTCTTTTCTTCCAGATTTTCGGTTCAAACAAACAAAGAACAAGGCAAGAAAAATCAATCTAAACTTATAATAATAGTAAGGGTTCAAGCTAGATTAAACAAGGGTTAATTCAAGGTAGGATTAAGGGTCATTCAAAGCTTGGATTAAGGGATATTAGGAGCTCATAAGCCACGAATTTTCTGCCCATTTTCATCATCAAAACCGAATCCAAGAGGGTATAAATCTTCATCCTTTTTACTAGATTTAATCTTATTCTTGCTTATTTTTCAAAGATCTTATCAAAAGTTTATGTTTTCTTCTTGTTTCTTTGAAAAACACACTTGAGGAGGGCAAAGTTGATAGAATCTTCTTCCTCATGCTTATGCATGTCGAGATCTAGAAGAATGATTCAAGGATTCAACAAGTTTAAGACCCAAAAGTGTTGTTATAGATTAATAGCTTTTAAAGTGATTTTGCCTTTGAAAGATTGATATGTTTTTATATATTTTAATGAATATATTTCTGGGATTTTTGATAAAAAGAAAGCTTTTATGTTGTAGATATAGATCTATAAAGATTGGTATTGAAAAGTGCTGATTTGAATGCATGCATGTTAGATCTAAGAAAGTTGAATCTTGTTGTTGGATTATGAGATGGATATGGACTTGTATTAAGTGAAAAATATGTTAAAAAAAGTATAATAATCTGGATTTTATGAATATATTACAAGAAATATGAATCTTATATGAATCAAACCAAAACTATGTCCAAAATCTCTAACCAAAAATCACAAGAAAGTTCACAGAATCTGTTTTTGAAATTGGAGCGTGTAAAAATGGTTTGAAATGGACGAACTGGGTGAAACTCATAAAATATAAAACGAAGCCTTTTGAGTTAACTTTCATCTCCCACTGGAATCAGATTAAAAGACGAAGTAGAACTCAAGTTGTGATTTTTCTACCAAAAGTGGTCAAAACTGGATTTTTGTCTTAATGTTGAGTCAACTTCGATGATTTTTAATTTCTTAACTAATAGGTTTCAGGAGTTTAAACTTGGTGTGAACTGAGTTCAAAGTGTCCCTAACTTAAAATAAAATTGGGAGATTTTTCTTAAATGTTCATCATAGAAATCTTTTATAAAATATTTTGGGTCGCATAGCAGCAAGCATTCTGACCAACTTTGGTTTTGTAATTTTTAGAGGTAGTAAACAATGTCTAAAAATTTAGAAAAAATTCACATAAATATAGGACACATATATTTCTCTGTATAAAAATCACCAATGTCCAAATAGTTCAACTTAACCAAGAATGACTACTCAACATTTTATGAAAATAAGTGTTCAAAACAGAAAATTCCAAGTAAAAGTTCTTCGCAACAAAATAAGCTAAAAGTCACTAGATTGCAACTTTAATCAACTCCAACAATCTCGTAACAAAAAGTATTATAAACCTACTGAGAGTATGTCAAATAAAAGTTATAAAACTTAACTTGGTTATTAAATGGCAAAGACAAGCCTACAAATCACTAATTCGGTTCATATAAGCACTAACCGAAAGCTTTAATTTGCACATATCACACCACCACCACTATCACGACTTAAGACACCAAAATATAATGAACATTCTGTAAATAATGAAATAAGGATGAAAATCCATTTTGACGCATTTGAATTGCTTGAAAAATGAGGCTAAAATCACTATTTCGGTAAACGACTTATAAGCTTAGAATCCTCAAAATGAGCAAGACACAAGAGAGGTTGACTTGATATGATTTTCCCATGATAAAAGTTGCCTAAAAGGCCTGGGATGTTTAGCCAAAAAGTTATGTGGTGATTTCTAAGAATTTCTATTAATTATTAAATTTAAATGATAATTAAAAAGGTAAATAAATAAATAAATTATATAAATCATGAAATTGGTTAAATAATCACAACCAATGATGAAAGTGACTAAAACCTACTGGAGTAAAATCATTTTAAGTCAAAGAACAAATGCCATATAATTTAGAAATAATTAAGTAAGTGAAAATCACTAATTAATAACTATTTTTAAATTAATAGAAAATTACATAAATAAATATATATATCACAATATTCTAAGTTAAAAAGCATAATAATCAGAATATAACTCAACTATAATTATTCATAAGTTACAAAGGCAACTATGATACTTAAAAGTATTTTTAAGGAATTATTTAATTACTAGATCGATAAAATGAATAAATAATTAAATAAATGATATTAAATTGAATAAATGATTATAAATCAGAAAATATTCATGAATACCAATATTATAAAGTTACTAATGCCAAATGACATGATTAAGCAAAGCGTACAATGGGAACCATGATAATCAAAGTCAAGTTACCGAAATTCCTATAACGTATAAATACGTATAATGAGAAATTGGCATTCTCCACCAAATATTTTCTAACCAAACATTGTGAGCAATAAAATGAACTTGAACTCCATAATTAAACAACAATCAAAGATGGGCAAGTCTACTAGTATGCATTTCATGGTCTAACTTACTAGTCCATGTCACACGAACTTATGTCGTGTATATATATACAATGGTTTAGGCCTGCTTGTTGAGGAACATAACTAGGAGAACTCTCGCATTGCCAAGGAGTAACACTCTCTAATCAAGTGAGTCATAGCCCCCTTTCAAACTCTTTTATGTGTTTTACTTTCGGGGTGAAAAGCATGATAAATAAAAATTGCTTTATATATATATGAATGATTCTTGAAAGAATGATTATGAAATGGGATATATTGTATGTTCAATGTGTTATAAGTTATATGATGAGCTTGAGTTCTGTCAAACTATATCACTTCGGTACACTACTATTAACTCCGAAAGGGGAGGCCTGTAGTTAGAGGGTTCCGCAACTAGGAGTCGTCCACTCACCCACTAAAATAGGTAACGGTGGAATGTTGGTTGCCTTTGTGGCCACTTTCATTGCCAGTCCGACCCGAGCGGTGCTCTAATCTACTTTATATTAGGCGGTCGTCTCCATGGCACGATCCCCTTCTTTATAAATTGCACTTGATTGACAGCTTGTGCTATGAAATGAAATATTATGTTGGTTGGGACAGGAAATGGTCTTAGTAGTGGCTCAAGCATTTACTCATCAAATTATGCCTTTGGCTAAATATTATTGATTATTACTCATGGTTGGATATTATGGATTGAACATACGGTTTGGGTATTGGACCTTATATGAAATCTCGAAAGTTGTTGAAATTGACGATATTGAAATATTGATGACCGAATGGTTTTGGTATGATGAATGATTAATCGATCGATATATTTTTCTCTCACGATAAATGTGACAAATGAGAACTTTATAATTTACCATGGATTTCTCAACTCTTTGAAATGACGTTATGGTATATTGAAAACTTGATGGTTTGATATGGGAATTTTTGTCGGTCATGTGGTTTGGGTGAATTGACATGAAATAATATATTTTCTAAGTTTGTTTTGAAATGGATATGTAACGAGGTTTACTTGCAAACCTATGCACTCACCAACTACGTTTTCGTAGTTGACACTTTTTCTTCATGCTTTTCAGGAATTAGCATAAGCTTTGAGGAATTATATGCTTCATGTTTGTTTGCATTGCACTTTGGAGTCAAGGATCAAACCTTGTGATGGGCAATGGAATCCGCCTTGATCATTGTAGTATATCATCTCATGTATTTGTTATTTGTTTCGTGGACTCAATATCCAGGTATGGTAGACGTATTGTACTTGGGAATTGGTTCACATGCTTGTGCATTGTAAAATTGTTTGTATCAAATAAAGCTATGGTGAATGTTATCTATTATCCTTTGTTTTGAATACTCGACTTTCTGTACATCTCATCGTTCCGCCTTAGTTGGGGTGTTACACATATCGCTCGATTTCATCAAATTGACTCTCACTTATGTCATCATTTAGTTTAATTATAAATTAAAAATTTTAATTATCATTATCCAAATATATATTATTATTATTATTATTATTATTATTATTATTATTATTATTATTATTATTATTATTATTATTATTATTATTATTATTACTTATTATTATTATTATTATTATTATTATTATTATTATTATTATTATTATTATTATTATTATTATTATTATTATTATTATTATTTATTTATTATTATTATTATTATTATTATTATTATTATTATTATTATTATTATTATTATTATTATTATTATTATTATTATTATTATTATTATTATTATTATTATTATTATTATTATTATTATTATTATTATTATTATTATTATTATTATTATTATTATTATTATTATTATTATTATTATTATTATTATTATTATTATTATTATTATTATTATTATTATTATTATTATTATTATTATTATTATTATTATTATTATTATTATTATTATTATTATTATTATTATTATTATTATTATTATTATTATTATTATTATTATTATTATTATTATTATTATTATTATTATTATTATTATTATTATTATTATTATTATTATTATTATTATTATTATTATTATTATTATTATTATTATTATTATTATTATTATTATTATTATTATTATTATTATTATTATTATTATTATTATTATTATTATTATTATTATTATTATTATTATTATTATTATTATTATTATTATTATTATTATTATTATTATTATTATTATTATTATTATTATTATTATTATTATTATTATTATTATTATTATTATTATTATTATTATTATTATTATTATTATTATTATTATTATTATTATTATTATTATTATTATTATTATTATTATTATTATTATTATTATTATTATTATTATTATTATTATTATTATTATTATTATTATTATTATTATTATTATTATTATTATTATTATTATTATTATTATTATTATTATTATTATTATTATTATTATTATTATTATTATTATTATTATTATTATTATTATTATTATTATTATTATTATTATTATTATTATTATTATTATTATTATTATTATTATTATTATTATTATTATTATTATTATTATTATTATTATTATTATTATTATTATTATTATTATTATTATTATTATTATTATTATTATTATTATTATTATTATTATTATTATTATTATTATTATTATTATTGCGCACTTGGATCTACTGTAAACGTTATAGTTTGGTTTTTCTCCTTAAATCACCTCTTCCTACTCACTACCAACCCTACCTCTTCCTCACCTCTTCCTCATCTCTTCCTTCACTTTTATTTATCTATATTTTATATTTATCTTAAAATAAAATAAACTTACTTTTATTATAAAAAAAAACATTACATTAATAAAATTAAAACATATTACATCTAAAAAACAAAAAAACAACACGATACATAAATAAATAAATAAAAAAGAAAGTTTTACATTATTATTAAAAAAACAAACTTCAACGTTGACGATGGTTTTCCGGCAAGTTCCAAATGTGTTCGACTAGAGCGCCTCGAAGACGGTTGTGAGTCGCTCGATCACGTAACTCCCCCATCATACGTAACTGTGTTCCAACTCGTTCGTCCCAAGTACGAACTGGCCTCTGGGGTGGAATTAACTCCAAATCGAGCGGACTAATTGCACGACCGTTATAATCAACGACCATGTTGTGTAAAATCACACAAGCGTACATCGTACGTTTAATTTTGTTGATGCTCAATGGACGCGCTCCATGAGTTAGAATTCCCCAACGACCTTGAAGAACCCCAAATGCACTCTCTACGTCTTTCCTTGCAGCTTCTTGATAGCGCTTGAACTTTGTGGTCTTGGGGTCCATGGGACACTTAAAAGACTTCACAAGTGTCGACCATTCAGGATAAATACCCTCGGCTAGATAATACCCCTTTGTAAACTACTCGCCGTTAGCGGTAAAGTTGACCACAGGAGCTCTATCTTCAAGGAGCTGGTCGAACAAGTCAGATTCATTGAGTACGTTGATGTCGTTGTTCGAACCGGCGGGGCCAAAGTAAGCATGCCAAATCCACAAATCATATGAAGCAACCGCTTCAAGCATAATCGTGGGGTGTCCTTTGTCGCCACGAGTGTATTGGCCTTGCCATGCGGTGGGGCAGTTTCTCCATGGCCAGTGCATACAATCAACGCTTCCGAGCATACCCGGAAAACCATGTACCTCCAAATGTTTCGCGGTCAGTCGATCAACATCTTCTTGTGTCGGTTTTCTCAGGTACTCTGCGTGATACAACTGAACAATACACTTACAAAAGTTGTTCAAAGAATCGTATGACGTTTGTCGACCCATTTCCAAGTACTCATCTAATTGGTCGGCGTTGGCACTGTACGCCAGCTGGCATACCGCGGATGTACATTTTTGAAAAATGTTTAAAGTGGGAGCACCCACGACATCGAAAGGAGGATTGTGAAAGTATTGAAAGTGAGCCGGTAATGGTTGTATGGCGTTAAAGGTTTGTATGTCTTTCACTATACGAATAAACATTTCCTTAGGCATTCGAAAACGCCTTCGAAAATAATCAGGAGGATAGACGGGCTCCGGGGCGAAGTAATGATTAAATAAACGGGTTGCCGCTTCGGCATGGTTTCTGGCTATGTACCTCCTTGGTGCTCTTGGTATGTTCACACGTGCTGAACTTTCGTCTTCTCTTTCTTCATCTTCCAAAAAAGTAACAAATGTGTTCAAAATTTCTGGATCTATTGTGTAGCTACGAATGTATGATGTTGAATCTTCGTCGGAACTTGACATTTTTGTTTTATGAAATGGTGGATTGTTTTTAAATTTGTATGTGTGTGTGTGTGTTTTTTTTTGTGTGAATGAAATGGGGTGGATGATAGAATAGTAGAAGAGTATATGTGTGTGTTGTTTGAAAGAGTAATGTGTGTGTGTGTTTGAAAGAGTGAGTAATGTGTTGTTTAAATAAAAGGTGGAAAAGAAAAAAAAAAACAAAAAAAAACAACTTACCGTTAACTTCAATTTTGAAAAAAAAAATAGTTTTTTTTTGTTTACGTTAGGCCGGGACCACCACCACCTCTTCCTCACCCGGCGATGGGGGAAGAGGCAAACTAGGAAGAGCCACGCCGAGCATGGAGCTAACGCAGGAAGGGAGGACGAGTGAGCACGCCGAGCTTGAAGACTTGCGTTGGCACCGGCCTAAGTTACACTTTTTGTTTTCTATTAACAATTTACACTTTTTAGCCCTAAATACTTAATTTTATTTATTACAATTTTTAGCCATCAACTTGAGAATAATTTTTTTTATCATAATTTAATTAATTAAAAAAATTTTAACATATGAAATGTTATCTACAAAAAAGTTTTTCTAAAAAATGAATACAATATATGTGTTCAATGTTCAAGAAATATATTAAATTTTTTTTTATTTTATTTTATTTAAATTTATATTTAATAATTTATTTTATCTATTTAATTTAAATTATATATTTAATAATTTATTTTATCTTTAAAATATTATAAATAATTCATTATTTAACACAAGTATAAATCTAGTAAAGAATTATGGAGTAACCAAAACTAAAGTACAGTAATACGATAATAAATGCTCTCCTTCTATGTCGTCGTATGAATGTATGATACGAACCCAAAAGCCAGAACCTTTGCCTTTTGCGGCAGCCCACACGCACCATAATTTCATCAAATGAGACAATATATATTCCCTTCGCAGGCCTTGTGGGCTTTTAACAAACCAAATCCATAGAAAGTTAGGTTGTAGTCTTGTAGATATAAAGAGCCCAAAATCTTTAATTAATTAATTTATATTTATCTATATAATCTATCTATCTATCTATCTATTATTATATATAAAGTTAAGTAATAGTTGTTTTTTTAGCATAAAATTTATGATAAAATTTATGAACTTCATTTATGATACTAATCGTTTTATATCTTTTTTATGTATTTTTTTCGAACATTCCGTCGATATACGACATTAGAAAAACTTCACCATATAATGATGAAACCGTACACGTACCCTAGACAACGAGATATCGAACATGAGTCGTTACAAGTATTCGGATCGAAAAATTCCAAGCTTTGTCATCTATAAAAATCAAATTCAAGACCTTGGATAAAACCAGGAGCACCTCTGACCAGCTGGACTGGATATCATTGGCTCTTATGCTTATATATAATGCTTGTATATGATGATGAAGGGTTAACTATTTAATAAGGCTTTTTATTTCCCGGGCTTAATGAGGCTATTAAGTATTTCCTTGACAATTATTAGCCCGAAATCCGCTCATTTGGTCCACGTTGAAGTGAGGCTGCACAAACAGTTTTGGTAAGAAAAGATCCAAAATACCCCAATCGTCAATATAACTTCTTCATAGCAATTCCCTTCATAAGACATTCAGGCACGCGCACATTGCCACTCTCCGCCGATTTTTTCGCCTGTTTACACTGGTGAATCGGTGATCTGTCTATATATTTCCCCCAAAACCCTTTACGTCTTATTCTCCATCAAATCTTTAAAGAATTGATAATCTTTATGACTTTATTTAAAGTGACCTATAAAATAAATATAAAATTTAAAAAACACACAATATATAAATAAAGAATGGAATACAAATATGTAAAGCACTAATATATTTATTAACCTAATTAGACACTACTCTCAAATTTACTTGTGGGCCGATCACTTATGCTAATAAAAATACCAACAACAAAAATCTATCAAAAACATTTTAACAGGTTGGTGCTTAATTACTTTGTTTTCTAAATATAATGTCATGTTCGAATGGGTTCATAGACAAAAGAAAAATTTCAGTTCCTCAATATAATATTTAACATTTAATTTACATCTTAATTTTATTGGCTTTCAAACATTTTAATATTTATTTAATACTAGCTAATGTTTAGTACCTTTATATTGGGTTTAACACTTAAACACTCTTTTAAACCTTTGTTATTTTAAATTCCACATGTACGAGTCTACCCTTAATCTATCATTCACTTAAATGACTTTTTTATGGGTAATTTGTTGTTTTTTCCTTTATTATGTATTTGTTCTCTGCGTGTAACATTGTTATTGTTTTAATTAATTCCCATTATAACTTAATCTACATCGTTTCTCCCTTTACTATCTACATGCCTTATCTTTTACAACTCACGAGCTATAAGTAGGCTGTATTTTTTGTTTATGAAGTACCTAACCTACTCATGTAGTAAATACACTCTATATTATAATGTAATTATAGTACTTTTTACTTGCTAGCCAGTAACCATTAACCTGTTTTAAAGTATAGTGTTACCAAAAAATGTTAGTAAATTATAAACGTGTTGCATGCAGCCTAAAACCCAAAATCAGAGAGTGGGTGTTATCCCCGACGATCGGTCGGGCTTAACACTATTTTCAACCATTTTTTTAACAGTTCTTTTTTATATGATTTTTTTAGTTGGAACTTTAAAACATGTTTTATGGTTGAGATTTTATTTTCTTTGTCTCAATTTTATTGTCCTCCTAGTTATTTTTATTTTAAATGATATACTATTTTATTTTTACTTTTAAATTTTATTGCCCTCTTTATTATGTTAGTAAATAATAATGTATGCTTGACATGGCAAATTATAAATTGACGGTTAAATTATAAAAGAACAAATTAAAAATTTTTCAACCTTGACTAAATTCGTTAAAGAGTTCTTTACTTAAATTGTTTTTGGTTATGATTATTTAACTATTTAAATAATTGGTGGGAAAAACATTACTCCATTACATTTTGATATGGTTAATTATTTTGAGCAGGTTATAACACGCAATCCAAAACTCCCAACTAATTTATCATATTGTTTGGTGAAGATGTGAAATCATCGTGGTGACAATCATAGTCTATGACTTGAAGGTAAGCCATTCACTCTTTCGACTACTCTTATAACGTGGGTCATGATAATAGATTGATCCGTCAAATTGGACTAATGGTATAACAAAAATATGGCTCAAGGGGTCGATGTTAAAAATCTTAAAAGAGACCACTCCTGCAAAAGGTAGTAGAGCACAACCATTCTTTCATTTAACTTAACTTTTCATTCGATGTCTTTTAAACTTTTTATTTTTTTCTTTTCTTATTACTTTGAAAACAACAAGATTTTCTTTTATCTGTATTCAAATTGACCTATCAAATAAAAATAAAACTTTGAAAGACACAGTCAAATAAGAACTTATATAAAAATTAACTAGTTTTATACCCGGTCATTGACCGGGGTTGGTAAATTATAATAAAAAATTACTTTGTAATTGAAAGGTCCCGAAGCTAAAAGACCAATATAAAAATTTTGAGGGGTTGCTTGGAAAGAGGTTTTAAGAGGTAAGGAATGATAATGATAATCTTTGAAAATGGTTGGTTTGATATAATGCAATTAATCATTACAGAGTATGGGGTAACGAAGCATTACCCACCAATTTGGGGGTTATAGGAATGATTATAGGCCATGAAATGTAACCGTCAAACTTTTCGTATGTAATCAATATCTTTCCTTTTCTTTTTGCTATCATATAGTAACTAACCATCATTTTTATATTATTACTATTAATGTATTTTTTTTGAAAGAAACTTCTGAACAACTATATGTAAAGTTGTAAACAAAGAGACTGCCAATCTATCACCTTAAAATGCATACATTGCTTGAAATTAACCCCTATTTTAATCTATTAGTAAATCAATTTGGGTTATCATCATATTATTATTATTATTATTATTATTTTATTATTATTATTATTTTATTTTTTTTAATATTTCATTCTATATATTAAAAAGAAGCTTTTACATAAAGTTGGATGGGAGTCTAGACACAAGTTGTGCTCCCACCCCTTTCTGAATGCAAAAACATAATCTATGAAAGATAAAAGTACCACTCCTAGCATTATTTGAGTGGCTACTAGAAATAGACTTAATACGTGAAAGTGTGTCCAAAGCATCCTTATCAAATTCTCCGAAAGTGGAGAAAGCGAATGGTATGAATTTGTATCCGTTGTCCTCACATTTGGACGCATACTTCCTCTTTTTCTTCTCCACAGCATTGTGCAAGGCTACCCCGGGTGCAAAAGAAGTCGCCCCCGTACCAGCAAAAGGAGAAATGCATGTCACATCCAGACATGCGTCTTTACCTTGTACCCAATTAAATATCAAAAGGTCTGCTGGGCGTAGATCCTTCCCAACTTCTGATAGAAAACCCATTGGAGCCTCTTTACGCACCATAATTCCCGCCTTAGAACATATGTCAACAAGGATATCGCGCACCAAGTTATGCCTGAACTTTACACCCACTTCACTAGAACAGTGAACAACATGATCTCCCCATTGGTCCATCTGATGCACATTACAACTCGGGCACATGCTACCTTCAGAAAACATCGGTATAGAAAGCCTATAGCTCAAAACACAACGGAATTGACGATGGTTCATCCTCTGACCCAAACCGTCAATAGGGATGGTGAATAGAAAATCATGAGCATGTGGGGCTCGAATGTTGTTGAGAATAGCTACCTGGCGAGGACTTAGTGAGTACTGAGAAACTAGGTCTTTGTCAATGACACCAAAGTAACACTTTGCCAAGGTCTTCATCATTTGGGGGGCACAAGTGCTTGAGGTGACAGAGATCATGTCACCATTACATCTCGAGTTAAAAACATCAAGAGCATGCTGAAAAGAAGAACCAAGTGAGTCAATACCAGTCTTCACCAATATCTTAGCTTGCAGAGTGCTCGTTTGCATACGAGAGGCGAGGAAAGCATAATGAATAATGTCCCCTGCTGAAAGGATACCGAGACCACCCAACTTGATTGGAAGAGTGGCCAACCGCCACTGCCAATCACCAAACCCCGACCCTGAGGCGATAACCACTTTTTCCAAGGAGGCACGTAATGCCTGATCAAACTGAACTTGGGCCTCTGATAATAAAAACATCATTTTATTAGAAATTCATAGAAATTACAAGAAATTAGTGGGAAGCCGAGATACTATCTTGGCCCCCACTCCTCTAGCTATTATTATTATTATTATTAGAGTTATCGACATAAATCGTCCCTGTGGTTTACTCAAAAAATCACGTTTCATCCCTGTGGTTCAATAACCTCATTGGCAGTCCTTTATAGGAGGATAAGGTTCGTGTTTCGTCCTTTAAGTTGACGACCGTTATCTCACCTCCGTTAAAACCATCACGTGCCTCCCACGTGAGGGTGTTTTGATACTTTCCACGCCTAAAGGACCAAATTTGATAATTTCTTCCATACTTCTTTCTTCTTCTTCTTACTTTTACAACCATATATTCTTGTTCTTCTAATTAATTAACCTGTTTCCAGAATCAAAACCACAAAAGCTTCTTTGGGATTTTTTTTTTAATTCACAAAGAATCCTAAAAATCAAACACAATCTTCTAGGTAAAAAAAACACACAACCATCATCTTCATTTTTCTTGATCTTCATCCATTCCATTAATCACAACCTCACCACCATTCAAACCACCATTGTCCACTGCCACCACCAACCGACATATCCATACACGAAATCATAACCATAAAATCACGAAAAAAACCCATAAAATGTGAACTCCTTACGTATACATACAGATCTAAATTATAACCACAAAATCATATATATTTTTAAATAAATCAGAAAAAAATAAGTATAAATACATACATATACATGTATCTATATATATATGTGTGTGTGTGTATGTGTGTATATAAAGAGAGAGGAGAGGTGTTAGTAATATTAGGGCTAGGGTTTTCAGAGTTATCCTCCCAAAATCTTTTTCCGGCGACGAATCAGGCCCCATCCCCGATTAGGTTTTCTTAATCGCCTCTATACCCAACTGATGATGATCGACTGGTAGCCCATGGGTGACTGACGACGGCGGCGCTACAGTAGCGGGAGAGTTTAAAGGTGGAAATCATCAGGTTTTGGATTTGATTGATTGGATTTTGATCTGAAATAATAAGAGGAAGCATTTAATTGTTCCAATTCAGTTTGTAACGAAGGAGCAGATGAAGATACATCACGATGAACACCAACAATATTTGGCGTTGGATTGGTATCATCTGGGGTATTTTTCCCTGATTTTCCTGTTTTTTTTTTTTGGATTACTAAGGATCAGATTTGAGTGAATAATATATGAAATAGATATGGATAGATGGACATATGTATGTATATAGATAGATGTATGTATATGTTTGGATATGTACAGATTTTGACAAGTTTGGTCCTTGAAATTTCCAGCCAAAAAGATCAAGTTTGGTCCTTTAGGGGTGTAAAGTACCAAAACACCCTCGTGTGGGAGGCACGTGATGGTTTTAACGGAGGTGAGATAACGATCGTCAGCTTAAAGGACGAAACACGAACCTTATCCTCCTATAAAGGACTGCCAATGAGGTTATTGAACCACAGGGATGAAACGTGATTTTTTGAGTAAACCACAGGGACGATTTATGTCGATAACTCTTATTATTATTATTATTAAAATTTGCAATATATTAAAAGTATAAAAATATACATATAGAAGTTTGAAGAAAATCAGATTTATTTATATGGTCCAATAAAACACTTTATAGAAAGAAATAAGGTGTTTTTTAAGAAGTTAATGTTTTTTTCTAAAACAAGCATCATCAAAGGTAATGATAACTTCCATTCCATTCCTTGGTATTATTCATAGTATTCCCATTGCTATTACCTAAAATGAACCAAGCACCCCCTAAAATGATGTAAATAGACTACTATGTAAGTTTCAGGACTCGAAAAGGTCAAACGAAGGCTCGAGAAAAATCAAGGTTCGAGGTCAGTGGAGCACGACCTTTGCAATCTGCAAGAGCCGTGCTCTGTGATACAGAGGCCGTGCTCACTGATGTACACCAAAAACAATCCTTTTGACGTTTTTCAACTTTTCGACTCAATTCCAAACTTTTCGTAACCTTTCACTGGTCCAAATAAGACATAATCCAATTACTAAACATTTCAAAAGCTTTCAATTACTCGTGAATGAGTTTTACAACGAAAAGGGATGGCTTACCAATATCACTTCAACCAAAAGATAACCAATTATTTTAGATACAAAAGACTATGTCACCAACTGAAATTTTGCAGAAATATACATGACTAAACTTTACCAATAACATCTCAAATGTACCAAGAGCCAATAATTCAAAGGGAGCTACTACAGGTTCTAATCACAAGAGCATTTTTATCGCAAAAGTTAACATTCAAATTTCCAACTCAACTTTAATCTTCAAGCATTTAATCTTGTTCCACTTCCGGAACAACCTATAAAAAGGGTAAACAACTAAAAAGTAAGTCAAAGCTTAGTGAATACCTTTGCATACGCTTATATACACGAAGGAGGACAAAATCACAAAGGACTATCACATGTAGCCAATGGCATCGTCATACCATCACTTGCATACTCACCTTTGCGCTAACAAAACATACATGGATCCATATACGCTAACAATATACTCAAGAGGTTCTTAGGTCTCAAAGGTTCTTAGGCCTTATCTCAATAAAATAAGAGGTTCTTAGGCCTCATCTCAATTTAACTATGGGATTCTTAGGTCCCGGCCTCAAATTAGGCCCTAACGCCGAATCAATTACCACACACGGAATCCACCATCATATGGTAATCGACCCAACGTACATATAATCGTACGCAAGAGTACTTACCTCCTTCGCGACAACCAAAATCCATGATGACCGCAAGAACACAAATTACAAGCTTTCAATCTAGCAAATCACATTACAAAACACATATAAGGTCATCCATCATAATCAAGGCTATCTAGCCATAACCAAACACAAATAAGTCACTAGCAATTCTTAACCCATTTTCATTCTCATCTTGTTCTTGAGTTGGCTTATTTCAAAATCTCATCGTTTAAACATCATTTATAACCATTACAACTATTATCATCAAAATCTCCATTTTCATTATTTGACTATGAAAGTCATTACAATATTGTCATCAAATTCGATTATCCAACTCAAAAACAACAAAATTATCAAAATGAACAAATGGGAAAACATCAAGAATCATGCATGGTCCTAAATTAAACAAATCTCTAGGGCTCCAATGTCACATACCCATTTCAATCAAAATCTCCAAATTTTATTAATCTTATGAACCCTAATTATATCAATAACCAGTAAACAAATCATACCTTTAAGAACAATAGATAATTTAGAAGTAGAAGTCACCAATTTCTCTCCTCCCATTTGCTTGAATTCGACACCTACCATCACACACACCACCAAATTCCCAAATTTCCTTATTGTTAAAATACTTGGATATTATTATTACTTGAAGAATTCTTTGATTAAGGAGGATGAATCACACTAAATTTTAAACCCCAAATTTAATTGATAAGAAGATAGGAAGAAAGATTATTATTATCACTAGTTGAATTCTTGATTGAAATTATTAGAGAGTAGAATAAGAGATGGAAGAATGAGAATGAGATTAAGGATTTGGAGATGAAGGAAATGAGTGGGATGGATGAGTCAAAAGAAGAGATATGGTTGGTTCTTCTCATGAGTGCCACGCCCCCTAACAATTTTTAGTGGGTATTTTATCCGCTATCCACTAAAGTTCCAACTAAATTAACCCCATATCTAAAAATAAAATACTAGGAAATTATTTTAAAGGCAAAACTATAATAAAGGGTTATTTTTATTGGCCTAAAAATTTAGGATGTTACAGTAATTTTATTGTGGACTATTTTTTGTGGACTATTTGGTATTCAGAGAAACTATATTTTGTGGACTATTTTTTGTTAGTTTTATATTTTATACTTTTTAAAAAAAAGTAGGTGTCTGGTGTCATGTACCATATTGGTATTCAGAGTGCACAGCGCATAGTCATGCGTAGTGAATCATCATTCTCACAAGTAGTCCACAAAATATAGTTTCTCTACCTGCTTTTGGTAAGTTTACAACATGTAACATACACACTCATCTGTGTAATTTGCATATAGATTATGGAAACTTTTGTTTCAAATACCTATGTCAAATATATGAGATGAATAAGTGAGTATTTTATATGGATAAATGTACAAGTGTATAAGGGTTAAGTAAATATCATGCACTAATATTTGTTAGATGTTATACGGCATATAGTAAGACTGATCAATTACTTTTTAGACAGAAAAACTTCCTGCGGCAACGCGCGGATAATTTATCTCGTTTGCTAACAATTATAAGTCATGTTCTATTTATTGATGTAGTGGAAACTTAAAAGAAATATCTATACTTCTTTATAAAAAAATAGCACATTCTCTCCTAAATGTTGAAAGTTACACATGACGAAATTACACTTATACCCTCTTTATTCTTTAACCCTTAAAACAAAAACACACACAAAACACATAGTATTGTTTTCTCTCTGCAAAAAACACACACACAACACATAGTATTGTTTTCTCTCTGCAAAAAACACACACACACCCACGCAGATCACACCGTTTAATTTTACATCTAAGTTGCAAGTTGTGTATACAGATGTATGTTACATATTTTTTGATTCCTGATTTTATTTTGATTAACATTGGCCGGTATTGCATCTACGTTATCCATCATATGATGTTGCTTAATTGATTATCCACGCTTACTAATTTTTGGTAATCTCGACATGAGAAGCATGTATCATACTGCAACGTGTAAGTACCATGTTAGTTATTATAAACTAAAATTACAAGCCAAAAATAGAATTGTAAAAGAAAAAACCAAATATGGTGTTGGTGGGTTGTCTTGAAAACAAAATCTCCGTTAAAAATGTATGGACTTGAACCACTCAAGCAAACATTAGCTTTGTTAATCTTTTGCTATTTGTCTTATATATCTTCTTTAGAAAATATATAAGCCACTAAAAAAGATACACGGCTATAGTTACTGTTTACGTAAAAGCATTTTAAATAGGTTATAAAATAAAAAGAGCAATCCATAACATATGTATGTGTATAGATTGCTACCCAATTTTATTATACAGAAAACTAAAAAGAAGAGCACCTCATTTAGAGATATCACCCTTCGAAATCACATCAAATGTTACACCATTCTCCTGCAGTCGATTTTGAAGTTCAGTTGGACCGAATACGATCCCAGGAGGATACACCCCGCCTTTCGGCAGGTCTCCTCGTTGCTTCAAAACCGTGAGCGCACACTGCAATAGAATAATCGGAGTTGCCACATACCCGATTTCAGGCCCCGTGACTCTCGTGATAATTTCTCTATCGGGCTCTCCACTAACATATTTTGCATCACTAAAGCCATGACCCACGAACCACATCTTAAAACTCGCACTATCTACTTCCTCCTCTGTTGGACCACTTTTCCTAAAAGCCCCAAGACTGAAAATGTAGGGGAAATTTAACAGAAGCCATTGCCCGAAAGAGGAGCTGCTTAGTCGCCCAATTATTTGCCCAATAGTTATCACTCGGATGATACTCAAGTAATGTTTAGTGGCAATCTTGACTCCAAAATGAGCAGGTTTAATTTTCGACCAATAGACAGCTCGCTTGGTTGCCTGTTTTGGATCCTCATTGACACCTTGAAGACCACTTGGATTCTCTGTAAATATCGATAGTGTTCTCCGAATAATAGAGGGATCCGCAGATGGAAGTTTCACTGCCCAAAGGCCTATCTTTTTCTGATGTTCAATGTCGAATCCTGTTGGTAGAGGAGCATTACCTGGAATCTAAGAAAAATGACAGATTTTGATTAATCTAAAAGTTGCATTCGACATCAAATACTATTCAAAATGTTAATTTTTTTTAACAACATATTATTCTACTCATACAGTCATACTCCTACATTACACATAATGTCTGGTATGAAACTGAGCACTCTAAAAAAAACTCCTTATTAATCCACCCCATGGAAATGGGACTCGAACCAAGTGGGATCTCCCAAAGTCAAAGACCTTACCAATGGGCCACCAGCACCATTGGCACAAAATGTTCATGTATAGAACTTTATTACTGTTTATGCTTATCTTTTGGGTAAAAGGGATTTACTCTGGTTAGCTTTATTGCTTATATATCGACATTAGCATTATGTTTAAAAATAAGCAGCTACGAATAAGCAATTTGCTGTTGCTTATTTTAGAATGCAAAAAACTAGACACCCTGAAAATAAGCCAAATTTTTTGTGTTACCGAAGGGCGAGCTCTTCTGCGTCTGGTAGACCGTCGCAACATTGCCAACTTATCAACATTAGCCACTCCCAAAACTGCAGACTTATAAGTAGCAAAATTGCCCACAATATTTTTATCCGACTCAAGACTTACATACGCTTCAACTCGATTTGGGGCAGCAGGCCAAGCCCATTGCATGGTATTAAACATCAACCCAAATTCAGCTGGAATCGAGTCAAACCCACAAGCAGAAACCACCAAACTACCCGTCTCAACTGCTTTCTCATGGTACACAGCTTCCATCCTCTCCATGAATTCCGGTTCACCACATATATCCAAGTAATCACAGCCCGTTTCAACGCAGGCTGCAACGACAGGGTCACCGTGAAGCCTATATGGGCCAACACAGTTGAGTACAAGCTTAGCTTGTGAAGCCATACGCCGAAGTGAAAACGGGTCACTGGTGTCAGCTACAAGTAATGGGAGGTTGGGTTTAGACGTCGAAGAAGCCCATTTCAGCGTTTCGTAGAGTTTACATGAGTCGCGGCCGGCTAGAGCCAAGGATTTGAGAGGTGAGTTTGGGGATAGAAACTTAAGTGCTTCTTTTACTACATATTTGCCTGTGAAACCGGATGCTCCAAAAATCACTATGTCAAAAACTTCTGCCATATAGTTCGTTTAATATAAGTATTATATTTAGAAATGTTTCCAAAATTGGTTCTATGGTGTAGTGGTTAGCACTCTGGACTTTGAATCCAGCGACCTGGGTTCGACTCCCGGTAGGACCTTTTTTTTAACATTATTATTAAGGCCCTACCATTCTGACTTCTTTTTGTAAGTGAACATTTACTGATCATTCAATGTAGGTTGTCCGCTTTTCTTGTGGATACACATACACTCCAAATTTGACTATTTTTTCAAAGTTATCATTCTCGATCTGTTGGTAAATAGGGGTTTTGGGAAGGACCAAATTAACATTTATATCATGTAAAACTTATTACTTTTGCAATGAAGTATTTCCAATGCTATAAATTGCCTTAAGGGATCACAAAAGGAATAACATTATTCTCGCGTAATGTGACGGGACAAATAATTTATACAAACGTACACTCCACACTCTCCTAACTTTGAGATAAAGCTTAAATAGAAATTCATTGGTCTCAAATAAATCACAATCACTGAAAATGTATGATGATACTAAAATCACCAACATTCTCTTTAATTCTTATTTCTTAATGTCCTTTTGATAATTTGGTGTTTTTTATTTATTTATTAAACTAAGGCCTTGTGATTGTTGTCATATTTACATGGAAATTTAATACAGATTGGTTTTGTTTCTGATAGTGAAATCCAAAACTTCTAATTGTTGTTGGTTGATTTCGTGTACATTTAATAAATATTGGAGAAAATTACATTTTTGGTCCCTAAAATTGGGAGGATTTTCAGTTATTGCCCTTAAGTGAATTAATTACAAAAAAACCCTGAAGTTGGTCAATTTTTTCACTTTTCACTCCATGACTAACAGCCGTCTATTAGGTCCGTTAAGTGAGGGGCAGATTTGTCATTTCACCATGATCCTTTCTTCTTCTTCTTCCAAACTCAAACACAATCCCAGATTCATCAGGTTTTGCAGAAAACGAAATGTCAACTGAAATCACAGCGGCCAGGAATTTAAAAATCACGCCGGAAAAATTAAAATCTAAATTTATCTCTTGTTTCTTCGAATCAGAACACGAAACATGTTGCAACCGACTCAGAAATCAATCGCGCACGAACCCTAGCCAAAATAAATCCGATCTAGGCTTCGCCGGAAAAACTTGACTCGCCGGAAAAACTTGTTTGAATCGAAAAGAAAGACAACAAAGCAATTGCACTTCGAATCAACCAAATCTAGCCAAAACCGATCCCGATCCAAGCAACTCCGAACCAAAAACCCTTGTTTCTGATCTCAGATGTGTGTGTTTGTTTGTGTTTCCGAGTGTGTGTGTGTGTGTGTGCTTGGTGTGTGTTTTTCAGTTGACATTTCATTTCCGGCCGCCATGATTTTCAAAATCTGGGTTTGTGTTTGAGTTTGGAAGAAGAAGAAGAAGGGATCATGGTGAAATGACGAATCTGCCCCTCACTTAACGGACCTAAGAGACGGCCGTTAGTCACGGAGTGAAAAGTGAAAAAATTGACCAACTTCAGGGTTTTTTTTGTAATTAATTCACTTAAGGGCAATAACTGAAAATCCTGCCAACTTGAGGGACCAAAAATGTAATTTTCTCTAAATATTGTCAACTAAAAAGAGACTAGAAAAACATCAAACAAATTATATGCTGCATGATGGGCTATATAAAGAGAAATTTGTACGAATTCCCTTGATTTCAATCTTGGATGGCTACGAATAAAAGCCAAGCCCTTCATTAGACGAGAAAGGACTAGAAGGCAAAATTGCGCGACAACATCCTCTATGCCTTAGAATTTAGTAGTTATAATAAATGTTTAAACTGTCATTAAGTTATTCAAGAATCTCGATGATAATAAACTTATAATCACGTAGGTAAAATTCATAGGAATTATGAAATCTTACCGATTCGTTGGCCTTTTGTACTTGGCGGCAGCTCCTGATCATTCAATGACATTGTTGTATGGGTTCTTTGTTCGGCATCAGAACTTTATCCGTGAACAGGCACTCGGCTCTTTGATGACATGAGTTGTGGCTCGTTGACCTTGTTGTTCATAGTTTTCAAATAATACAATGGGGTTGATGTTTATATGATGATTATTTGAATTTCCTTAAGGAATTCTTGAATTCGACTAGGAAAAAAAAAAGACTGGGGGTTAATATAACCCACATGGCCCAACGCCTTTCTGTTTAGCAGGATCTCTTGTAAAGGCAATCGAAACCACGCCATGTGAAGTCAGATTTTTCGAAAGAATTTTGGAAAGGCAATCGAAGGTCAAAATTATTAATTAATACATAAATAATAACTAAATTTACATATCTATACTATCTTATAAAACAAACCATCCTTTTTTCCCCTTAAACTTTCTACCTTTGAAAAACCAAAAATACCCTTCTCCTTTATTCACTAATTTAAACATCTCCATCTAATATACTTATAATACCCTTAATGAAATAATTTACAGTATAGATCCCCCAACACTTAAAATAACTACTATACCATTTTTAACATCAACTACTTTTACATTCACCACAATCGTTACCCCCATCACCGTCCCCACTGCCGCCCTCACCACCGTCACCACCTCCGCCATCAGTACCTCCACCGCCGACGCATTGCGCGGGGATAAGTCTAGTTTAGATTTATAAGTTTAGATTTAAAGTTCATAGGCACATAGCCCAACAACTAATAGCTAATAATATTACTTTAATTTAATCCAGAAAGTAGCCCAATATATAGACCAAAGCAAAAGAGTGGCTCATTCTCCTTTGTTATCCGACTCAAGACTTACAGACGTATGATGATACTAAAATCACCAATATTCTCTTTAGTTCTTATTTTTTTAATGTTTTTTGATAATTTAGATTTTTTTATATAAGAAAAAGGCATTGTGATTGTTGTCATATTTACATGAAAACAAAAGAACAGATTGGTTTTGTTTCTGATAGTGAAATCCAAAACTTCTAATTGTTGTTGGTCGATTTCGTGTATTCCTCATTCTGTGTAACTATCTTTTCTTTTATTATATTAAAACACAGTTAGATCTAATAACTAATTAACCAATCATAACTCTTAATTTCTAATGTTGACTTTTCTGTTTAATTTTGACTTTAATTTACATTTTTTTTGTTTTCCATCACAAATTTACATTTTTTAACCAATAATAATTTTAATATAATAGATAAAGATTAATAGTTAATATATATCCAATAGAATAATTTACACTTTTTGTGAGGTCCTGTTGACCCTAGAACATCGAGATCTGTACGAATCCAGGTGTGCGGAATCCACCTGAATTCGTTCTTGAGGCTTTTAATATAATCACACCTATATATGATAAGAACAGGAGATAGACAATAATAAATCCTTTGTTATTTCAGTCATATGATTACAATTCGTATTGATTACATCAAAACAGGAACGAATTACAACCTATCAAGATGACTCTAACAACAATGAATAATATGGTGGACTTACGGACTGAGATTTGCGCATACCTCAGCCTGCCGTGAATGAAATCTGTCTAGACTCAAATCATTAAACTGAAACCCTAGACCTATAAAACATATATATACTGACAGGGCTTGGGCTTCAAGGACGTATACAGCATGTCACGTATACTACATTATCATCTCATAGAGATTAATGTAGTATAGACATCATCTCATACACAATGTAGTATAGATAATGTCTCATACACAACGTCTCATACAACAGCCTCTTGTCCTGAATTGCATTGCAACGGACAATAATCGGTGCACAGAAACTGCACTAACAGACTCCCCCTTTTCCGGTGCAATCAATTCTGTTTAACTCCGATATACATTAGTTATAGAAAACCTGCATTAACAGACTCTCCCTTAACTAATGATATCGGGTCTTCTGTGTTGAGACTCGATTTTCTGACACTGCACTCTGATCTTAAAACTGCAAAATCCCTGTATTTTTATGACAACCAACTAACCCAACACATCACATCGTAGTCCTCCCTCTCAACAGTAGCCACCTCCGAATTAAGCATATGCAATCTTCCACTCTTGGATATTGCCCGAGAAATTAATCACGTCTTGCTTAACCGGCATATAATAGAGAAGTTGAATTTCCAACAATCAGCATCAAATCAATCAGCTCCCACAAAGATAAGAAACTCTGTGCCTGAATCACAAAATGTAGTACCATAAACCCTGTCCCAAACAGCAGTGTTTGACTCTGTCTTGTACCTTCACAACTCTACCAATCACCTGAAGTCTTTCCTATCAGATCTCCCCTTCAGTTATATACACCGCCAAACTACATAAAGATCTTAATCTCGCAACCGATCCAGAAAAATCGCCTGATTATCATCTCTACATATTTGGAATATAAATAGGTTCAATCTTTAAATACTCAACAACAAGTAACTAGCTTCATTGCTCCAGTACTTCGACAAAAGTTTTCACAACCACTATATATAGAAGATCATCTGTTGAATAATCTCAATCAAATCAGAAAACACTATGACCTTCTTTTATACTCGAACATTCTATACATTAAGCAAACCATCATCTATAGTCAAATCTTGGTTTGTCTCTCGAGTAACACTGAGTTTTGCTTAGAAATCTGAAAGTTTTTATCCCCCTCTTTTCTCTGCAAAAACTCTAAACAATAGCCCATCATTATATGTCTCCGGTTTCAGCTATCTCCCATTCTTTACTTCATCTTCTCTAATAAACATGTCCGTAAATAAGTCCTATCTCATTAATAAGTTCATACGAACTTATAATGACTTAGGTTAGATTCGTTCACTCATGATAATTCGTTCAGTAGCTTGAAATCCATGTTAAAATCCGTTTTCCATGTCAAAATGCTTCAAACATGGCCAACACTAATCTATTCATGGACTGCAAATATTTCAATTTAAAAAATCCAACAAATTCTTAGGTTTATATCCCATGTCATCATGAAAAATAAATTCCATAACCCATTCCAAAAACTCCATGCTAAGTCCATGTATAAAAAAATAAAACCTTCATACGTAGATCACTTCAATTAATTATGCATGCCCACAATGAATTAATTCCACGATCATGAGATTATGAACATGAAGTAATTAATTTTACCATCCAATAATGAGGCAAACTTCTTTTCTTCTTTGCTTCCAATTCGTTCAGTCACAATTAAAGTACCTATAAAACTTGTCAACCACGTATAAAACTTCATCAACTGCAAACCACGCATAGAAGTAGTCAAACAAGTCAGCCACGCATAGGCTCAAACAAACTTTCAACTGCGCATATGCTAACATAAAACATTTAACTGCGTATAGATCTGGTGCGCATATTTTGACCAAGATCAATCACGCATAGGATCAAACAGCAATTAACCACGTATAGAGACACTCAAATGGATAATCGCGCATAGGCTCAGTGGAAAATCAATCACGCACGTATAGACTAGCTTCCATCATATCGCAAAACTGATCTTCATCTTCATCGAATCATGCGGCCTCTTGAAACCCTAATTAGTTCAAATCATAATTTGTTTGAACACAAATCTGGGCAAACCTCATATATGCAAAAATCATAGATCATGAATCTCAGCAATTGTGTATAACACAAAAACTCTGATCTGATCAAAAAAAGGCAGATCCATAATTTTGCAAAAACAGATCACGAACAAGGAGATATGCATCTCCTTCCTGCTCTGATACCACTGTGAGGTCCTGTTGACCCTAGAACATCGAGATCTGTACGAATCCAGGTGTGCGGAATCCACCTGAATTCGTTCTTGAGGCTTTTAATATAATCACACCTATATATGATAAGAACAGGAGATAGACAATAACAAATCCTTTGTTATTTCAGTCATATGATTACAATTCGTATTGATTACATCAAAACAGGAACGAATTACAACCTATCAAGATGACTCTAACAACAATGAATAATATGGTGGACTTACGGACTGAGATTTGCGCATACCTCAGCCTGCCGTGAATGAAATCTGTCTAGACTCAAATCATTAAACTGAAACCCTAGACCTATAAAACATATATATACTGACAGGGCTTGGGCTTCAAGGACGTATACAGCATGTCACGTATACTACATTATCATCTCATAGAGATTAATGTAGCATAGATAGCATCTCATAGAGATTAATGTAGTATAGACATCATCTCATACACAATGTCTCATACATAGTATAGATAATGTCTCATACACAACGTCTCATACAGCAGCCTCTTGTCCTGAATTGCATTGCAGCGGACAATAATCGGTGCACAGAAACTGCACTAACACTTTTTAATTTTTCATCACAAATTTACACTTTAACCAATAATAATTTTAATATAATAAATTAAGAATAATAGCTAATATATATCCAATAAAATAATCGGATAATATATATTCAATAGAATAATAGTTAACACACATCTTAATTTACGTTCTATCTACCAATAAACTAAAACAGGATTGACATGTTCTTAAAATGACACGTGGCGTAATCCTTGATCAACATGTGTCATTTTAATTTATTTATTTTGTTAAATTAGCTTTTTTTAGTTGTATATAAATTCAATTTCCTTATTAGACTTAGAATTAAACTCTAACTCTTGGTTTATTAATACAAAAGACATTATAACCTTATTTGATTGATCGTTTTCTCATTAATAAATTGTCTCTTTTTCTTTTTCAATTTTTCAACTTCAATTACTTATATTAATTATAATAAGTTATTAACATAAAGACTTCAAAAATTTGAGTTTACGATCCGAAATCACAAGGCTATTTGCCATCATCCACTATGCTTACAAGTTCCGATTTTGATGTGTTCTAAAATTTAAGGTAAATCCAAAACTCTAACTAAACATATATTATATTTATCATTACTGTTTATTATAATTTAGCTTCGATCATCGATTTACTTTAACACAATTTATTTCATACTCACGAATCATGTATGAGGCATATTCGAATTTTTTTATAATACAATCTATATAGCTACCGTACATCGTACGGGTATTAGGACTAGTTATATAGATATAAAACTAATTATTTAAAAATAAATAAAATTTAATACAAATATTTTAAGATTTTAGAAGTAACTGTACTATTATCCTTATTTGAAGTTTTTTCTATTAATTGTGATGACACATATAAAAAAGTAAAACATATAAAAATATTATTTTTATAGAAAACACATATAACATTGTCATATTTTAATTGAAATATTTAAGATATGTTTCATCTAAAAATGATATATTATTTCTAATAGTGTAAAATAAGAATGTAATACACCATGTGTAACAATAAAACAAATAAAATGATAATGATCTATTATGATTTTTTAATATTCAAATATTGTTAAGTATGTCACAATCTACAACTTTGATGGACATATTAGGATTTTATATTCAAATATCGCTAAGCATGCCACAACAAACAACTTCGATGAACATATTTTTAAAAATTATTTGAATATCAAAATCAAAGTTTTTATATATAAAAACAAATTTTTAACTAATAAATTAACTTCTAATATTGATAACGTCTTAAGCCCGTGTATTAGACACGGGCCTAAAATCTAATTGTCAACTAAAAGAGACTAGAAAAACATCAAACAAATTGTATGCTGCATGATGGGCTATATAAAGAGAAATTTGTACTTCCCTTGATTTCAATCTTGGATGGCTACGAATAAAAGGCTTCATAAGTCGAGAAATTAAGGACTAGAAGTCCTCTATGCCTTAGAAAGTTAGGATTTAGTAGTTATAATAAATGTTTAAATCTTGACATTAAGTTATCTAAGCATCTCAATAATAATAAACTTAAAATCACGTAGGTAAAATTTTGCCAATTCCACTAACTTTCTTCCGAGTTTCAACAATATTAGGTCATAAGAATAATGGTGAAAGCCAATGAGTTGGTGGCTCATTGGTAAGGTTTTAGACCTTGGGAAAATTCACCAGGGTTCAAATCTTACTTTCTACATTTGTAGGAGTGGATTATTGGGGGTTTTGAGAGTCTTGGGTTTCATCTCAACATGCATGGTTTGAGCTCCGCATGCTGTCCAATTGGGTGTCACTGTGGTGTATCGAATACTAATTACTAACTACTAACTGTTCATAAAAAAAATAAAAAAATAATGGTGAAATTCATAGGAATGATGAAATCTTACCGAGAAGAATGATTTGTTGGCCTTTTGTACTTGGCGGCAGCTCCTGATCATTCAATGACATTGGTTGTATGGATAATGGATTCTTTGTTCGGCATCAGAACTTTATCCGTGAACAGAAACTTTGGCACTCGGCTCTTTGATGACATGAGTTGTGGCTCGTTGACCTTGTTGTTCATAGTTTTCAAATAATACAATGGGGTTGATGTTTATATGATGATTATTTGAGTTTCTTCAAGGATTTCTTGAATTCGACTTAAAAAAAAAATACTGTGGGTTAACATAACCACATGGCCCGATGCCTTTCTTTTTAGCAACATCTCTTGTAAAGGCAATCGAAACCACGCCATATGAAGTCAGATTTTTCGAAAGAATTTTGGAAACACAATCGAAGGTCAAAATTATTAATACATAAATAATTGAATTTCTTCAAGGATTTCTTGAATTCGACTTAAAAAAAAAAGACTGTGGGTTAACATAACCACATGGCCCGATGCCTTTCTTTTTAGCAACATCTCTTGTAAAGGCAATCGAAACCACGCCATATGAAGTCAGATTTTTCGAAAGAATTTTGGAAACACAATCGAAGGTCAAAATTATTAATACATAAATAATTGAATTTACATATCTCACTATATTATAAAAAAAAAAAATAACTCAAAAAAAACTCTTGAAAGTTACATGGAGAAATTTTCTAAAATGACTTTAATGATTAATTACATTATCACTTTTTTATCTTTTAAAATATTTCCATTAACTCTTTACATCAATTACTTTTACATCAATTATCTACAATCGTCTCTACCAACAACGGTCGCCCCCACCACCACACCGTCACCGCCATGGTCACTGTCGTATTACGCGAGAATCGTGATAGTTTAGATTTATAAATTTTAGTCGAAGGTATCACTAGACGTGGGCAAAATATCCGGTTCCAAAAAAACCGATTTGGATTATCTAGGAACCGGAACCGATTGGAACCGGTTCCTCAAGAACCGAATCCGGTTCCTCAAGAACCGATAGATAGGAACCGATTCCCTTTTTTTTTTCAAAAAATCGGTCCCAAACCGGTTCCTGGGTTCCTCAGGAACCGGTTCCAGAAACCGAACCCAAGAACCGGTTCGGAACCGATCCAGAAACTAGCCGTTAGTGGCCGTTAAAAGTAGCCGTTTTTGGTCCATTTTGACCGTTAGGAGCCGTTATTTACCGTTTTTTTGACCCAATAATTACCATTTTGCCATTATACAACTAGTATATATATGTAGCATCATTTAGGATTGTTTTTACACATTCCATCACTTACAAACACTCTATATCCCTTACAAAAACAATATATATTCATAAATCTTTTACCAAAATCACTATATCTCTACATATTTTATATTTATATATCACAAAAATATATATATATATATATATATATAATTATATATATATATATATATACGCTATATATAATATATATCAAATCTCTCACAAAATGGAGCCTAATTCCGCTTCACAAACGCAATCTACCGGTGTTGGTTCCACAAGTGAGGCAACGGTGGTGGCTATAATAACGGATCATAAAAGAACGGCTCCCGTATTTGAACACTTTCAATTGATTATCGGAACCAACTTTTTGGTGAGCCTTGGAGTTGATTCTTTCATGAATGTGGATGTATTGAATTGGTGGAGGGGAAGGGAAAGTCAATTTCCCATTCTATCTATCATGGCACGTGATTTACTAAGCGCTCAAGCTTCAACGGTGGCTAGTGAATCCGCATTTTCAACTAGTGGAAGAGTTTTGTCCATAAGAAGAACAAGACTTACACCGGCATCATTGGAGATGATTTGCTACGAAGACCACTTGGACGCCATGGAGCGTAGACAAGACAAATCAAGCCTTGAAGATACTTTGGACCTTGAAGAACATATTCACAATGAAGAAGTTGAGGAAGGTACATCCTTATCACTTTCCGATGAAGAGATTGCACTTGATGAAGCTCAAGCTCAACAACAACCAATCGCACTTGATGAAGATTGAAGATGTAACATCCTAAAATTTTAAGACCAATGAAAATTTACCTTTATTATAGTTTTGACATTAAAATAGTTTCATAGTATTTTATTTTTGAATATGGGATTGCTTTAGTTGGAACTTTAACGGATAGCGGTATTTTACCCACCAAAATAATTTAGGGGCGTGGCATCCTTAGAAGATGCCAGCCATATTGTTTTCTCCTTAGTCATATTTCCACCATCTTCTTCTTTCTTTTCTCCATCTTTTTTCAATTTCAATTCCAATTATCTTCAAGTGTGTTTTCCATAATCAATCAATTCATCCCAACAATAATAATAACTTTCAAGATTAATAGCAAGAATTATTTGGAGGAAAATTTAAGTGTTTGTATATATATGGGTCGACATTTACAAGAAGGAAAAAGGAGGGAAAGCTAGTGATTTTGTTTCAACCCTAATCTAACTATGATTTCTTTGAGGTATGAATTATTTATTTTGTTAATTGAATCTAGGGTTCATGCAATCAAATAAATTTGGGGGTTTTATATAAATGAACTAATTTGAATTAATTTTCAAGTTAGGGTTCTTGAGATGAAATTAATTTGGGGATTTTGCTAGAAATTGAATTTGTGTATAGTTTGGTTTCTAGTGACATATGGAAGTATTTAGCGAATTTCACTTGAGGTGTTATAATAAGTAATCATAATAATAACTTTCAAGATTAATAGCAAGAATTATTTGGAGGAAAATTTAAGTGTTTGTATATATATGGGTCGACATTTACAAGAAGGAAAAAGGAGGGAAAGCTAGTGATTTTGTTTCAACCCTAATCTAACTATGATTTCTTTGAGGTATGAATTATTTATTTTGTTAATTGAATCTAGGGTTCATGCAATCAAATAAATTTGGGGGTTTTATATAAATGAACTAATTTGAATTAATTTTCAAGTTAGGGTTCTTGAGATGAAATTAATTTGGGGATTTTGCTAGAAATTGAATTTGTGTATAGTTTGTTAGTTGTGTTGCATAATAAATTTAACTAAGAATATATGTATTGATATGAAAAGATTGATTTTTGAGAAAATGATGATTATTACTAGTCAAATTATATTATGATGAAAGTGATGAATAGAGTTGTCAAGTGAACTTTTGAGAAAGAAATGCAACTCAATGACAAAATAAGATCCTTTTGAGTAAAATGTTGTTTAGTCATATTGATGAGATAATAAAATAGTGATTTTAAGTATTAAAATGAGTTATGACCATGTTTTTGTAAAAGTAAAATGAGATTTAGAAATGAGCCAACTCAAAGATAATATGAGTTTGAATTGGGTAAAAGAATGCTAGTGAATGGTTAGTGCTTGGCTATGGTTGATAGCCTTGATTGTGATGGATGACCTTATGTGTGTTTTGAACTTGACTTGATAGGTTGAAAGCTTATTAATTGTGTTCTTGCGGTTATCTTGATTTGATTGATTGGGTCGCGAAGGAGGTGAGTATTCTTGCATACTTTTATATATGCCTTGGGTCAATTACCATATGATGGTGGATTCCGTGTGTGGTAATTGATTTGGCGTTAAGCCCAATTTGTGGCATTGTGATTATGAGGCCTAAGAACCTCTCGTGAATGGGGCCTAAGAACCCCAAATACGTGATATTGATTGAGTTGATATTGCTTATATGGATCCATGTAATGCGTTAAAGTACAAAGGTGAGCATGTAGATATGGTACGACGGTGCCATAGGCTACATGTAATAGTCCTTTGTGCGTTGCCCTCCTTCGTGTGTATAAACGTATGCAAGATTATTCACTAAGCTTTGCTTACTTTTTAGTTGTTTACCCTTTTTATAGGTTGTCCCGGAAGTTGGAAACAAGATTGTGTACTTTGAAGATTAAAGTTGAATTTGGAAATTGGAAAAGTTAGCTAATTGCGGTAAAATGGTATTGAAGCTAGAACCCGTAGTAGCCCCCTTTGGACTAATGGCTCTTGGTACATTTGAAGTGTTTTTGGTAAAGATTTGTTACATATATTTCTGCAAATTTTCAGTTGGTGTCATAGTCTTTGTAACTAAATGAATGTGGTGATTTTGGAGGTTTGACAACTTGGGTAAATGACCCGTTTAGTCTTGTAAACTTGGTTTGTAGCAACGGATGGTATAAAGACTTTTGGAAATGTTGTGTTATGTCTTTTATGTCAAAATGAAGTTGTTTATCAGTTGTACGAAACTCGGTATTGAGAAAAAGGGGCGAAAGTTGATTAAAGTGTCAAAGTACGAAGCTTAAGGAGGACGGCCTTTGTTTCCAGGGACGGCCTTTGAGGACGGATCTTGCAGAAACAAGAGCCGTGCTCTTCTGTGGCATCATTATTAGTTGGCATAAGACCATTGGGTAGTGAGACCCATGGCATTGTATTATTTGGTGTAAGACCATTGGGTAGTGAGGCCCATGGCATCGTATTATTTGGTGTAAAGACCACTAGGTAGTGAGACCTGTGGCATCATTATTAGTTGGCATAAGACCATTGGGTAGTGAGACCCATGGCATTGTATTATTTGGTGTAAAGACCACTAGGTAGTGAGACCTGTGGCATCATTATTAGTTGGCATAAGACCATTGGGTAGTGAGACCCATGGCATTGTATTATTTGGTGTAAAGACCACTAGGTAGTGAGACCTGTGGCATCATTATTAGTTGGCATAAGACCATTGGGTAGTGAGACCCATGGCATTGTATTATTTGGTGTAAAGACCACTAGGTAGTGAGACCTGTGGCATCATTATTAGTTGGCATAAGACCATTGGGTAGTGAGACCCATGGCATTGTATTATTTGGTGTAAAGACCACTAGGTAGTGAGACCTGTGGCATCATTATTAGTTGGCATAAGACCATTGGGTAGTGAGACCCATGGCATTGTATTATTTGGTGTAAGACCATTGGGTAGTGAGAATGTGAGGATATTATAGTAGCAATGAACTTGTAAATGATAGTTATAAAAGTTAAAACCTAACCTGAAATTTTTCGAGTCAATTTGTTTTATTTTTCTTTGGAAGCGTTTGACGTAATATTCGAGAATGGATTGGCTAAGCGTGAACGATGCCAACTTTCGTGAGTGGAGAAGGCTACCTAATTGAATATCTCCATTATCGATAGAACATTTGACTTCGGCGAGAAAAACGAAACAGTTAATTTCTATTGGTATTTCGCTCGTGCGTTTTGATAATCGTTATATGGCAATCAAGTTTCATGTGTTTGGATCATCGACGCCGAAAGGAAACCACAGTCTAGGGAGAATATTCTTGTTGTTCGTGATTTTCTCAATGTTTTTCTTGTGAAATTTTATTCGATGTAGTCGTTCCCGAGAGGTATAATTCCTTTTTGATGAAATCAAAGATGACATTATGCGTGTGTGTTTATCTATTCGTGAGCTCGATAAAGTAACAATCGAAGATGTGTACCTGTTGTCAAGATTTGATGTCCTACTCGATCACTTGGGAGCAGTTTTGCATTATTTAAAGATGGATTTCGGTCTCATTAATCATCAACTTAAAGCACGCGATGAAGATGTTCCTAAAAATGCTATCTATACTCGTTGCAAGCACTTTGAATTCATAGTTAATGTCTTCGATTTTATCAATGATTTTGCAATTTTCATGGGTCTTACGAATCGCAATTGTTTTTGTTATGTATTAAGTCCGTAATTGTTTTCTTTGACAACTTTACGTTTATTCTAAAAGTCAATTCGGCCACAAAGTTCCTTTTATGCAAGTCTTGGAGATACTATGAAAAGAAAAGTTTCATGTAAATTCGTTGGATGGGCAGTCTGATTAGAAGAAGTGCAATCATTTCTATCGTGTGATTACTCAAAAGAGGGAATGAGGTTGAATCGGCTTGGATTAGTGCGGTGACAAAGTGGAGACAACCTACCAGATCAATATAGATTAGAAGTTTCGTAGTTGACGGGTGATACCTGTCATTTTATTTTTAGCCTTTTGAAGATAGATTCATCGATGACCGAATTAAGTGGATAGATTGTGAGGTAAGCTTGGAGAAAAGAATAAAAAGTTGAACGGAGTATTAAAAGAAATCAAGAATAATCGTTTCATTCACGTTTTAGAATCCATCGGAGTTGTTTTTAAATTAAAATTTTCGTGTTTTACCTCTATACTGTCAAGTTTACCATTTGTTTTCGATCATATGAGTCTTAAAGTATCTTCTTTTGTGACAACTGTCAAGTAAGTTGATTAACTCTTTCGAAAGATTATGTCTACGAAGTTTGGTGTCGCCCCGAGGAGATTGTTGCAACGAGAACCTAAGCAAACGAGGAGCCAGATTACACGAAATATTTACTAAATAATTTTGCGAACTCACTAGACGTCATGGCAGAACTTAGAATCCTCTCCTTAATGGAAACAAAGCGAATTTGCTCCATGAAACCTATAAAACCTGAATACTTCTTTAGCCCGGTACAACAAAGGTGTGTCAAGATTTAAAGAAAGAATGTAAGTGACCCGAATTGTAGCAGAAGGTTATGAAATATGTTAAGAGTCGCCTCACTTGTGGATAAGCGAAATTCTATCATCAAAAGTCTTATGGGAAATGTCAATCTTTGGAAACCTTAAAGTTAAAACGGGAGCACATCATGATGGATACGGTTACAAAATTTCTCAAGACGTCACGAGACCAATATGATTTTATCGGGTTGTTGCTAAACATTTGATGAAGAACGCTCAAACCCTACCAATTTGAATACTCACAAGTCAGGAATTGTAGTCAACATTTATGCCGAGAAAGTAGTAGCGAGACATGGAGTTTCCGTCTTCAATGTTTCTGGCAGATATGCGCGTTTTGCTTCATGCCTTTGAAGTAAATGTCAAGAAGAAATGGACAAGTGAACGATAAGCACTGCATATTACCCTAGAGTGGATGATCGCGTGAGAGAATCACCCAAAATTCTAAAGATGTGGTGTGAGCATGAATAGTTGATCTTTGGCGGAACGTAGAATTTACACTTGTTCTTAATAGGATACTCATGTAGCAATCACTATCGCGCTAGTACTCGGATGTCACCGTGTGGAACGTTTCTTGGTGGGTTATGTTAATCTCTTGATTTATTGAAAGAAGTGGAGTAACTTGAGCTATATGACATGAGTATGACATGAGTATGGATATGACATCGACTAAGAAAGTTAAAGTGATAAGATAACAACTTAAAGTGGATCAACAAGTATGACAAGAATCTTATGTGAGTATGACATGAGTATGACATGAGTATGACATGAGTATGACATGAGTATGACATGAGTATGACATGAGTATGACATGAGTATGACATGAGTATGACATGAGTATGACATGAGTATGACATGAGTATGACATGAGTATGACATGAGTATGACATGAGTATGACATGAGTATGACATGAGTATGACATGAGTATGACATGAGTATGACATGAGTATGACATGAGTATGACATGAGTATGACATGAGTATGACATGAGTATGACATAGTTGCATTGAAGAAGTGGAGTAACTTGAGCTGTATGACATGAGTATGGACATGACATCGACTAAGAAAGTTAAAGTGATAAGATAACAACTTAAAGCGGGTCGTGATCAACAAGAATCTTATGTGGATAAAAGAGGGAGACTTATCGAGTTCAATCTGATGATTGTGTAATATGAAAAGTTTCCCCATGGAGAGGCGTTTTACGTTCTTAGCATACGAGGGAAGTTAGATCTTGGTTTAATGGTTCTTTCAGCATACATGCTCGAGACGACAAGATAATTGTCCGAAAAACTTCCAGAAATTTATTCTACCTTTCACAAATCTCGTTTTATGAAATATTATGCCGCCAAGGTTTTATGTGTACTTTTCAAAGAAATCGAACTTCAAAATGAGTTTAAATAAGACACTGTCGACTAGTCTTTAGCCTAGGGATGAAATATTTAAGAAGAAGTGTAAATCAAGACTACATAATGGCGTAAAGTGCTATGAAAGCATGGAAGAAATGTCGTACGTGTTAATGGGAAATTGAGAGAAAAGCTTTACTACATGTCGTCACTAGATGCGGCTTGGATCACGAGGACGTGATCCGTTCCAAGTGGGGGAGAGTTGTAACATCCTAAAATTTTAAGACCAATGAAAATTTACCTTTATTATAGTTTTGACATTAAAATAGTTTCCTAGTATTTTATTTTTGAATATGGGATTGATTTAGTTGGAACTTTAACGGATAGCGGGTATTTTACCCACCAAAATAATTTAGGGCGTGGCATCCTTAGAAGATGTCAGCCATATTGTTTTCTCCTTAGTCATATTTCCACCATCTTCTTCTTTCTTTTCTCCATCTTTTCTCAATTTCAATTCCAATTATCTTCAAGTGTGTTTTCCATAATCAATCAATTCATCCAACAATAATAATAACTTTCAAGATTAATAGCAAGAATTATTTGGAGGAAAATTTAAGTGTTTGTATATATATGGGTCGACATTTACAAGAAGGAAAAAGGAGGAAAACTAGTGATTTTGTTTCAACCCTAACTAACTATGATTTCTTTGAGGTATGAATTATTTATTTTGTTAATTGAATCTAGGGTTCATGCAATCAAATAAATTTGGGGGTTTTATATAAATGAACTAATTTGAATTAATTTTCAAGTTAGGGTTCTTGAGATGAAATTAATTTGGGGATTTTGCTAGAAATTGAATTGTGTATAGTTTTTCCCCAAATTCTTATATAACTTAGTTTGTTAGTTGTGTTGCATAATAAATTTAACTAAGAATATATGTATTGATATGAAAAGATTGATTTTTGAGAAAATGATGATTATTACTAGTCAAATTATATTATGATGAAAGTGATGAATAGAGTTGTCAAGTGAACTTTTGAGAAAGAAATGCAACTCAATGACAAAATAAGATCCTTTTGAGTAAAATGTTGTTTAGTCATATTGATGAGATAATGAAATAGTGATTTTAAGTATTAAAATGAGTTATGACCATGTTTTTGTAAAAGTAAAATGAGATTTAGAAATGAGCCAACTCAAAGATAATATGAGTTTGAATTGGGTAAAAGAATGCTAGTGAATGGTTAGTGCTTGGCTATGGTTGATAGCCTTGATTGTGATGGATGACCTTATGTGTGTTTTGAACTTGACTTGATAGGTTGAAAACTTATTAATTGTGTTCTTGCGATTATCTTGATTTGATTGATTGGGTCGCGAAGGAGGTGAGTATTCTTGCATACTTTTATATATGCCTTGGGTCAATTACCATATGATGGTGGATTCCGTGTGTGGTAATTGATTTGGCGTTAAGCCCAATTTGGGGCAATGTGATTATGAGGCCTAAGAACCTCCGAGGCCCAAGAACCTCTTGATATGTGATTAATGGGGCCTAAGAACCCCTTGTGTATGAGGCCTAAGAACCTCTCGTGAATGGGGCCTAAGAACCCCAAATACGTGATATTGATTGAGTTGATATTGCTTATATGGATCCATGTAATGCGTTAAAGTACAAAGGTGAGCATGTAGATATGGTACGACGGTGCCATAGGCTACATGTAATAGTCCTTTGTGCGTTGCCCTCCTTCGTGTGTATAAACGTATGCAAGATTATTCACTAAGCTTTGCTTACTTTTTAGTTGTTTACCCTTTTTATAGGTTGTCCCGGAAGTTGGAAACAAGATTGTGTACTTTGAAGATTAAAGTTGAATTTGGAAATTGGAAAAGTTAGCTAATTGCGGTAAAATGGTATTGAAGCTAGATCCCGTAGTAGCCCCCTTTGGACTAATGGCTCTTGATACATTTGAAGTGTTTTTGGTAAAGATTTGTTACATATATTTCTGCAAATTTTCAGTTGGTGTCATAGTCTTTGTAACTAAATGAATGTGGTGATTTTGGAGGTTTGACAACTTGGGTAAATGACCCGTTTAGTCTTGTAAACTTGGTTTGTAGCAACGGATGGTATAAAGACTTTTGGAAATGTTGTGTTATGTCTTTTATGTCAAAATGAAGTTGTTTATCAGTTGTACGAAACTCGGTATTGAGAAAAAGGGGCGAAAGTTGATTAAAGTGTCAAAGTACGAAGCTTAAGGAGGACGGCCTTTGTTTCCAGGGACGGCCTTTGAGGACGGATCTTGCAGAAACATGAGCCGTGCTCTTCTGTAATTTTTCACAAGTTTTTACCGAGACTTCGTTTGATCTCTTCGGGTCCTGAAACTCGCATAGTAGTCTATTTACATCATTTTAAGAACATTCCAAGTGTCTTTTCTTGATTTGAAACATTTTGATTTTTCGCGAAAATTGGCCGTATTTTTCTAAGTATAATTTATAAAATTTTGATTTCATTACTTATGTTATTATTTCGGGTTGAGTCCTTTCAGAAGATGAAGACTTTTATTTGATTGAAAAGTTTGTATTTGTTTCAAGACTTTGTATTTGTTGCAAGACTTTGTATTTGTTTCAAGACTTTGTATTTGTTTCAAGAAGACCATTTGAAGACCAATCAAGACAAATGAAGACAATTTGAAGACAATGAAGATTGAAGACTTTGAATTTGAAGACTATTTAATTTGTTTAAGAATTTGTATTTGTTTGAAGACTTGTTATTTGGTTTAAGACATTGTTATTTGGTTGGTGACATTGTATTTGATTGAAGACTTTGAACTTTGTTGAAGATTAAGATGGTCTATAATAAAAGTATGCATTTTCGACGAAAAAGAATGAATTATAGTGAATTATTAGTGAGTTTTCAATTTTTTTCAAGTGTTTTTTGTGAAGTAACTTGGAGTTTTTTGTGTTAATTCACTAGATATTATCATTATGAAGGTATTTTAGGTCTTAAGGCTCGGTGTGTTAGCAATCAAGTGGCCCAAAATCGATTTACGATGAAAAAATTGGCCTAAACGGCCGTTAAATGAATTATTAGTGAGTTTTCAATTTTTTTCAAGTGTTTTTTGTGAAGTAACTTGGAGTTTTTTGTGTTAATTCACTAGATATTATCATTATGAAGGTATTTTAGGTCTTAAGGCTCGGTGTGTTAGCAATCAAGTGGCCCAAAATCGATTTACGATGAAAAACCTAAACGGCCGTTAAATGAATTATTAGTGAGTTTTCAATTTTTTTCAAGTGTTTTTTGTGAATAACTTGGAGTTTTTTGTGTTAATTCACTAGATATTATCATTATGAAGGTATTTTAGGTCTTAAGGCTCGGTGTGTTAGCAATCAAGTGGCCCAAAATCGATTTACGATGAAAAAATTGGCCTAAACGGCCGTTAAATGAATTATTAGTGAGTTTTCAATTTTTTTCAAGTGGTTTTTGTGAAATAACTTGGAGTTTTTTGTGTTAATTCACTAGATATTATCATTATGAAGGTATTTTAGGTCTTAAGGCTCGGTGTGTTAGCAATCAAGTGGCCCAAAATCGATTTACGATGAAAAAAAGACCTTTAACGGTCGTTAAGTTCTGGAAAAAAAAAACAATTAGGAACCGGTTCGGAACCGAACCGATTCGGAACCTATATTTCGGTTCCATCGGTTCGGGTTTTCAAGACCAAGAACCGGTTCCGAGGTTCCGGTTCTGGTCAAAACCGAATCCTTTTTGGTTGACCCGAACCGGTTCCGGTTCGGTTCCGATTCGGTTCCACCGGTTCGAATCCAATGCCCACGTCTAGGTATCACTAATCGAAATTTAAAGTTCATAGGCACATAGCCCAACAACTGCTAGTCTAATAACATTACTTTAATTTAATCCAGAAAGTAGCCCAATATATAAACCAAAACAAAAAGAGTGGCTCATTCTCCTAATCTCCCTTGACCTTTGTTATACGATAGAATTTATGCAAATGATAAATCTAACTAAAAATTAGCTTAAATTTTTTTTAAAAATCATAAGATTGTGACATGCAGATTCCACAAATTTTCCTTCTTAATCTTATATCTTGATTTTGACACTTGTCATCGTCTTATGATTAAGAAGATTTTTAGGTTATTTAGTTAGGAATGATTAATCATTTTCCATTTGGTATTTTCTATGACATATTTTCACTGTTTTTTCTTCTAACTTCTATTTAAGATAAAATCCTATTGATCATAGTGTTCTATTTAGGTTTAATCCATACCATTTCATAGGAGTAAATATTTATGTGATGATACAAGTGCAAACTACACATCACAAAATACAGACGTCATCTGTTTTTCTCCTCTCTAGACCGAAAAACACACATCCCTCCACAGTTCACATCTTCTCCTTTTAGGGTATTATCCTAGTGTTGCGCGGATACAAGTCTAGTCTGTACTTGTTGTAATTTTGACATGGAATGTATATATAAGGAACTAATTCCAGTTTTTTTTGTCTTTTGTTTTTCTTTTTTAAGTAACCAACCTCATAATCATAGACAAACAAAGAAGTGTTAGCAATTGAAAATGGTAAAACAAGCAAGCAATTTAAATAAACACCTTTTCCTATTTTATATCGAACTCATAAAACAGAATGCCGTTTATCTTGCCAAACAACCCAACTTTGGTGATGGACAAGTTTCATCAGTTTTGTACCATCATACAAGAATTAAAAAGTCTACAGTATAAATTATGTACAACAATGGTCTCCAAAAGATGGAGGGTGTGGTTTTAAATTCCAATGATGGCGCTAATGGTGGATAACAACACTCTAACACTTTAAAGCGAGAGAGTGATGATTACTGTTGTTATTTTGACATCTCTGCCTTGGCAGACGTCTCGTCCTTTTTCCCCAACCTCTAAGACTTTTCTCCAATGCCGCCTCCCTACAAACACTCTGCTCAACAGCTGCCACTGGCGGTGATGCTTGTGGCGGCAATGTGGGGGAAGAAGGGGCAGGAACCACCAAATGCCGCCTGCCTCTGGCATTTTTATTACAAGCTTTCCTCTTTGACTGCCAAGAAACACCAATACCACTAAACGCCTCTTCAAACGTCTGAAGATCTTCAGTCACTTCACGCCTTGATAATGTAACAATACCCGGCAATACATCCCTCTGAAAGTCTCTCCTCTGCCTACCTCTCTTACCTTGTCCCTTTCTAGTCCGTTTTTTCAATAAGCCTTCATCTTCTTCCTTCTCCTCCAAAATCATCGGCTTATAGAACTCATACATTTTGTCTGTTTCTTCAAGCTTTAACGACATGTACTCAAAGTGATCCATATCTTCAGGAACAAACTCTTCATCGTTGTTCACATTTGGACCAGATTCAATTACCTCTGCAAACCACCGCAGCACAGTGTCAGCTGGTGACGGTGCTTCCTGAGGTGGCTGGCTGGTCTCACAAGACGTGAGAAGCTCAGATGATGAAATGGCTACAATAGCCTCTGCTGCATCTTTAACGACTTCCTCATTGGCATCAATGAAAACATCATCTGCTTCGTCTTCAAAAGCTGCAGGAACCTCTAAGTCAATCTCCATTGAAGCAATTTTGACAACGGCTTCTGGGATGAACGGCGTTGATGAAGGATCCTCTTCTTCATCAAAAGACAAATTCAAATCAATGTGATGCCTCATTTCAGAAATGCAGTTATTTTTACCATTCTCTTTGACAGAATCCTTAAAGTTAGCAGGCACGTCAGTAATGGGGACCCCAAGAATCTTTGTAACTCCATTGCAATTATCAGTTTGAACTTTCTCAACTTTCTTGAAAAATTGCTGAGAATGGTGCTGCAAAGAATCCATATTCATCTGATAAAGTGTCATTTCTTTCCCTTTGGTGTTCATAAGCCAAGAAAGCGGCTGCTTTTCAAGGTTTTCTTCATTTTTCCCATCAATACCGTTGTTTTTATTACGAGCTTCTTTAAGAAAATCAGACACTGAAACCTTGGAGTCTAAACCATTTGTCATAAATCTAGAATTGCTAAAACTAGCACGATTATTGCCATTAAACTTGTCCGGAATGTGCCTTGATGCATCAGAGGAGCCAATCCGACGGTTATGGCTAAATATTGAAATATTCTGATCCCGTGGAGCTGATTGTGAAGAAGACGGTGTATGACTGCTTTCACAAAGTTCCACACCAAATAACGTTCTTTTTCTCGATATATGGTCAAGGGGCTTCTTTGGCTCATGAGCTTGTAAGAACCATAACCCTGAATTCGAATTTGCAGATACATCTTGCTTTTGATAATAGTTTTTGTTAATAAAGGATGGTGCAAAGGATGCTTCCTCCACTTGAATTGGTTCATTAAGATCAGCCAAATTATAAGCTCTTTTCGTGCCCAAATTATGGACATTTTTCGTTACTCGTTTCTCTTCATTACCCTTGGCCAAGTCAGCGGGAAGTTCTAAATCGATCACTCTTCTCTGAGTATGCATCTCTTTTGAAAATTGTGAAGAAACTTGACTTAAAAAATGACTTGGCTTTGGTGCTTCTGCCAGCATTGTGAAATTGTAATGCTCTTTCATCGTGATATCGTTCATCAAGTCTCTCTGTCTTTTATGCACGCGATGAAGTTCTTGAAGCTACAACATTAAATTCAAAATCACATCAATAACAAAAACAGCAACAAAAAAAAGTATCCAAAAGTATTCTACATTTCTCATAAACAAAATATGCATACTAAAACAGACCTGTTGCCTAAAGATCGATTCTTGCTTCAAAATCGTTAGCTTTATTTGTTCTTTAGGATATTCCGCGTATCCATTCACGGTTTGCCTCATTAAGTAGGGGTCGTAACAAGGACTCCTTTCGGAAACAGAGACTCGATCGTCTTGAAAGGAATCCCACATTCCATTGCATAAACCGTTATTTAGATCCATCATGGAACCCGGAAAATATGTCTTAGATTGTACTTTAGTAGCCATTTCTAGCTACACAAAATTAATTATTAACAAAATAATTAATTACTCGTTTTAACCTTCAAAATTCAAAAAAAAGGGTAATTCAATGTAATTAAAACTTTTCAATAACAGCTTCATAAATATATATAATCACATCACAATTCACACAACATATTATAAATTCAAATTATGCTCAAAGGGACATACATATTTTTGGTCAATCAAAAGTCAACTCAAGTAATCTTGAACCATGAAACCAAAGAATATCTCACCAGATATAATCATATATACATATGTTATGCAGATAGATATATAGATATAGATATAGATACAATCTGCTAGTTATGGATAATATTAATAAACTAGAATTTAAGGTTTCACCCACTAAATAATTATCTTAAAAAAAATAAAAATATATGAGTATTTTTTTATTATTAAATTATTAACTTAAATTGTACGGAATATATTATCAAATCTACAGTAAATTTAATTAAATTTAAGTATAGTAAAAAAATTACATGAAAATAACAGGTGTAGAAAGTTAAAACAAAACAAGCATTATATGATGAGGTAAATACAAAATAGTACAACTAATTACCAACAGTAAGTATATTTTTAATAAAATGAAAAATACATAAACAAAAAACCACCTCGTACCTAAAATAGTAATTCGTCAAACTGGTCGAAAACGATGATCTGAACATATAAAATAAAAAGAAAGAAAGAAAAGGAAATGTAATCTGGGATCCTCTGGGCCACTTTTTTCTGATCAAGAGAGAGACAGAGTGTGTGTGTGATATTGAGATAAGATATATAGATATAGATATAGATATAGATATAGATATATAGATCCCCTGTTGTTGTTGTTTGTGTATGTAGAGTAGTAGTATAATATTTGGAGAGAGAGAGAGATAACAAATGGAAATGAAATGAAAAGAAAAGAAGTAAACTCTTCTTTACAAACAGAAACAGGAAGTTTGTTTGTTTGTCAACATGTGGTCTCCAAACCTCAATTTATTTGATCCCCCATCATTTATTTGTTTTCCTTTCTTTTTTCCTTTTTTTCTCTTTTCCATCTGGCCGGCAAATCTTCTTTCTTTCATTTATTTATATTTACGAGCATGGTATTCGCGCAATGCGCCGGCGGTGTTAGGAAAAGCGGTCTAGTGGTGTCAGTGATGGTACTATTGGTGGTGGTGGCGGTGTCAAGTAGTGTATGTTGATGTAATTGTGATAGTGAAAATTTTAGAAGATAAGGGCTTAAAGTGTTAATTATTAAAATAAAGGTTTAGAGTGTAAATTAATTCATTAAGGACAAATTTGATATTTTATAAAAACTCTTTCCATAGTGGGTGTTTATTAAGGGTAATTTAGTAATTCCGTAAGTAACTATTTCTAAAAATGGGGGGTGTAATAATTTTTATAAATAAGTATAGAAGTATAGATATAGATATTGATATAGATATACATATAGAATAGATATAGATATAGATATAGATATAGTTAGATGTAGATATGATAAAGATATAGATATAGATATAGTATAGATAAGATATACATATAGATATAGATATAGATATAGATATATGATATAGATCTGGATATAGATATAGATATAGATATAGATATAGATATAGATATAGATATAGATATAGATATAGATATAGATATAGATATAGATATAGATATAGATATAGATATAGATATAGATATAGATATAGATATAGATATAGATATAGATATAGATATAGATATAGATATAGATATAGATATAGATATAGATATAGATATAGATATAGATATAGATATAGATATAGATATAGATATAGATATAGATATAGATATAGATATAGATATAGATCAGAACACTATAGATATAGATATAGATATAGATTAGATATAGAATAGATATGTATAATATAGATTAGATATAATTAGATATAGATATAGATATAGATATAGATATAGATATAGATATAGATATATAGATATAGATATAGATATAGATATAGATATATGTATAGTATAGATAAATATAAATAGAAATATAGATATAGATATAGATATAGATATAGATATAGATATAGATATAGATATAGATATAGATATAGATATAGATATAGATATAGATATAGATATAGATATAGATATAGATATAGATATAGATATAGATATAGATATAGATATAGATATAGATATAGATATAGATATAGATATAGATATAGATATAGATATAGATATAGATATAGATATAGATATAGATATAGATATAGATATAGATATAGATATAGATATAGATATAGATATAGATATAGATATAGATATGTATAATATGATAATATAGATGATAAATAGATTAATATAGATATAGATATAGATATAGATATAGATATATAGATATAGATATAGATATATAGATATAGATATAGATATAGATATAGATATAGATATAGTATGATAAGATATAAATAATATAGATATAGATATAGATATAGATATAGATATAGATATAGATATAGATATAGATATGTATAATTAATAGATTAATATAATATAGAATAATATAGATATAGATATAGATATAGATATAGATATAGATATATAGATATAGATATAGATATAGATATAGATTATAGGTACATAGATATGGAGAGTACATCTATTTAGATGTCTCACATCAATTCCACATTTTTTAGATTCTTTCTCTCTTTCTGCCTTCCGTCCTTTTTTGTAGGGCTGTAAACGGTTCGGTTCGGTTCGGTTAGCTAGAAATTTCGAACCGTTTTTCGGGTTTCGGTTCGGTTCGGTTAGTTAAAAATTTTGAACCGTTAATTTCGGTTACCCGCAAATCGGTTACCCGAAAAAGTCGGTTAATATCAGTTTTATTTTCGGTTAACCATTTATTAAAGTTATGCTAATATAAAGTTTAAGTTTTCAATTATAATAGTCAATTTACATTGTATTAGTTAATTTTTCTATGTATAATAGTTATTTAACTACATTAATATTTTGTTTCATAAATAAATATACATTACAACTAACTTTGAATTACTTTTTTCTAACGTTATATTTATGCAATGCAAGTTTCTATTTAAGAGTATCATGATTTACTAATTAAAATGTCTTCTATATGATATTACTAATATTTTTGATAAATATTATAAACAAAGTTAGCAACTTTTCTTAAAAAGAGTATATATATAAGAAAATTACTTAGAATATCCAAAACTAATCATAGATTGTGAAAGAAAGTTAGTAAAATTGTTAATATTTAAGGCAACAAATACAAAAAATTAGCTAAATAGATATGTAAATAATGTATTCATGTAATACATATATGTGTAAATATACATATATATGATTATATGTAGTCATATATCAAAATTCGGTTCGGTTCGGTTAACCGCGGTTAATGAATATTGAAAACCGTAACCGAACCGTTACACATCGGGTTTTTTGTTTTCGGTTTTTTCGGGTTTCGGTTTTTTCCGGTTTCGGATCACGCGGTTCGGACCGGTTTTCCGGTTCATTTCTTACACCCCTACTTTTTGGCTTCACATAAATTATTAATTAAGATTATTATTCATTATTTATTTATCATTCATTGTTATTGTTATCATCATTAGAAGTTCTATTAATATAAACATGAAAATAAATAAATAACAACTTGAAGGGATTTTAATATGAAATATAAAGATGTTGTTTTCATTTTTTTATCTTTACTATGGTAGTAGACAACTTGAGATGATGAGGTGTGGTCCGATTTACACCCACCAATTTTTATGGATGAGATATAATAAAAAATAAATATATACAAATATATTTATAGAAGCCTAGCAAAAGAGAGGCTTAGGCGAGGCTTAGCAAGGGAGAAGCTTAGATAAGAGAAAGAAGTCTTGGAGAGGCTTAGATAGTAAGGCAGCAAGGCAGCAAGGCATAAAGGCTTGGAAAGAGAAGTGTCTGGTTGTCTGACTGTCTGAGTGTTGAAGTGTCTGGCTGTCTGAGTGTCAAAGTGCTGAGTGTCTGAGTGTCGAAGTGTCTGGCTGTCTGAGTGTCGAAGTGTCTGGCTGTCTGAGTGTCGAAGTGTAGAGCCTTCAACAAGGAGAGCTGCCAGCGAATATTGGTCTTTGGAGACCCCATGGGCGAGCCTCAAATAAAGACAAGGAAAGGCGAAACCTTGGAAGTGGGACCCAGACAGGCTAGACAGCGAAGTTTAAGGCTAGACAGCGAGACTGGAGGTGGATCCCAAGGGAGAGTTGGCAAACCTTTGAAAAGGAAAGGAAGGTTTAAGAAAGGCAACGAGCCGTATATTATATAGAATTCCCTCATTGCTCAGCTAGGTCAAATCTAGGTCGAATCTGACCCAAAGTGTGAACTTAGCAAACAAGACTGACGAGGTGTCACACTGAGAGACTGACAACAAGTATTTCCCGAAGATTCTAAACCTTGTACCACTCCTTTTGGATTTTAGGGCCAGACCCATTTCTGACAGGCCCAAATCACGAGGTTACCCTAATTTGGCTGCCTATAAATACCTGTCTTCACAGATAGACAAGGACATAATTCATTCATTATCATTCAGCACATTCATTAAAATTTATCTTCAGAAACATTTACTCACAATCAACTCAATCTTCATCATTCATTCAACATACACATTCAATCATCAATCAATCATTCATAACATAAAATCACATAATATTCATATCCTCCAAAGATCGAAACATCTCTTTGGGAAAATCATCATCCACCTTAGGTTCGTCAAGAACTTAGTAGGTTTGCACTCTTATTGAGGAGATTTTAATGATTTTCGTGGTTAAACCCCTTTTGTGATTGAGCTTAACTTTTCATGCTCAAACATGAGATAACCAAAGACATCTCTTATTTGTTGTTAATTAATTTGTGTATGAGTAGAAAGTAAAGTAAAAATCAAAATAGTGAATCGAAAATCAACAACCTCGTATTACACGATATAGTTGTCATGTAAAAGTAGGCACAAACACCATATTCAGGGACTCAACGCTCGTAGTGTTAACATTAGATAATTTAAAATGCGACAAAATAATAGTAATACATATTTAAATGGAATATTAATATGCGGGATCCATGAGGTTGTTGATACTAGCACAATGTTGTGTCTAAATGAAAATTGAATTAAATGGGTATTTATGGGATTTTATATTGTAGATGTTGATAATGATAATTTCCTACCTAAATTATTAAAGTCGAAAGTTATTAGTGGTAGTGTTGTTAAGTTTATATGAACTTGTTTAGATATTATTTAAAGTGTGTTTTCTTATATATGGACATATAGGATTTACTCCAATGTTTAAAGAAATTTAAGGAACCTCATCCTCTATATATTATATGAACTAGACATGCAATTTTGGCCCACATATATTATATTATATATTAAAAATAAAAATGGTTCATATTTAAAGCAAGTAGATGATATAAAATGTAGATAGAGTATATAGATGAACATTATCAAGATAAGTTAATATATCAGATCAAAAGTAGTTGAGATAAGCTATTCTAGTCAAGAATAGTTACAAAAATATTTATTATTTACATTTACATTAAAACATCAATTAGTTTTGTGACAAACTTATAGATTGGATGTTTGAATGGGTCTTTTCCATCCGATTTCCTTTAATAAACAAAAATATGTGACTCGGTTATAAGGCTCCCAATGGTATGCATTAATCCACCAAAGACTAGTCCCTGTCAGTGCCACATCAGCAAAAAACACTCCAAGGACTAATCCCCCCAAAATGCACCCAATGCACTCATCCCTCAAGGACTAGTCTTGGACCCACTAATTTTTTTGTCTTCTTCTTTGTATATAGGATTAAAAAAAAAAATACCCAAAGACTCGTCCCTGCAGGAACGAGCCACCCGGACGAGACCCCCGAACGAACCAGGGACGAGTCCCACCCAACGGTGTGGACTCGTCCCTGGAGGGCGGACGAGCAGAGGGACGAGCCCATTGGGCACCCCCCTATAAGCGTTACAACATTTATTGTTTGTAGTTATAAACTTCAAATCATTAAATTTATAAGTTTGATCGAACATCTAAAGATAAAGCATCTATCTTTGCGTGTGACCTTTTTAGACTATAGTATTGGAGAAAGTATTTATATGGAAATCTTTCTACCTTTTTCAAACTTATAAATGCTACTACATCTTTACTCCACTATACATTGTCTCGTGAGACACTTGGATGATTGGATCTACAATCATGGTTGGAGACAAACCTTGTGTCGTTAGTATTTTTTTTATTTTATTAATTTTTGTTTGCAAAATTTAATAATAATCTTATTATAACTAAATAATTGTGAGGTTATATAAACTATTATACTAATTTCTTTTCAGCTGTTCTATAAAAAACTTTTTTTATTTGGAACAACTATTATACTATTATTAGTGTAGAATCCCTTTAAATATTTATAAACATGGAAATTTTAAATTAAATTAAAATATATGTAATTAATGAAACTTTAATTTGATAAAAAGTTATTTTTACTTTCCCATTGTTTTTAGAACGGTAAAAATTTATTAATAAAAACGACTAGCTAGCAAGATGCTAGCAGTCAAGGAACAACAATTACAATCAAGACTACATACACTTTCCCGTTTAAAACAAATTTGACTTTCACAAGTTGTGAAATGTTAAACTAAATTAAAAAAAAGCATTTTTTAACGACAACCTAAAAGTTGTCATTAACTTACATAAAATACTTATATGTTTCATATCAAAAACTCACTCATAAATTTTATGATAAAGGATAATTAATTTATAGATGTTAATAATAGCTTATACGACTGTTATTAGTAAAATCCTTACAAAAATTACTTTTTACATACAGACACTATACTTTCTTTTCATTTAATATTCCAAAAATAAAGACTATGTATTGGTTGTGACTTGTGAGACTATCTATTCTTTCTATGTGAATTCGGTGTCTAAAATAACGAGTGTTTAAGGTTAACTAAAAGATCACAACAACAAAAGATAGGCAAAGAAAAAAAAAGATTTTACTTATTCAGGTTTATCATAGATGGCAAAATCATATTCGATGAGGTAATGATATTTGTATAATTGAAAGATTTCCAGATCTCAATCAACAATTACCAGAAAGAAGAATTATTATTATGAATTATTACTTAAAATCTATTACAACCCAATCGAATGATTAAAAGAACAACAATCTAATCATTCAAAGATGATTAGATAAACAGAATACTCAAATATTGTATATCAATATTGTTAGTATGTGATCACGTAAAATGAACGTATGTCCGGAAATGATTTGAGCCTACGGGGTCACACGTCTCGATTCAAATATAGTTAATATTAATTGATTTATTAATTAATATGGATCACGAATAAGTTAACGAACGGTCGTTAATATTTAACGGTTACTAGCTAGCGGTCGTTAAAGTAAGGAGATAATTGTAATTAAAACGATTAGGGAAGGTTCTAGAAAAGCCCATAGGGGGTCGGCCTCCCTACTAGGTTTCCTAGTGAAACCTTAAACTTGATGGCCAAGTTTGATTCTACCTATAAATACTAAAGGTAGTCTAATGGTTTTCTTTAACAACTACAAATTAAAGAGAATTATAACTCCTAAACCTCTCATCTCCTCCTCTCTTCTTTTGGACGGCCAAAAC
>CM067169.1:51727580-52037580 GCA_034093135.1 Erigeron breviscapus
ATTGTTAAATAGAAGTAATAATCATGAATTTTTACATGCAATTAATTCATGATTATTACTTAGTTATAATGATAAAATTACTTGATCACTAGGTCTTTTAGGTGGATAATTAAAATAATTAATTGTTTGACAATGTGATAATTATATATTAATGTTGCTGCTTGACACCAGTCCACTAAAACGATCATATCTTTTAATCCGTAAGGAGTTAGAAGTCGTCCTTTGAACTGTAGATACTTGACTCATAGGGCTACAACTTTGTAGTTCTGTGCTAAGCCCAGTTCGGCCATCCTCTAGGTCTAAATGGGTCGTGAAGCTGCTGGAATTTTCCAACCAGCACCTTATGTGTTTATGTGATAAATTTGTTATTAAATTTTGGCTTACGCAATCAAGTTTACTTGATGTATGTGATCCTTTTCCTTGAGAAAGGGGAGCAATCTTAAACCATAGTGGCCTAACCAAGGATGGATACCTAATTGTTACGTGTTTATATTTAGTAAGTTTAGTTTTGCCCTTTAAGAAAATTGTGTGCAAAATTGTTTTTCGAAAATTAAACTTGACTAAATCATATTGAAATAATGATTTTGTTTATAAAATTGGTGCCCTAAAATCAAAAGATACACCGGCTCACCCATTTGAACAAACTCTAAGAGAGGTATAAGTCGGAGTGCGTTAGCCTTCTAAAAGGGCGGGTTTTTAATTGCGTCCATCGCAAACCTTTGCCCTTGCGCTTCTTTGTGCGTTCAAATGGAGCTACCGAGCTCTCTTGTGTTGTTAAGACTATACAAATGATTTTATAACATATTATGTTTAGAAGATATGCATGAATCTTCAAACATAACTTTTTGATCACACATCAAATTGATTGACCCAATAAACTTAAGTCATTGCCATCCAACTTGTAAAGGACACTTGTGGCTGTTGTTTTACTCACTGGTACACAGTGGTGAAATGGCAGTTGCATGGCAAATCCCACTCACTGGTACACAGTGGTGGACAAATTTGCGCGTTCTTGGTTGGACGACTTAAAGCGAGTTAAGCGGTGAGACCTTAACCCGTGGCAAAAGATGGGACAAAACATGACTACAAATCACTTGATGAATCAAGTGTAATTTGTAGGTCCCATTCTTACTAGGAATTGCACATGTAATGCAATTACTGCTCGTCACTTACCTTTTGAGTACAATCATTTCTAGCAGATCAACTGATGAAATGATTGTATGTCAATTGGATCCTAGCCTTAATGAAATTAATTGTTTATTTTATAAACATTGGGTAATTAATTTCTTAAGGATTTATTATCGAAAATACTGATTTTTGAACTTAATCTGTTTTGTAGATGGCAATGAATCCTCCTACAAACACCAATGCTTTTCGGCAAATGTTTGAAAGAGAAAAGCTTAATGGATCAAATTTCAATGACTGGTATCGTCAACTGAGAATTGTTCTAAGAGTTGAAGAACGCATGGATGTCATTGAAAGGCAATGGCCAGCCGAACCAGGTGCTGAATCAACAGCAGCTGAAAGAACTGAATATAGAGTTTAATACACTAGATTCAATGAAGTTTGTTGTTTGATGCTTGCGAGCATGTCTCCCGAGCTTCAGAAACAATTCGAGAATTACACTCCATATGATATGATCAAAGAACTTAGATCCTTGTATGAAAAACAAGCTGGAGTGGAACTATTCGACTTAGTCGTGGAACTCCATGACACGAAACTTGAATCTGGAAAATCGGTTAGCAGTCATGTGCTCAAGATGAAGAGCATTTTTGACAAATTTGATTCGATGGAGTACGCTTATCATAAAGAGGTAAAAGTTGGCATGATTCTCAAATCCCTTACTAAGGAATTTGAGGGCTTTGTGCAAAACTATACCATGCACTCTTTGAAAAAGAGCGTCACTGAACTTCATGCTATGCTCATTGAATATGAGAAGACGATTCCAAAGAAGGCCAATGACCCAAATGTTCTTATGATAAAGGGGGGTCGGATCCAGAAAGCTAAGAAATCGCACCAAGCTAAAGGCAAGTTTGATGGTAAGGGCAAGGGTAAGCAAGCTGCTAATGCCCCCAAACCAAAGAAAACCCCTCCGGCTAAGAAAGAGCATCCGGCAAAAGACCAGACCTATCATCATTGTAATGAAGTCGGGCACTGGAAGAGGAACTGTCCCAAGTATCTTGTCGAGTTGAATGTGAAGAAGAAGCAAGCTAGTAGTGTTAGTGCTTCAGGTATCTTCACTATTGAATTATTTTCCTTTACTAAGCGTAAATCATGGGTTTATGACACTGGCTGTGGAACTCATATCTGTAATGAATTACAGGCACTTAGGAAAAGGAGGAAGCTGGAGCCCGGAGCTTTGCAGCTGTTCGTGGGCAATGGTCTACCAGCACCTGTTGAAGCTATTGGAGAATATCATTTAGTTCTTCCTTCCGGTTTAATTATTGTTTTAGACAATTGTCATTATGCGCCATCTATTACTAGAGGTGTAGTTTCAGTTTCAGTGTTAAAAAACAACAGATTCATTAATGTTTTTAATGATAATGGTATTTCAGTTTCTAAAAATAATGTTCATTATTTTGATGCTATTGATAATAATGGTATTTATGAAATTGATATGCGTGGTTGTGATTCACTAAATGATAATTCAATGTATAATGTTAGCAAAAGAGCCAAGACTAACTTGGACTCTACCTATCTTTGGCACTGTCGTCTTGCACACATTGGCAAAAATCGCATTGAAAGACTCCAACGTGAGGGATCTTACAATTAAATGATGAATCGTTTGATAAATGCGAGTCATGTGTTTCCGAAAAATGACTAGAAAACCTTTTCTGCATAAACCGGAGAGGGCTAAAGATCTTCTTGGACTCATTTATACCGATGTTTGCGGCCCATTTAGACATGTGTCAAGAAAAGGAGCTAGCTACTTCATAACTTTTACGGATGATTTCAGTCGTTATGGTTATGTTTACTTGCTTAAACATAAAACATGAAGTGTTTGAAACATTCAAAGAGTTTAAAAATGAAGTAGAAAATCAACTCGGCAAAACCATCAAGATTCTTCGTTCAGATCGAGGTGGTGAATACTTAAGCCAAGAGTTTAAGGATTATCTGAAAGCGTGTGGAATTGTCCAACAGCTTACTTCTCCATACACTCCTCAACATAATGGAGTGTCTGAAAGGAGAAATCGAACCTTGCTAGACATGGTGAGATCTATGATGAACCTTACGACTCTCCCAATTTCGTTTTGGGATTATGCTCTAGAGACTGCTGTACGCATTCTCAATATGGTTCCAACCAAGAAGGTTGACAAGACACCATATGAATTATGGCATGGAGATATCCCTAATCTGTCTTACTTAAGAGTCTGGGATGTGAGGCACTTGTGAAGCGCGATACGCCTGACAAACTTGGAACCAGAACTACTAAGTGAATATTTGTCGGATACCCTAAGGAAACGATGGGTTACGACTTCTATGATCCTGTCAAAAACACTGTTCGCGTTGCTCGATATGCTGAATTCTTTGAAAAGAAATTAGCTCAAGAGAACAGTGGGAGGGTTGTAGAACTTGATGAGACTCAAGAAGAAGATGTGTCACCTTCTGAAGCTCCCAGCAATCATCAACTTGGGGGGGGGGAATGTTCAAAGTGATGAACCTCAAGTCGATGATGATGAAGCGATTCCACTTCGTAGGTCCGAAAGGACAAGACGTCCTACTGACAGATTATGTCTGATGGTAGAAGAAGACGTTTTAGGAGATCTCGATGAGCCTCCGAATTTCAAAGCTGCATTATCAGATCCGGAATCTGACAAATGGCTTGAAGCTACGAAGGTGGAAATGAAATCCATGAAAGACAATCAAGTCTGGAGCTTGGTTGATCTTCCACAAAATGCTCAAACTGTTGGGTGTAAGTGGATCTTCAAGAAGAAGACGGACATGGATGGAAATGTACACACCTATAAAGCTCGTCTCGTGGTGAAAGGTTATACTCAACGTTTCGGTGTTGACTATGATGAGACCTTTTCTCCAGTTGCGGATATTAGAGCTATTAGGATTCTCTTAGTCATAGCTGCGTACTATGACTTTGAGATATGGCAAATGGATGTTAAGACTGCCTTCTTAAATGGTTACTTGGATGAAGAAGTCTATATGGATCAACCTGAGGTTTTATTGATCCAAAACATCCCAACAAAGTATGCAAACTTCAAAGGTCTATTTATGGACTAAAGCAAGCATCAAGAAGTTGGAATAAGCGGTTTGATGAAGAAATCAAAAAGTTTGGTTTCGTTCAAAATCCCGATGAGCCATGTGTATATCGCAAAGCTAGTGGAAGTAATGTTACTTTCCTTGTCTTATATGTTGATGACATATTGATCATAGGAAAACACATTCCAATGTTGCAAGATGTTAAATCCCATCTTGGAAAGTGTTTTGCCATGAAAGATTTAGGAGAAGCGACATTTATTCTTGGAATCAAGATCTACCGAGATAGATCAAAGCGGTTAATTGGACTAAGTCAAAGTGCTTATATTGATAAGGTCTTGAAACGATTCAAGATGGAGAATTCTAAGCGTGGGTTTACACCTATGCAAGAAGGACTTAGTTTATCTATCAAACAGGGTGCTACTACACTTAATGAGGTGGAGCGTATGCGAAGAATCCCTTATGCTTCGGTTGTGGGATCTATTATGTATGCGGTTAGATGCACTAGACCCGATGTGGCGTTCGCGCAAAACATCGTTAGCCGATATCAACAGAATCCAGGTGAAAGCCACTGGACTGCTGTTAAGAACATTCTGAAGTACCTACGGGCTACTAAAGATATGTTTTTGGTGTATGGAGGAAATCCAGACTTAGAGCTCAAAGTGACCGGATACTGTGATGCTGGATTTCAAACTGATAGAGATGACACGAAGTCTCAGTCAGGATTCGTCTTCGTTCTTAACGGAGGTGCTGTGGATTGGAAAAGCAAGAAGGAAACCACAGTTGCCATGTCTGCAACAGAGTCTGAGTACATTGCCGCCTCAGAAGCCGCAATGGAAGCAGTCTAGATAAGGAAGTTCATTAGCGGGCTTGACGTGATTCCCTCGAGTGACTTACCCACTGATATGTACTGTGATAACACTGGTGCATTAATCATTGCCAACGAGCCCGGAGCTCAGAAAGGTGCCAGACATTATGCTAGAAGATATCACTATGTTCATGAGCAGATCGAACTAGGAGAGATAAAATTACTCAAAGTTCACACAGATTTTAACTTAGCTGATCCTTTCACAAAAGCTTTGGCTAGGCCCAAGCCTTGAAAGGCATGCCGAGGGCATAGGACTTAATTAGCTAGTTATTTCATGTAAATCTGTTGTTTCGGTATTTGGATAAGGGATGTTAAACAATTTATATTTTTCATAATGAAATAAAGTACTTGATATGTTTGATTTCATTTAATATTAATTGTATCCTATATTTGCATGTTTAATACTTGAATATTTTATTAAATATTCTAAATTGTCCATTGTCGATTAATTATATGGGAATATAAATTAAACTAAGACAAATCTGAGCGATTGGTTATATTCTTTGAATATATAATGGCTGGTCCCACCAAACTCACATGGTATCCATATGATGCATATCGGACTACCCCACTAACGAATTTATCACTTTATGGATCGGCGTCATTAAGTGAAATTCGTAATGGTTACTTTATTGATCCTTTGACTTGAGATACAAGCAGGTCAGCATGTATGGATTGCACTTACTTGATATAGTTCTAACTCTCCTGAATAAGGGAGTACATAAAGGGCTATTTTCAGAAAGTGTAGTGAAGTATGATGACTGACACGTGTAGTCAATACATGATTTGTTCCTCCAACTAATAGTTGCAGAATGATACCATTGGGCCCCTCATTGGGACTACTTAAGATGTTTACATGGCCATGTCCAAATGAATCCAGATGTGTCTGGCTTATGTTTGGTAATCTTAAGTAGTGATGAAATGAGAAACAGAATCGTTAAATCATGAAATGACATTGATCCATATTTATGTTTAACACGGTATCTGAACAAAGGGATAATAAATGCCTCAACCATTTAAATATACTTTAAGAAACTATACTTAAATATTTCTGGGAGCATTGGCGTGTTGCTAGACGCTAACCAATGTTATTACCTTCATTTGTTACGAGCTCAAGTGGGAGATGTTAGTATGTGATCACGTAAAATGAACGTATGTCCGGAAATGATTTGAGCCTACGGGGTCACATGTCTCGATTCAAATATAGTTAATATTAATTGATTTATTAATTAATATGGATCACGAATAAGTTAACGAACGGTCGTTAATATTTAACGGTTACTAGCTAACGGTCGTTAAAGTAAGGAGATAATTGTAATTAAAACGATTAGGGAAGGTTCTAGAAAAGCCCATAGGGGGCCGACCTCCCTACTAGGTTTCCTAGTGAAACCCTAAACTTGATGGCCAAGTTTGATTCTACCTATAAATACTAAAGGTAGTCTAATGGTTTTATTTAACAACTACAAATTAAAGAGAATTATAACTCCTAAACCTCTCATCTCCTCCTCTCTTCTTTTGGACGGCCAAAACAAGGAAAACCCTTTGGGGTTTTTGGTTTTCGGTTTTGAAGAAGAGATCAAGCCAAAGGTTGCTCGGTTCATGATCAAGTGCTAGCACACCTATATCTGTGGATCGTGTGTGAAATCGTAGAGGGATTTACTTCAAATCCTTTTAAAGTTTCTTTACTTTATCATCTACATTAAGAGGTATTCCTTAATCCTATTTCAAGGTTAATTATTTGATTACATGATTTGATTTGCTTCCGTTGCGTACTCGTGAATAATGATATTTAGTTTATATTCCAACAAATATGATATACAACATATACAGAAATATATATAGATCAAATATATGAGAGAAAGAAACTGATATTTTGTGTGTGAAAATAATGAATCGTAACCCTAAATCTCTCCCATCATCTTCTTTATATATGAATCCATAAGCGCAGCTTTTACCCTCATCTTTTGACATTGACAGAATCTACCCTGAACTTTCATCTTTCCAAGTGCACAGAATAAGTCCTCCAGCTTTGTAACTTGTCATAACCTGCACAAATACTAATCATGCAATAAGTTTGTGTTTAAGTATAAATTTGATAATTTAACATCCTCCCTCAAATTTATCCTTAAACATATCAATCAACCCTAATTTTTTACATAAAAAATTATGTTGATTTATGCCTAAACTTTTTGTAAAGATATCAGCCACATTCAATTCAGACTGTATCTTAACAGTATTCAAAAATCCTGCAGAAATTTTTTCTCTTACAAAATGCAAATCAATCTCAAAATGCTTGGTTTTTTCATGAAACACTGGGTTTGCTGCTATTTGTATAGCTGCCTTACTATCACAGTGCACATCAACAGGAATAGAACAAGTAATACCAAAATCAAGTAACAAATTTTTAAGCCAAATAATCTCACAAGTCACTGCTGCCAAAGCCCTATATTCAGCTTCTGCTGAGGACTTGGCCACAGTGGATTGTTTTTTGCTTTTCCAAGACACAAGAGTATTTCCAAAGTAAACAGAAAATCCTGTAATAGACTTTCTTGTAGTAACAAACCTTGCCCAGTCTGAATCAACAAATGCAGTAAGTATACTGTTATTACCTTTTTGTATGTGCAGACCCTTACCTGGAGCCTTCTTTAGATATCTAAGAATCCTTAAACCAAGATCAAAATGTTCTTGTGAAGGTGAATGCATGAACTGAGAAAGACACTGAACTGAATAGCTAATATCTGGTCTGGTCAGAGTTAAATAAATCAATTTCCCAATTAACTTTTGATACACAGTGATATTGTCAAGCATTTTACCATCTTTAGTGAAAGGTTTCACAGTTTTGTTTATTTCAAGAGGTGTATGCATTGGTTTACAACCAAGCATCCCAAAATCATTTAATAGTTCCAAACAATACTTTCTTTGAGATAGACACAAACCACTGTTATTCTCTAAAACTTCAATGCCCAAAAAATATTTCAATTTACCAAGATCCTTAATTTTAAATTTGGAACTCAAAAAAGATTTCACTTGTTCAATTTCCTTAACACAATTTCCAGTGATAACTATATCATCAACATAGACTAAAAGAGCAACAAATTTTCCATCAATATTTCTAGTAAACAAAGAGTAATCAGATTTACTCTGATTAAAACCACATTCAAGTAAAGCACTAGACAGTTTAGAGTTCCACTGTCTAGGTGCTTGCTTAAGACCATATAAAGACTTATTCAACTTACACACCAAAGTATTATTTCCATTTGAATATCCTTGAGGAATATCCATATAAACATCTTCACACAAATCACCATATAAGAAAGTATTGTTCACATCCAACTGATACAATGGCCAATTATTATTTACTGCAACAGTTAGTAAACATCTAACAGTCACCATTTTTACCACAGGTGAAAAAGTCTCATCAAAATCTATACCTGCCCTTTGATTAAACCCTTTGGCAACCAATCTTGCCTTGTATCTTTCTATTTCCCCATTGGCCTTATACTTAATCTTAAAAATCCATTTACAACCTATTGGTTCTCTATCATGAGGTAAATTAGTTAAAGTCCATGTATTATTTCTATTTAAAGCTTCCATCTCTTCATTCATTGCATTTACCCAGTTTACATCTTTAACAGCTTCATAAAAAGTTTTAGGTTCAATGCTTTTGTTTAAATTAGTAGCAAAACAAAACAACTCAGGTTTAAGATGAGCATAATTAACAACTTTATTAAGTGGATATTTAACCTTCCCTTCTAATTGATAATCATGAAGTCTTTTTGAAAGAGTAGTGTGTCTAGTAGACCTTCTTAAACCATCATTATTAGTATCAGAAGTGCCCTCAGAATTGATATTATCACTAATATTTCTATCAAAAGTTGCAGCCTCCTCTGGTCTGGTAGCCACATTTGGACTGCCACTAGAAGAAGTATCTGTGGTAGAAACAGTTGGGCTGCCAGTACCAGAAGGGTTACCTTCATTTGTAGAAAAATGTTTCTTGCCTCCTTCATCATCATTGGGACTTTGATACATGGCATTATCCTCATTATCAAAAACATTAAAGAAATCTAGTTGATTTAAACCAGTAACATTCTTATCACAACTATCAGAAATCATTTTGAAAGGAAAAATATTTTCATAAAATTTGACATCTCTTGAGTAAATAACAGTCTTTCTTTCAAGACTATAAAGTTTATATCCTTTCTTTGCATTAGAATAACCAATAAACACACACTTTTCAGCTTTTGAACTAAACTTATCATTATTATTTAAAATAGTTGCAAAACTTAAACATCCAAAAACTTTTAAGTGTTTTAAAGAAGGTTCAACTTTAAACAATTTTTCATAAGGAGTTAAGCCATGTAACACAGAACAAGGAGTTCTATTTATAAGATAAGTAGCAGTCAAGATGCATTCACTCCACATAGATAAAGGAATTCCCCCCTGAAACATAAGAGACCTAGCAACATTAAGAAGGTGTCTATGTTTCCTTTCAGCAATCCCATTTTGTTGAGGGGTATAGGCCATAGAAGTCTGATGTAATATTCCCTCATTAGTGAACAAAGAACTTGTTTTATTGTTAACAAACTCACTTCCATTATCACTTCTAAGAATTTTAACTTTAGAATTAAATTGAGTTTTAACAAGTTGAATAAAATGATATATATTATCAAACACTTCAGTTTTGGTTTTCATAAGATAAGTCCAAACAGCCCTAGTATAATCATCAACTATGGTTAAAAAATATTTAAAACCCTCTTTACTTGGTACCCTATAAGGTCCCCAAACATCTAAATGTATAAGATCACCAAAACATTTTGATTTATGTTCACTAAGAGGAAAAGGATTTCTGGTTTGTTTAGCTTTATGACAAATATCACAAGGACTCAAAGATTTATCAGTGAAAAGATTATATTTTTTTATGAAAAACAGATAAAGCTTGGTCAGCAGGATGACCAAGTCTCATATGCCATAACAACTTAGACTCAAATGGAGAATTAACAGAATTGCATACCACATTAGAACACATAGGCACATCATCATACACATATAGACCACCCTGCTCATTACCAGTCCCCAACAACTTCTTTTGAATCAAATCCTGTAAATAACACTTACTTTCATCAAAGCCTACAAAAACTTTATTATCCCTAGCTATTTTATGAACAGACATCAAATTTACACAATAATCTGGAACCACAAGAACATCAAATAGAACTAGCCCATTTTTAAGATGCATATTACCAATCTTCTGCACTAAAGCACTAGTACCATTAGGATGCCCAATTCTTAAATTTAAGTCAGAAATATCAACAACATTAGTAAGATGTTTTGCAGAATATGTCATATGTTGATTTGCTCCAGAATCAATAATCCATTTAATAATTGATTTCAAAATATATGAATTAAAATTAAACCATGAATGTTTCCAATTCAAACTACCTGCCATATTAACTTGCAGACCAGAAGATGAAGGAGAGGATTTGGTTTCAAGTAAACTCAAAAGTTGATTAGTTTGATGTTGAGACAAAGAAGCAGTAGCAGAACCAGAAGAATCATTTACAGTCACATGAGAAGAAACAGAAGAAGAGGCATGAGAATTGTTACTATTAAACTTGTTATTAAAAGTTCCAGTTGATCTTTTATTAGCAAGTTGAAAACATCTATCCACAGTGTGTCCAGGTTTGTTACAATGAGTACAATGAAAATTAGGATTTGGAGGTCTAAAAACTCTTTGATTGTTATCAAAAGTCCTCCTGGACTGAAAATTGTTATCAAAAATCTTTTTTGCATCAAAAGTTTGTCCAGAATTTCTATTTTTATTGAACTTTGCAACAAAAGCATTAGTAGATGGTTTATTATTTATCCCCCCTCTATGTGATTCTTCTCTAGAAACAATAGCATATGCAGTTTTAACAGAAGGTAAAGGCTCTCTAGTTAACAAATTTGATCTAACATACATATACACATCATCCAATCCCATTAAAAATTGCATCAGTTTTATAAGATCATTATGACTCTTAATTTCAACAGAAGCAGGACAAGTACAAGCAGACAATGTTATCATAGCATCATATTGTTTCCACAAAGAAGTGAGTTTATGATAATATTCAGATAAAGAAGTACCACTTTGAGTCAAGGAATTGATTTTATGATGAAGATTAAAAATTACAGAACCATCAATTTTATCATAAGTATCCTTTAATTCTTGCCAAACAGAACATGCATTCTTTGAAAAAATTTGACCAACATACAATTCTTGTGACACACAACCTAAAATCCAATTAAGCACCACTGCATTACATCTATCCCATTGATTAGCAAGAACATGATTATCAAAAGACTTAACACAAGAACCAGTAATAAAACCAATTTTGTTCTTGGTTTGCAAAGCCAATTCCATAGCACAAGACCAAACCTTATAGTTATCAGTACCAAGCAATTTAAAACCAATTAAAGGAGTGCTTAGAGTGTCACTAGCATGCAGATACAAAGGATCACTAAAATCTAGCTTACTTATTTTTGTTTCAGGTTCATTAAAAAAATCAGAATGTTCAGAATGAGAATCTTCATTATTATTTTATTTTATTGTTATTGTTATTGTTATTATTATTATCATTATTATTATTGTTATTGTTATTGTTATTATTATTATCATTATTATTATTAAGATCATCCATGATTAAACAACCAAAAAACACAAGCAAGAACAGATACCACTAACAAATAAACCAATAAACAGATAAGAAGCAGATAATCAAATAGAAACAATAAACAGACAAAACAGAAATAAAAAATCAACAATTAACCAGACAATATAATAACACAAATAATCAAACAATCAACAAGTACTTTCTTCTCAAACCAAAAAAATTCAGAAAATAAATCTTATTCTCACAAAGGTGTCAGTGACAGGATTCCTAACCTCTCATATGAAGGTAGGTCAAGTATTAACACAATTGTTTTTATGAGAAATAAGATAAAAAAAAAGATATATAGATATATATGTAAAAATTTAATTTGAGAAGAAAATAAAAGTTGAAAAACAAACAAATAATAGGAATATACGAGAGAAGAATACAAACAGTGCTTTAGAGCCGAAGGTAGAGGAACCCTAATTTACTCTTGATTCACTTAGTCAAGAGATAAATCAGGATCTGAACAGAGAAACCCTAATTTATTCTTGATTCACTTAGTCAAGAAATAAACTTAGGGTAAATAACCAAACAATGCAGCGGAAGAACTTAGAAACGGATTTCCAGAAGAAACCCTAATTTTGATCGAAGAAAACCCTAAAAAATATGATCTAGGGTTCCAAACGGAATACGCCCTAAATCAAATCAAATCGGACACCGAATCGAATCAACTATCACCAATAGACGGTGATGGCTCTGATACCATGAAAGATTTCCAGATCTCAATCAACAATTACCAGAAAGAAGAATTATTATTATGAATTATTATTTAAAATCTATTACAACCCAATCGAATGATTAAAAGAACAACAATCTAATCATTCAAAGATGATTAGATAAACAGAATACTCAAATATTGTATATCAATATGATATACAATATATACAGAAATATATATAGATCAAATATATGAGAGAAAGAAACTGATATTTTGTGTGTGAAGAATAATGAATCGTAACCCTAAATCTCTCCCATCATCTTCTTTATATATGAATCCATAAGCGCAGCTTTTACCCTCATCTTTTTGACATTGACAGAATCTACCCTGAACTTTCATCTTTCCAAGTGCACAGAATAAGTCCTCCAGCTTTGTAACTTGTCATAACCTGCACAAATACTAATCATGCAATAAGTTTGTGTTTAAGTATAAATTTGATAATTTAACAATAATAAATTTTGATATTTCTATCACCATTGTGCATTTAACAGTTGTCTGGTATGTATAAGATATAAATATTGTGGTAAATTTATTAAAAACTATGGTACAAATATTACAATCTTCTTCGATGTAGCGAATTAGCATGATTTTTTTGCCTTTACCACTTTCAAAAGATATGTTATGGATCGGATAATATTCAAATCTAAAATTTCTTACCGTTAGACTACTTGGTGATGATATTATGTAAGATTGCAACAATATTAGTTAAACAAACACTCATGACGCAAGACGGCAAGAGACATGAAATCAAATTTTAATCAAAAAGTCATTAACTACGGCAACAATTATTAGTTAGAAAGCTAATACATTTATGAATGGGATTTCAAGGTTTTAAATACAAAAAAGAAACAATTCAACGATCAATATCAAATTTGAAAGAATAACGCATGTATTTATCAAACATTAAATGGATTGTGATGCTTTTCTTTACTCCTATTTAATGAAAAATTGCGAAACGCAACCCTCAAAACTGCATTTAACGTGCATAAAAAGTTTATATCTTCAATATGTAACACCCCGACAAGGCGGAATCATGGGATATCACAAGAAAAGCACAGCCCGACATGGAAATTATGTAGAGTAAAACTAAATGCATAAATAGGATATAATAATCCATACTAACCATTCAAGAATGCAAGTGACGGATCACACATAAGCATAACCCTCAATCGGGTAAAATGGATCATGGATCCATGGAAAAGTCCAAGTCCAATTCTAGCATGCAATGAAACGTCCACAACGTCTTTGATTCACCTGTTCACCTGAAAAGTGTACTAAAACACGTCAACATAAAGTTGGTGAGTTCGTATGGGTAAGTAATAGGAATCAAGTGTCGGGATATCAACCGTTAACAATATACGAGGATTAGATTACCTAATCACGTCAAAGAAACCCTAAAAGGGTATACGTTAGCACAAGTCAATACAATCACGTCAACGTCCAATAATCATCCATATATATAATATAATAACGTCAACACAATAACGTCAACGTCCAATAATCGTCCATATATATATAATATCGTCCATACGCAGGTTAAACAACCCGTATCCCGAGTATGATCATGTCGGGTGTGGATTCGTCAATCCACCGTCACGTCTTACATAATAATAATATATAATATACGTCATACGTCATAAGTATAACATCGTCATAAAGTGGCCATGATCATACCGGGTGTGGATTCGTCAATCCACCGTCACGTCCACGTCTTATACAATATATATAACAAATATAACGTCTTTCGTCCAATAAGAGTATAATATGGATTAAACAGTCCATAACGTCTCGTCATAAACACGAGCAAACACGTAAATACGAGCAATCATCTAGTTATATAACGTCTTGAATCATATCATAACGTATCTAGTTAACGTCAACACAATGCACATACACTTCATACGATTCTACTTTCAAGGAATCATAGATGCTTATATATAGGGTCACCCGCAGCCTTCCCACCACATCTACAACTCATTGAAGGCATAATCGTCTTCCATGTATGTACAACTATCCGAACCTCAACATGTATTCATAAACGAAAGTATAATCAATCGAGCAATAAGTAAATACGTCCATCGAACAATAAATCAATCAATTAATCAACAATCAATTAACAAGTATGTACACTTTTCAAGTTTTCAGCCCGAATCTCAATTGAGTATGGAGCTACGAACTCACCTTGATCGGCAATGAGAAGTTAAGATTGATTACGAGGTAGTTATAAACGTTCAAGGATCGCTTCTTGCCCACCACCTATAATTTTACATTTACATACACATTAATACACATATATATATATACACGTTATTAATTTGTGTCAACCCTAATTCGTGTTTTGATTGTGACCCAAGTCATTTGAAAGGTTCCAGGGACTCGACAAAGTCATTAAAGAAGTCGGGAAATAATTTGTAACAATTCAAGGTCGTCCAAAAGCCGTCCTGTGTTCAAAAGCCATTATTATATTTAATAGACGCATTAATAACTAACAACACGTTCACTTTTCGAGACTTTAACGAAATCAAGAAGTGACAAACGTCATTGGACGAATACCGGGACTAAAATAGATCAGTAGTATGGTACATGGAGAGTTTGGGTGAAAACTAGACTTGATTAAAGAAGAAAAGAAGTGAAAATAGGAAAACCGAAAAAACTCAAATCTGGGCCACCGTAAGTTTACGGTGGTTTAGAACCACCCAGCGTAACATACGGTCCAGGCACCGTCTCTTACGGTGGCCTGGAAGTTAGGGTTTTGGCGTTTCTTGTATGGGTTTCCAACGTAGTCAGAAGAAATTTGGCGTAAAGAAGAAAATATTATTAGACACCACCGTAAGATACGGTGGTTTTCACCGTATAAAACACCGCATGCACATTCCCACTGTCTCGTGCGCCCCATGCAACGTAGCTTACGCCCAGCCAAGGACCACCCACCATACCAGACGCCATGTTGTGGCGTACCAGACGCCGGATTCTGAACCAGAGTGGACAACAGCAGCACAAGCAAACAAACACGACCCAACTCACAAGAACCCTAATTTTTGGACTCAAGATCGACCAAAGGAGTTTCCAAAACACATTTTCATCATAATTAACTCAAAGTAGACATAACCCATTACAAGACTTTTGCTCCATATCATCCAACAAAATGAAAATCGGCCAAGTTTAAAAATTAAGAAATTAAAACCCTAGACTTGACCTAATGGAGCTTTTGGAATCATTTTCGACCAGAATTCGTTCAAGTGGGTTAAGGTGCAAGTTGTACACTACAAAAGAACAATTTTAGGCTAAGAACACTTACCAAAGTTACCACCAAAAGCCAAGATCCGAATTTGAGCAACAATAAGAGATTTCTTGCACTTTAGGTTCTAAATTTTTGATATGTTGTAAATATGATGATGAAGAAGAAGATTATAGCTTAAATCTTGACTTAAGTACAATGATTAAAGTAGTAAATTAGAGAGAGAGAGATATGTGTTTATGTGTTCTTGCAAGAGTTTGAGAGAGAGAAAGAGATAAGATAATGAATGGATGAGTGGAGGTGTAAGAGATTTGGGAGGTTAGGGTTGGGTATGGGTGTTGGATCGGTCAAATGGGTCAACGGGTCGACCCAATTACGTTTCCTAGTCAAATAACCATCACCTTGCGTCATATAGTTGATTGATACGACCACATAGTTCCGTCTAATATATTACTCATTATTAAATCGTAAAAAGGCATTAAATCGATTCAACTAACTATACTAATTAGTCATTTAGTTCGTTTAAGTCACGAGTCCGTTTAAATAAAATTTCACTAAATCGTGAAATCAAATTACATTTAATCACGTTAATTACAACTCAAAAACCGCGAATGTTACAAAACTCGTCCTCTGAATTTTTATGGTAAGTGTAAAACTATTTAATTCACCTTAATTACAACTCTAATGGTTGCGTTTAGCAAAACCCATGAAACAAATTACACATTCTCCATTTAAGAAATTCATATTTTAATCTCTCATTTTTATTCACTAATTTTAACATATTCAACTAATATATTAATAATATTCTTAATAAAATAATTTAAAACCTAGATACTTCAACCCTTAAATAACAATACTAACTCATTTTACGTCAATTAATTTTATATTCATGACCATACCGCCACCGCCACTGCCGTCATGGCCCATCGTCACCACCACTACCGACATTGCCACACGGACGCTGCAACCACACGGGCATACATTTACTTTATTATTGTACATAAGGAATCCATTCGTAACATACCATAACAACCCTTTTTACATAATCAATTTATTTATCTAACCTGCTAACCATTATATGGATTGTGTATGCTTTTAGAATATTGTATAGAAGGAATTCATTCATAATATAATTATATTATGTGTCTTTATAATATCACCTAAATTGCTAACAGTTATTTCATCTCTTAAGATACTTGCGATACCTATTCCACTATTACTATCACTAGTCGCCACTTACCTTCCACATATTGTTGTCATCACCATCATCTCGCCGTATTACGTGGATAACCTACTTTTTAACAATAGTATATTTATGTATTCGTTGTTTGTGCCAAACACAACCATCCGTCCAGTTTGTAGCAAAGAGGAAAAAACGAGGGAGCTTTTGTTTATTTTTTGTAGGTTCGCAGAAACAGTTTAAAAGGTAATCTCAAATTGGTGTCTTATTAAGTCTTTTTATGCATTCTCACTAATAGATTTTTTCGAGTTTCATAATCATTCATTTGGGACATAGAGTGAAAAGAAAATTGCAACTTGTGATATACTGGTATTAACAACTATCTGGTGTATCTGAAAAAGGAAGAACAACCTTTAAACTCCAAGTCTCACTATCAAGATTAAAGAGTTTTGGGTTTTCATGGATGATAAACCATTTAAATATAAATCTAAAACATGGGACCAGTGGAGTTGATTTTCAATTGCATCATATTTTTCTTTAGCAACAATGACTTCATTAATAATGTTCTTGGGCAAAGACGCCAAAGCAACTCAAGTGCAAGAATACTTACATTACAAAAGAAGGGCCAGGCCATGAGAAACTAGATTTCTTATTTGACTAGATAACCAATAATAAGAAATAGATACAATAGATCGAAAGACATCATTACTCGACTCGACAGTAGCCTGTTAAATAACATGATTTTTTTGCTTCCAAAGCAACCACCACCACACAAAGCAAGTAGCTTCAAAGATTCTTTTGTACAGGAAGGGAAGATTCGAATCATTAATCCAATCTAACATCATCTTTTGGACCCGGAGGAAAGTTCTAATTATGTATTTGTTGACCGTTGAAAAAAAAAAGATGTAATATCATACATTTAATTATTTATTATACATGTGCTTTATTGACTTATATAATTATTGACTTATACGGTATGCTATAAAAATTATTTTATGTGGTAAATAAATTTGTATTTATGATACTAAATTATTGACTTATATAATTATTGACTTATATAATTATTGACTTATATAATTATTGACTTATATAATTATTGACTTATATAATTATTGACTTATATAATTATTGACTTATATAATTATTGACTTATATAATTATTGACTTATATAATTATTGACTTATATAATTATTGACTTATATAATTATTGACTTATATAATTATTGACTTATATAATTATTGACTTATATAATTATTGACTTATATAATTATTGACTTATATAATTATTGACTTATATAATTATTGACTTATATAATTATTGACTTATATAATTATTGACTTATATAATTATTGACTTATATAATTATTGACTTATATAATTATTGACTTATATAATTATTGACTTATATAATTATTGACTTATATAATTATTGACTTATATAATTATTGACTTATATAATTATTGACTTATATAATTATTGACTTATATAATTATTGACTTATATAATTATTGACTTATATAATTATTGACTTATATAATTATTGACTTATATAATTATTGACTTATATAATTATTGACTTATATAATTATTGACTTATATAATTATTGACTTATATAATTATTGACTTATATAATTATTGACTTATATAATTATTGACTTATATAATTATTGACTTATATAATTATTGACTTATATAATTATTGACTTATATAATTATTGACTTATATAATTATTGACTTATATAATTATTGACTTATATAATTATTGACTTATATAATTATTGACTTATATAATTATTGACTTATATAATTATTGACTTATATAATTATTGACTTATATAATTATTGACTTATATAATTATTGACTTATATAATTATTGACTTATATAATTATTGACTTATATAATTATTGACTTATATAATTATTGACTTATATAATTATTGACTTATATAATTATTGACTTATATAATTATTGACTTATATAATTATTGACTTATATAATTATTGACTTATATAATTATTGACTTATATAATTATTGACTTATATAATTATTGACTTATATAATTATTGACTTATATAATTATTGACTTATATAATTATTGACTTATATAATTATTGACTTATATAATTATTGACTTATATAATTATTGACTTATATAATTATTGACTTATATAATTATTGACTTATATAATTATTGACTTATATAATTATTGACTTATATAATTATTGACTTATATAATTATTGACTTATATAATTATTGACTTATATAATTATTGACACTATTTATTTAATTTTACCTTTTAACCCAATATTCTACCATCTATTTAATTATACACTTTTAACCCTCTAACTTATACAACTTCAATTTTTTAATAAAAACACACTTAAAAATTTCATTAAATAAAAAACATACAATACAATAAAATAAAACATACATAATACGAACACATTAATAATAATAAAACATACATAATACGAACACATAATAATAAAAAAAACATAAACACACTTAATACTAACACATAGTCTAAAGCATACATAAGACTAACACTCGGAGTAGTCCGAGTCCACAGTACTGTCGTCGTCATTGCGATGAATGTACCGATATGGTTCAGGAGACCCGGCAGCGTCGCCGGGTTGCGGAGATGCGTACTCCTCCCCGGGGTCAGTCAGGTAATCATCAGGACGACCACCACCGATAGCGCCTTGCCAGAATAATGCGTGGTCTAGAGTGGCGTTTAAAGTGGTAGTAGCAGCGGTAAGCTGAAAAATAGTTTGATTGAGCCAGTCAATGTGCTGCCGAAGATAAATAATGTACTCAACTTCGACGGCGTTACGAGCATGTTCTGCGGCTTCAAGTCGTTCAATTTCGGCTGTGATTGCCGCTTTGTTCGCCGTCAAGTTGTCAATGACATTGTTAACTGTAGATCTGTTTGCATCATCTTGGAGCATGTGATCCTGCATGCCCATTTTTGCATCGTGAACGGTCATGTTTGGTATGTTGTTTGCCATGGTTCTTTTGTGAATGTGTTATTTGCTTAGAAGAGTGTGTGTTTTTTAGTAGAGAATAAGAAGGTAAATGGTTTGTATATGTATATGATAAATAGGGACCAAAAGTGTAAATTTTTTAAAATTAAAAAAACTGACCGTTACATTGAGGGACCAAAAGTGTAAGTTTTTTGAAATTAAAAACTTGTGGCCGTTACATTGCATTGAAAAAAAAATAAAAAATTAAACTGAACGAGTTCTCGTCCCTAGACGAACGAAAGACCGAAAACGAGTGGGGGACGAGTCACACCTAACGGTGTGCACTCGTCCCCGATACAAGAACGAGCGGGAGAACGAGGGAGAACGAAGGCGTTGTGATAGCTCTAATATCCTTTCAAAAAGAACCTTATCTTTCTAGATCCAACAAGAAAACAAACACCCCTAAATCTAACCATCACGGAATCGGAATGTATGTAGCTAACGTCATCATTATTGCTCCATACACACAACCTCACGTCATAAATTAAATAAAATTAATTTTAAAACATTTTATAGTTCTAATTGAATAATTTTTTGAAAAGTAGAAACATTTTATAGGTGGCTTTGTTCTCTTTTCATCAAATTAGATATAATTTTTTATTTTATTTTACAAAGGATATTGATCTAAACCTACTGGCATATTCATTTGAATCATGTGAAAATGTCTTTTACATATTTTGTCTAGTCCGATCAGGTGATACAGTTATTCATGTTGTTTTGCTTGTTTATAGTTAATGAAAGTTAATCACTTAGAAAGGCTTAATCAATTTAATTTATGAAAAGAATGTGTTGTTCGTGGATTCTGTAGTTGATTCGATAGTAAGAGCAAATGTACAAAACATATAATATGTTTCAAAATAGTATTTTAAAGAGCAAATGGTATGGAGGGGCTCTTACGTTGTCACGTCAAACTCTTGATTACTTGATTAGTTAATTTGTATGGATCGATTTGCACCCTCTTATAGATATAATTTCTTTTTTCCCGCATCTAACATATAAATTACAGAAATATTTAGCTAAAGGAAGGAAAGGATATATTCAATGCAAAAAGTTGAAATTTTCCAATCAACCTTGTAAACTAGACATAACCACACACAAAAAACACGTAATTATCTTTTTTAGTTGATATGCCATTTCTTTTCGTTGTGGGTCTTTATATATCTCTTATAGATATAATTTATTTATTATTTTGCATTTGTTTCCTTTAATCATTTAACTTTTTATGTTTCAATTAACCAAATTTCTAAATTTTGTTTTTTTAATCATTATGTAACTTAAAAAAATAAAAATAAAACCTTGTTATGCTAAACTAGACTTATGCTCGCGCAATGCGGCGGCGGTGATGGCGAAGGTGGTGGTGGTGACGGTGGTGGAGGCGGCAGTGGGGGCGGTGATGGTGGTGAATGTAAAAGTCTTTGATGTAAAAGGTGGTATTCTAGTTATTTTAAGTGTTGGGAATCTATACTGTAAATTATTTCATTAAGGGTATTATAGGTATATTAAATGAAAATGTTTAAATTAGTGAATAAAGGAGAAGAGTATTTTTGGTTTTTCAAAGATAGAAAGTTTAAGGAAAAAAATGAATGGTTTATTTTATTAGATAGTATAGATATCACCGTGGTCTTTTTAGACAAGATTGCCAATTATTTGAGGACCAACCAACATAAAATGCCCTATTGTCTTTAAATACCACCATATGCGGTAAAAAGGAACTCTAACTATTTGGTGGTAAAATATCTTCTTTGGCCCCATAAAACATTTACTTGAATAATTTGATATCACTAGTGAAGAGCATAATTATTAAAGTATAACGAGAGAAAGTACCTGTACTTTGCGTCGGTGAAATGGTGAGGGTGATAGGTCATAGGAGGTGATAGGTCATAGAGTGTGATAGCCAAATGCCTTAGCCGTACGGGCTCCACCCTCGGATTTAAAAATTCGTCGAAAGTATATCGAATGACATCTCTAATGAAAGAGCATGAAATTTTAAGAACACCCATATAATTTTTATAATTTATCGATTTACGGTTTTTGAGATAAAAGATTTTGAATGAATTAGAAGAATAAAATGATTTATGGAGGAGAGAGAAAAATAAGTGGTTGAGATTTGAGGAGAGAGAAAAATAAGTGGTTGAGATTTGAAGAGAGAGAAAAAAATGAGTGGTTGAGATTTTTTCTAAGGGTATTATGAATAAGTGATAGGGGTATTTTGGGGTTTTCACTTAGTTAAAGTTGAAAAAACGGAAGAAACAAATGCTTTATAATGTAGTAGAGATAACTTAGTTATGTATATATATATACGAGAGTAAGTACCCGCGCGTTGCGGCGGTAAGATGGTAGGGTGATAGGTCATAGGTTGTGATAGGTCATAGGTTGTGATATGTCATAGAGTATGATAGCCAAATGTCTTAGCCGTACGGGCTCCACCCTCGGATTTAAAAATTCGTCGAAAGTATATCGAATGACATCTCTAATGAAAGAGCATGAAATTTTAAGAACACCCATATAATTTTTATAATTTATCGATTTACGGTTTTTGAGATAAAAGATTTTGAATGAATTAGAGAAATTTATGGAGGAGAGAGAAAAATGAGTGGTTGAGATTTGAGGAGAGAAAAAAAAAATGAGTGGTTGAGATTTATTCTAAGGGTATTATGAATAAGTGATAGGGGTATTTTGGGGTTTTCACTTAGTTAAAGTTGAAAAAACGGAAGAAACAAATGCTTTATAATGTAGTAGAGATAACTTAGTTATGTATATATATATACGAGAGTAAGTACCCGCGCGTTGCGGCGGTAAGATGGTAGGGTGATAGGTCATAGGTTGTGATAGGTCATAGGTTGTGATATGTCATAGAGTATGATAGCCAAATGTCTTAGCCGTACGGGCTCCACCCTCGGATTTAAAAATTCGTCGAAAGTATATCGAATGACATCTCTAATGAAAGAGCACGAAATTTTAAGAACACCCATATAATTTTTATAATTTATCGATTTACGGTTTTTGAGATAAAAGATTTTGAATGAATTAGAGAAATTTATGGAGGAGAGAGAAAAATGAGTGGTTGAGATTTGAGGAGAGAGAAAAAAATGAGTGGTTGAGATTTATTCTAAGGGTATTATGAATAAGTGATAGGGGTATTTTAGAGTTTTCACTTGTGTAAAGTTGAAAAAATGAAGGGAACAAATGTTTTATAATGTAGTAGAGATATATTTAAAAATGTCTCTTATCATGAGATTTTCTTATTCTTATCAAATATATTTTCCTCTTAGATTAATGCAACGTTGGGCTTCAGGAGGAAAATAGAAAGAAATGGAATGACTCGCTTTTGTTGTCCCAAATGAAGAAATAAAAGCAGTTTGTTTGTCTTTATTGAATGAATGAATGGAATGACCCATTCTACAAGTTATGTTATTCTTTCTTTTTATTTTGTGGATTTTTCCTAGTATGTTACATGATTTAAATTCATCTGACGAAATTTATTCTAGTATGTTACATGATTTAAAGTCATCCTTGATTGGTTGGATCCTTTTTTAATCGGAAGATTTTAAATCATACTAGTTTCTTACTTCTTAATGAGTAGTAATTGATGATTAAATCTTTATTGCAAGATCTTTCAAAATATGAATGTGTTATCTTCCAAACATTGGTTGACTTCGCTTGGAAATCATAGTCCACCATGATATGCAACGCTTTATAATAGGGAGCTGATCCTTGTACAACAAAAATTGTCCATTTACAACAAATTTTTTTGTTTTGACTATTATACCCTTTTAAAAATTTATAATTTTTACCCTTTAATTTTACTCCCCTTTTCTTAACAAAAACAATCCGTATTGTCTTTTTGATTTCATTATTTATTTTTCTTCTTCCCCATCTACCCTAATTATTCACTACAACCACTCTTAATCACTTTTATCTTTTACAAACCAGCCACTGTCCTAATCAAATCAGCTATGGAGTCACAGGTATTTGATTAAACTAATAAAAAAAACCCTAAAATAAATTTATAATATTTCTGTATTCAATAAATGTATAGTATTTTACTCCAACAATGTTTCATTTATTTTGGTTCGCATCACCATATGTGGTTTCGATCATTGTTTAAATACCTTTTAAGCCCATGAGTGTATTTTGAGTTTTGTTTTGTTACGTGATGTTGTGATTGCTGTTATATAAGTTCATACTTTGGAGCATATATGTTTGGTTAATTATCATGATTGTTTATTCATATATAAATATTTAGATTAGATTTATATTAGGTGAATAACCCAACACATGTAATTCGGTCCATGTGGCCAATGTATTAGCAATTTTATAGTGTATATGTGAGTAGGATCAAGTTTCTTACATATTTAATCTGTTATACATTCTATTTGATCAAAACAGAGCTCAGTTCATTTAGAAAGTTCAGTTATTCAAAGTGAAGAAGCTTATCTAGCAACTTCCCAATTTGAAACATCTGATGATTTAGTACGAAGTGTTCGATCATTTTATTATACTAAAGGATATGGACTATCTATTCGTGATTCAAGAAAAGGAAAGCATGTCACTTTGCAATGTGACCGAGGAGGATCCTATAAAGAACCTGTTGAAAGTAATAGAGAAAAGAGAACCTCGTCTCGTTTGATTAATTGTCCCTTCCAAATTGTTGGCAAAAAGAGAGCTGATGGTGCTTGGGGGTTTATAGTGAAAGACTTGACACATAAAGAAAAGGATTCGTAGGGATAAGTTGGGAAATCGGCCTATGATTAACGCCTTATTTGAAGAGCTTGCAGAGGCTGGTTTTTCATATGATATTGTACAGGATCCAAATGGTCGAATAACTCGCCTGTTCATTGCACACCCTTTGTCAATTAAATTGGCCAAACATTTCTCCAGTACTTTTGTGATGGATTGCACCTACAAAACCAATAAGTATAAAATGCCGTTACTTGATATCATCGGTGTCTCATGCTTCAACACCACCTTTTATTCTGGATTTGCGTTTTTGGAAAAAGAGATCTGATGGTGCTTGGGGGTTTATAGTGAAAGACTTGACACATAAAGAAAAGGATTCGTAGGGATAAGTTGGGAAATCGGCCTATGATTAACGCCTTATTTGAAGAGCTTGCAGAGGCTGGTTTTTCATATGATATTGTACAGGATCCAAATGGTCGAATAACTCGCCTGTTCATTGCACACCCTTTGTCAATTAAATTGGCCAAACATTTCTCCAGTACTTTTGTGATGGATTGCACCTACAAAACCAATAAGTATAAAATTCCGTTACTTGATATCATCGGTGTCTCATGCTTCAACACCACCTTTTATTCTGGATTTGCGTTTTTGGAAAAAGAGGATGAAGAAAATTATGTTTGGGCACTAAATGCATTTAAGAAGATTCTTGGAGAGGGTAATCTACCATCTGTGATTATGACGGACAGGGAATTGGCCTTAATGAATGGCATAAAGAATGTACTTCCAGCCGCAACGAATCTTTTGTGTGTTTGGCATATTGAAAAGAATGTTTTGGCAAATTGCAAGAAATATTTTAGTTGTGATGAAGACTTTGATAACTTCATGGTAAGTTGGCAAAATGTGATCTATTCAACAACATAAGCTATTTTTGAGTACAAATGGGCTGAGTTCGAGTTGTTTTATAACAATAACAAAGGTCCAATTGAGTACATTAAAAAGGTATGGTTGCCTTGGAAAGAAAAATTCGTTAACGTTTGGACGGAAAAGTATTTGCATTTTGGTACTCGTACGTCATCAATAGTTGAAGGCGCTCATGCCAAATTAAAAAAATATTTACAAGTTTCTACTGGTGACTTTCAAGAAGTGAAAGATAAGATTTGTCTTGCGGTTAAGCATGAGTTTAACGAGATCAAAGTGACACTCGCAAGTGAGAAAATCAAAGTTCTGCATGATTGCAACATACCCATTTTTAGAGAGCTTTTGTATCATGTTTCTCACTTCGCATTAAAGGAAATTTATGAGCATATAAGAAAATAAAAGATGGTACGTAATCTTTTATTTCAACAGTGTTATGTATCGAAAATCTACTTTGACCAACTGTTTCTTTTTGTTTTTTAGGTACTACAGCTCCTTGCACTGGTACTTTTACAACAACTATGGGTCTTCCATGTGCTCATAAGATACAATACTACTTTAGACATGAAATGACCCTTTCATTGGATCTTATTCATCCACAATGGAGGTTAGATTCCTTATCTTTGAATTGGAAAGATGATGACGAAGGTGATGATACAATAGTTAAGTTGCTCGAAGAGTTTCATTCAAAGTACCAAGTGTGGCCTTTAAATAAGAAAGAGTTTGCTATTTCAATGATTAGTAACTTTGTTAATGAATCTGATACATTTTTTGAGCCAATGATTAGACGACCAAAAGGAAGACCGCCTAAAGCAAAAAAGAAAAGAGGAACAACTTCTACGGCAAGAGATCCTTCGAGATTTGAGTATGTAGAATCATCACAAGCACACAATTCTGCAAGTTCTATCCAAACAAACAATGAAGTGACCGAGGATTTTGGTTACATGCATTATAGAAATAACTTAATGGATTGTGTATCTTCAGATTTTTTGTTTAATTTTACGCCGTTGGAGTAAGATGACTATGAGGTAATTAACTGAAATTTGTCAAGAACAATGGTATTTTTAGATATGGTATCTAGCTGTTGAAAGGAGACTTTCTTGTCATGATTTTGTTATGTAGTTAAATGGGATTGTCCATTTATAACTACAATTTTTGGGTTTTTTTTATTTTGATTTGTTTCTTATGCACTTTGTTAAACTATTGAAGTTAGAAATAATTTCTTTTTAGTTGTGAATTGCAAATGTACAAGGAAAAATTATCATTGTTGCATATTGTCCGTATATTGAGTTTTGAAGTCAGATATGTGTTGATTTTTAGTCAAATATGTATTGATGTGCAATGTATTAGAATCATGCTATAAAGCAAAGATAATACTGATTGTTTTTGCTAAGGAAAGGGGAGTAAAGGCAAAGGGTAAAAATTGTAAATTATTAAAAGGGTATAATAGTCAAAACAAAAAAAATTGTTGTAGATGGACAATTAGAGGGTACCCAATGCCCAGGACTCATCCACCAAAGACTAGTCCCTGTCAGCGCCACATCAGCAAAAAACACTCCAAGGACTAATCCCCCCAAAATACACCCAATGCACTCATCCCTCAAGGACTAGTCTTGGACCCACCAATTATTTAATTATACCCTTTTATCCAAACTTGACACTTTTAACCCTTCAAAATTAATAACAAACTAAAACATACACAAATAAGAAACACTTCATTAAAAATAAAAACATTACAATACTTATTAAAAATAAAGAAAACACACATTAAAAAAAAAACATTACAATAGTTTATTTTAAAAAAAACACACATTAAGCCGGGAGGCGCCATATATGCTCCGTAAGATCATGACGAAGAGCATGATGCACAGTGCGATCTCGAAGCTCCTTGCCGGTTCGTTGGTGAACTGCCATCCTTTCCTGGAACGTACGCTCAGGTAAGACGATTGGATCATTATCGTCTCCATCCTCGAGTGAGCTTATGGCGTACCCCGCGTCTTCAACCTTCATGTTATGCAATATAACACACGCGTACATTGTTCGAGTTATTCGATTCACGCTTTTTGATCTTGCTGGTTGGCTTAGAATGTGCCATGAATTTTGAAGTCCTCCAAAGGCACGCTCGACATCTTTCCGAGCACTTTCTTGATACTTTTTAAATTTCTTCCGCTTCTCATCTTGAGGGCATGAATACGACTTTACAAAAGTCGACCATTCGGGATAAATGCCGTCGGCGAGATAGTAACCTTTTTTGTAGTGGGTGCCATTAACAGTGAACGAGCTATCAGGCGCACGATCTTCTATGATTTCCCTAAATAAGGGCGACTGGTTGAGAACATTTATATCGTTGTTCGAACCAGCTGTGCCGAAAAAGGCATGCCAAATCCACCTATCGTACGAAGCTACCGCTTCAAGCATGATGGTTGGATGACCGTGATCACCACACGTAAATTGACCTTGCCATGCCTTGGGACAGTTCTTCCAAGGCCAGTGCATGCAATCAACGCTTCCAAGCATGCCTGGGAAACCATGAAGCTCCTCATGTCGAGCATACAAGCGTTGTATGTCCTCCGGTGTTGGTCTGCGCAAGTATTCATCCCTGTAAAGTTCAAACACACACTTACAGTAATAGTCTAGATAACATCTTGCTGTTTCTTCACCCATCTGTAGATACTCGTCAAGCGAGTCAGGATTGTAGCCATACGCCAACTGACGTATGGCGCATACACACTTTTGGATTGCACTGAAACCAACCTTTCCTCGACCATCAACCTGCTTGTCTTGCATTCTTTGAAAATGCAAAGGCACAGGACCTGGATGTCGAGATGGGTATGATATTATGTCGTTCACAATGCGCATGAACATAGGTCTCGACATACGGAAGCGTCGCCTAAAGTTCTTCAACGAATACGTTGGGTTTTCGTTAAAATAAGCTGCCATTAGGCGCTCTTCAGCACCATATCGATCTCTCTCGACGGGCATACGGGGTATGAATGGTCTTGATGATTCACCTTGTTCAAGCAAATCAACACATTCGGCCATGATGCCCATAAGCTCATCATCATCGTCTTCATTTGGAAACAAATCGGGTCTCATGTACGTTGATAAACTCGAACGAAACTGGTTGTTCATGATGATTTATGTGTATACAAAAGTGTGTTTTGGTATAATATAACTGAATATATGGAAGAGTGGTGTGAAATGGTGGTTCAATTGAAGTGTATATATAGCCATTTTGAAAAACTAACCGTTAAGGACTAAAGTTGACACTTTTTTGAACATGTTTTGAACAAAACAGCCGTTAGAGGGACTAAAGTTGCCAAATGGGGAAACTTTAATTTTGTCTCCTTCTTTGATTTAGCCGTTACAATTCAAAAAAAAAAAAAAAAAAAAAAAAAAAAAAAAAAAAAAAAAAAAAAAAAAAAAAAAAACAAAAAAAAAAAAAAAAAAAAAAAAAAAAAAAAAAAAAAAAAAAAAAAAAAAAAAAAAAAAAAAAAAAAAAAAAAAAAAAAAAAAAAAAAAAAAAAAAAAAAAAAAAAAAAAAAAAAAAAAAAAAAAAAAAAAAAAAAAAAAAAAAAAAAAAAAAAAAAAAAAAAAAAAAAAAAAAAAAAAAAAAAAAAAAAAAAAAAAAAAAAAAAAAAAAAAAAAAAAAAAAAAAAAAAAAACCTATAAAAGTTATACAATGTGGTAAATTAATCACTATTTGTGGTCCCAATATCACTTCTCTTTTGCTTTTATGTTTATCTATTTAAACAAGAAACAAATGCAAATACTCTGTTTGTATAATGGTGTTGCAGAACTCGCTATGCTCTACCAATTTGGCCGGTTAGGGAGTTGTGAGTACTCAGACCTAGGCAGGAAGTACTTTTTTGGGGGGGGGGGGGGGGGGGGGGGGGGGGTAAATCACCCTAGGCGGGTAGTACTCAGCTCGACACCCTAACGAGTAGCGAGTACTCGACCAACTCAAACGAGTTTTGCAACAATTATAACTAAACTTGGAGTTTTGAAGTCCGGTTCCAATGTTACAGTAATTAGAGACGATGCAATTTGCTATCTCCAACCGATACCGATCATTCGAACCACAATACAGCCTAGAATTGATGTATAGAATCAAGTCGCGTTTGTAGCATCATGTAGTACTGTAAACTTATGGATGGATAAATTAGTATACAACCAGGAATATCAATCTTTCAAGTATGAACACTTTGATTTCAACCAAATAGCTAGCAAAAGGAAGCCTAAGAATGATATGTTAGCCCTGTGGTCAGTGGCGACTGAGAAACATTCGTACAGCAACTAACTCTTTGATCTAACCAGAATGCACAATGTTCGGCTAATACACTTGCTCTAACAAACGATTTTTACTTCTACAAAGACAAGAATCAGCCACACCAGGGGTCAACTTACCTCACAAATCACTGGTAAACAAAATCCTAAAGTACCAAGAGACATTAATCGAAAAGGGATTAAACAAGTTGACATGAAATAGCCTAAGCAAGTTAAAAGAGTCTGAATTCATTGGAGAACATCCGGCAAGAACTGTAATATAAGAATGAGTGCCAACTTTAGATTGTTTTTCTTGTGACAGACAAAGATCCTTGCTTGGTTATGTTTCTCAACTCATTCTCATGGTAGAGTTAAACCAAATGTATAGACATAATGAGCGCGACACAGGAATAAACATTTCATGTATACAAGCTAATTACATAATGAATCACTGCACCAGGTTTTGTATTTAGGGGTATATGATTATGGCTCAGTATGAGTATACATTCAAGCATTCAACCAGATCAGTCAAGTCACTTCCCTAAAGGGTGAGTAAAGTTTTTTACAGTATTACTTGAGGCATATCGAGTTTCAAACATCACGATGCTACCCTTAAAGACTTCATCTGCATTCATTAGCATATCGCATCTGGGAAATAACCAACCTTTTTAATATGGTCACTCAATCCGTCGACCATCTGATATATCTTGTCATTTGCAGGATGCATGGTATTTTTTACAGTAAATTCATGAACCCCGCCGTCTAATTCAATTACACTAGCACCCGACTGCTTTGCATTGCCTGTATTCTTCATCTTTAACCTTACATCAGCAACATTGGCCCAATTTCCGGTTGCAGCATATATATTGGACAACATTGAATAGTTTCCTGCATTTTGAGGTTCTAGTTTAATCAAGTGTTCTAACACATCCTGCGCAAGTTCCACTGCATTATAAAGTCGGCAGGCCCCTAAAAGCGCACCCCATATGATCACATTTGGTTCAACTGGCATGGTACGAACCAACCTAAATGCTTCTTGAAGACGCCCTCCACGACCTAATAAATCAATCACACAACCATAATGTTCAATCTCTGGAGGAATCCCATACTCTCGTTCCATGGTGTAAAAATACTGAATCCCTTCATCAACAAATCCTCCATGAGTACAAGCACATAAAACCCCAACAAATGTAACTTTATCCGGAACAAATCCTTCTTCTTTCATCTTCGAGAAAAGCTCAAGTGCTTCGTCTCCATGTCCATGCATTGCTAACCCATGAATCATAGCATTCCAAGAAACCAAATCTTTCTTATCCATCCTATTAAAGATACTCAACGCTTTACTCAAGCTACCACATTTGGCATACATATCAACCAATGCGTTTTCAATAAGCGTACTACATTGATACCTATTCCTTTTAATAGACTGATGAACACGTCTACCCAACCAAAGTAAACCCGACTCAGCACACGCAGCTAAAATACTAATAATCGCCCCATCATCAGGCCGATATCCAGCCTCCTCCATCCTCTCATACAAATCAACAGCTTCCTTCGCAAGCCCTTTCTCAGCATACCCGGCTATAATAATCGTCCAACTCACCATATTCTTAACCGGCATTTTATCAAACAACATTCTAGTCATATCCATATCTCCAGACTTACTATAACCTGTCAACATAGTAGACCAAGACACCACATTTCTCTCAGGCATTCTCTCAAACAACTCAAAAGCCTCATTTAACTCCCCGGCTTTTGCGTAACCATCCAAAATCGTATTCCAACTAACCATATCTCGTTCAGGCATTTCATCAAACAGTTGGCGTGCTTCTTGCAACTTATTCGCCTTAACTAAACCACCAATTAAAGTATTCCAAGAAACAATATCAACATCACCCATTAATCTAAACACTTTTCTAGCATCATCAACACCCACTAACCCACACCTAGAATACGAATCAATCAATGCATTTGGAACATAAACATCCGAACTAAACCCGAATTTTTCGATACACCCATGTATCATTTTAACCAAATTATAATCATTTTGGCCTAAACAAGCTTTTAACAAAAAAGGGCAAGTAAAATTATCAGGAAAAACACCTAAATTTTGCATCTTGAAAAAAACATAAAAAGCTTCAAGATTTTGAGAGTTGTAAACGTAGGCACGAATCATGGTATTGAACAAATGAACATTTGGGTCGTTGACTTGGTCAAAGGCTTTGACGGCGGAAGGGATTTGGCGGCAAAGGGAAAAGGCGGTAATGAGTTTGGGGATGACAAATGGGTCTTGATGAAGATTGTGTTTGTAAATGAGCGCGTGAAGCTGGTTTAAGTGGTGAGGGTTGGTGCATTTGTGTAGGTCGGAAAGTTTTTGTTCGAATATGCGGCGCGTGGATACCCACGTTGGTGTTCGGATTGGTGCCGGGATTTGCATTTTTGAGAAGAGGTTATGTCCATGTAAATGGAGAAATGATGATGATGATGTTATCCGAATAGTCGGGGAGCAGAATGTAAAAAAATCTGATTATGAGATATATTTAATAAAAGTATGATATTTGTTGAATTTTGTTACACGCAGTCGTTGTAGCCGTGTCTTAAATAGTTGTATACTTATTATAAAATTTAAAAAATAAATTTTTGATATAAAAGATATAATTTTTTTATACACGTTAAGTGCAACTCTTAGAGCCGTTTAACATTTTTCATATTTGTTTGAGGAATCTGCATTTTAGTCTTTTATATTCATTGCGTAACTAAATTTGTTAACAACAAAAGTCAAGATTAATTAATGTATCACGAAAGAATAAAGTAACTGACCAGACAGGGAAGAGATCATCTCAACTTATTTTTAACTTGATGGGTCAAGTTAGATACGTCTCAAGTCTCAACCCTTGTATTAAAATCAAGGGTTAAGATTCAAAGATGATCTTTAAATCTTAACCTTTGATTTTAATTCAAGGGTCAAGATCTCTCTAACATGACTATAATATTAGGAAACTTGAGGGAATCTTTTCTCAAACGAAAACCTTTTATTTTTATGCAGAAAATTTTCCTTACGGTCTAAAATGGTTGTAATCTCGACTACTGGTAACTATGCTTTCCCCAAAAGTCCAACTCTAACATGACTAGTCATGTTAGGAAACTTGAGGGAATCTTTTCTCAAACGAAAACCTTTTATTTTTATGCAGAAAATTTTCCTTACGGTCTAAAATGGTTGTAATCTCGACTACTGGTAACTATGCTTTCCCCAAAAGTCCAACTCTAACATGACTAGTCATGTTAGGAAACTTGAGGGAATCTTTTCTCAAACGAAAACCTTTTATTTTTATGCAGAAAATTTTCCTTACGGTCTAAAATGGTTGTAATCTCGACTACTGGTAACTATGCTTTCCCCAAAAGTCCAACTCTAACATGACTAGTCATGTTAGGAAACTTGAGGGAATCTTTTCTCAAACGAAAACCTTTTATTTTTATGCAGAAAATTTTCCTTACGGTCTAAAATGGTTGTAATCTCGACTACTGGTAACTATGCTTTCCCCAAAAGTCCAACTCTAACATGACTAGTCATGTTAGGAAACTTGAGGGAATCTTTTCTCAAACGAAAACCTTTTATTTTTATGCAGAAAATTTTCCTTACGGTCTAAAATGGTTGTAATCTCGACTACTGGTAACTATGCTTTCCCCAAAAGTCCAACTCTAACATGACTAGTCATGTTAGGAAACTTGAGGGAATCTTTTCTCAAACGAAAACCTTTTATTTTTATGCAGAAAATTTTCCTTACGGTCTAAAATGGTTGTAATCTCGACTACTGGTAACTATGCTTTCCCCAAAAGTCCAACTCTAACATGACTAGTCATGTTAGGAAACTTGAGGGAATCTTTTCTCAAACGAAAACCTTTTATTTTTATGCAGAAAATTTTCCTTACGGTCTAAAATGGTTGTAATCTCGACTACTGGTAACTATGCTTTCCCCAAAAGTCCAACTCTAACATGACTAGTCATGTTAGGAAACTTGAGGGAATCTTTTCTCAAACGAAAACCTTTTATTTTTATGCAGAAAATTTTCCTTACGGTCTAAAATGGTTGTAATCTCGACTACTGGTAACTATGCTTTCCCCAAAAGTCCAACTCTAACATGACTAGTCATGTTAGGAAACTTGAGGGAATCTTTTCTCAAACGAAAACCTTTTATTTTTATGCAGAAAATTTTCCTTACGGTCTAAAATGGTTGTAATCTCGACTACTGGTAACTATGCTTTCCCCAAAAGTCCAACTCTAACATGACTAGTCATGTTAGGAAACTTGAGGGAATCTTTTCTCAAACGAAAACCTTTTATTTTTATGCAGAAAATTTTCCTTACGGTCTAAAATGGTTGTAATCTCGACTACTGGTAACTATGCTTTCCCCAAAAGTCCAACTCTAACATGACTAGTCATGTTAGGAAACTTGAGGGAATCTTTTCTCAAACGAAAACCTTTTATTTTTATGCAGAAAATTTTCCTTACGGTCTAAAATGGTTGTAATCTCGACTACTGGTAACTATGCTTTCCCCAAAAGTCCAACTCTAACATGACTAGTCATGTTAGGAAACTTGAGGGAATCTTTTCTCAAACGAAAACCTTTTATTTTTATGCAGAAAATTTTCCTTACGGTCTAAAATGGTTGTAATCTCGACTACTGGTAACTATGCTTTCCCCAAAAGTCCAACTCTAACATGACTAGTCATGTTAGGAAACTTGAGGGAATCTTTTCTCAAACGAAAACCTTTTATTTTTATGCAGAAAATTTTCCTTACGGTCTAAAATGGCTGTAATCTCGACTACTGGTAACTATGCCTTCCCCAAAAGTCCAAGACCACTAAATAATAGAAAAAAAATCATCTTAGACTAAGATGCACCATTTAAATTTTTTTCCAGCATTTTACCACATACAATAGTCAAGTTGCCTAAGTGAGTAGTTCAGATTAATTTATCTATCACTACATATTAGTTTTAATATTTTTGTTAATTTAAGTATCTAATTCGTTATAAAAACATATTAATTTCAAGACAACCTGTAACACCCCGAACTAGGGCTCGAAATATTACAGAAATTATATAGCACAAGGTGGAATTAATGTAGGCAAACTAAATGAAAATAAGTGAATTCAGTGAATCCAACAAAATATGTCAATTATCCATACAAAATGCACAAGGAGCAAACGACCATCAAAGTTTACAAAATAATCATCTAACGATGGCTATCGATCCTAAGCATAATGTAAAAGTGGGCATATGAATCCTTGATCCACATAAGTCCAAGCCCGAGTCAAAAGCTAGCAAACTATCATGCATCACGTCCTTGATTCACTTGATTACCTGAAAAGTGTACTAAACAAGTCAACACGAGGTTGGTGAGTTCGTAGTAATGGTTCGCAAGGAACCATAGTCAATAATCACAATGTATAAGTAAAGGCAAATCAATACTTACAAGTAGCCTTTAAGTGTCACACTATCAAACACATCAAGATTACACAATATAAAGTAAAAGTGTGTAATAAATAAGCACAAGTGATGTCAATATCAAGATATGTGCCGTATGCATGTCAAAGTCATAATGCATATCATAAGTGTGACCATCGAGTCATCAATGCAACGATACTCACATGTCATCCCAATGAACAATGTGGCATCTCAAAATCATCGATGTATATATGTCTATATACCCGGAGTCATGTACGTCTCATCAATTCAACACAAGTGTATACATCTATACACTTGGATGTACATATCCGTCTCACCGATATCCATATCAATACATATGCGTGTTTGCTTCAATCACAAGTCCATCGATCATCAAACCATTAAACCAACCAACACAAAACGTACATACACTTAGGAGGATTCTACTTTCAACGAGTCCTAGATGCTTATATATAGGGTCACCCGCAACCTTCCCACCACATCTAAAACCCTTTGAAGGCATAATCGACTTCCATGTATGCACTACTATCCTAATTAAACAATATATAAACCACAATCAAGTACAAAATAAGTCAAACGTGTCAATCAATCCATCAATCATTCAATCAACAATTAAACACGTAATCACATAAAAGTACACTTTCCAGCCCGAATCTCAAATGAGTAGGGAGCTACGGAACTCACCTTGATCGGCAAAAGAAGTTAATATTGACTTATGATCGAGTTAAAGTCGTTCAACGTTCACTTCACGTCCACCACCTATCATTATAATATACATATTTATTAATATATATTTATATATATATTATACGTTCATTAATTGTGTCAAACCCTAATTGGCGTTTTCAAACTCTAGTGGTCTTCGCCTCACATCGGCATATTTCTTTTGTCGTTCACGGGCTATTTGTAACCTCTCCTTGATTTGAGAGATCACTTTTGTTGTTTCAACTACAATCTCCGGCCCGATAAGTTGGATTTCACCAATCTCCGCCCAAGCTAGGGGAGAACGACATACTCTACCATACAATGCTCTAAAGGGTGCCATTTGTATACTTGCATGATAACTATTGTTGTAAGAGAATTCCACCAATGGCAAATGATCTTCCCAACTACCACCAAAATCAATAGCACAAGCCCTCAACATGTCTTCAAGCGTTTGTATTGTTCTTTCACTTTGTCCATCCGTTTGAGGATGAAATGCCGTGCTCATATTGAGTTGTGTACCCATTGCATGTTGAAAGGCTCTCCAAAAACTTGAGTTATACCGGGTATCTCTATCGGAGAGGATAGAAACCGGAACTCCATGTTTAGACACCACCTCTTTAATGTACAACCGTGCTAGGGTGTCAAACTTATCGGTTTCACGAATGGCTAAGGAATGAGCCGACTTCGTTAACCGATCCACTATCACCCAAATCATGTCACGGCCACTTTTTGTCTTCGGTAACTTCGTGATGAAGTCCATTGCAATATATTCCCATTTCCACTCGGGTGTCACCGGTTGCATCAACAATGCGGGTGGCTTCTTGCGATCGGCTTTCACTTGTAAGCAAGTTAGGCACTCACTCACATATCTAGCCACATCCCGTTTCATACCGGGCCACCAATAAAAATCTCTCAAATCAAAATACATCTTATCCGATCCGGGATGGACCGAATAAGGTGATCGATGGGCTTCATTCATAAGAAGTGTTCTTAGATTACCAAAAATGGGAACCCATAGCCTTTCAACCAAATATAGCACGTTGTCACTTTTTCTATCGAATTGTTGCTCCATGCCATCCAAATTTTCATTTCCAAAGTTCTCCGGTAGGGTAGCTTGTACTTGGGCTTCAATGATTCGGTCACGAATATTTGGCCCTACCGTGAGGCTCATAACCCTAGCCCGCCTTGGCTTAACTCTTTCCTTCCGACTCAAAGCATCGGCTACAACATTGGCCTTGCCCGGATGATAACGGATGTAACAATCATAGTCATTAAAGAGTTCAAGCCAACGTCTTTGCCTCATGTTCAATTCACTTTGATTAAAGATGTGTTGGAGACTTTTGTGATCGGTGTAAATCACACATTTTGTGCCATAGAGATAATGCCTCCAACACTTCAAAGCAAATACAACCGCTCCCAATTCCTAGTCATGCGTCGGGTAGTTTTTCTCATGCACTTTCAATTGACGAGAGGCATAAGCAATGACTTTGCCCCTTTGCATAAGGACACAACCCAAACCTTGCCCCGAAGCATCACAATAAACAACAAAGTCTTCAACTCCATCCGGTAGAGTTAGAATAGGGGCTTCACATAACATATCTTTAAGAGTTTGGAAAGCTTGTTTTTGTTTATCGCCCCATTCGAATTTTCTTTCTTTTTGAGTCAAGAGTGTAAGAGGTTGTGCAATACGGGAGAAATTTTCAATGAATCTTCTATAATAACCCCCCAATCCAAGGAATTGACGGATTTTGGATGGCGTTTCGGGTCTTCTCCAATCCTTGACCACTTCAATTTTACTAGGGTCCACATGAATACCATCCTTGCTCACCATGTGACCAAGAAAGTGGACCTTCTCCAACCAAAACTCACACTTGGAGAATTTAGCATACAACTTCTCCTTTCTCAACAATTCAAGTACTTCTCGCAAGTGTTCGGCATGCTATTCTTTTGATTTAGAATAAACAAGTATGTCATCAATGAAGACAATGACAAACTTGTCCAAGAAAGGTCGACACACCCGGTTCATCAAGTCCATGAACACCGTCGGTGCATTAGTCAACCTGAATGGCATAACGGTGAATTCAAAGTGGCCATACCTCGTACGAAAAGCCGTTTTAGGAATATCATCTTCATGTACCCGGAGTTGATGATAACCCGAGCGAAGATCGATTTTGGAAAAGTGCTTAGCACCTTGAAGTTGATCAAAGAGGTCATCAATTCTAGGGAGAGGATACCGGTTCTTCACCGTGAGTTTATTCAACTCCTGGTAGTCAATACACATTCTAAAGGACCCGTCTTTCTTCTTGACAAAGAGAATAGGATCACCCCAAGGAGATTGGCTAGGACGGATGAAACCTTTTTCTTGGAGTTCTTTGAGTTGAGTTTCTAATTCTTGCATTTTGGTGAGAGCTAGTTGATAGGGGGCTTTTGCCACGGGTGCGGCTTCGGGAATAAGATTTATGCGAAAATCAAGTTCACGAGATGGAGGTAATCCCGGTAAGTCATCCGGAAAAACATCGGGAAAATCACGGACAATAGGAACGGTCTTCAATTCTACCTTTGAGACGGTAGCACTAAAGACTTTAGAATTAGGAGAATCGGAAATTTCGCCTTGGACCCTAAGAATTCTACCATTAGACAAAGGTATCTTAACAACTCTCTCACCACAATCAATAGTCGCATTTACCGCCGTTAACCAATCCATACCCACAATAATATCAAAGCTCCCAATATCTGAAGGCATAAGATCGATAAAGAACTCGACGTTGTTTAGAGTCAAAATACAATCACGAAGTATTTGACTAAGTTTTGTTAGAGCACCATTTACCATTTCTATGTCAAGCACATAATTTAGAGCACACGGATTCACATCAATCAAAGGAACAAAACTAGAGGAAATGAGGCTATAATCGGCTCCGGAGTCAAATAAAACCGTTGCATAATGACCATTGAGAAGAAATGTACCTGCAACCACGTTAGGATCATTACGTGCTTCATTGGCGTTGACCGCAAAGGCTCGGCCACGGGGTTGCACTTGGTGGCCTTGTTGTCCTCGGTTTTGATTAGGCCCGACAATTTGAAGTTGGTTGGGATGGACGACTACTTGAACTTGTTGTCCAACCCATTGAGGACAATTATGGCGGTAGTGATAAGGACTACCACATTCATATCATGCACCCTTTTTGTTGGTTGGCACGAGGAGGAATAGCTTGAAGAGGGGCTACATTTTGTGGGGCCATCCTCAGTGCCCTACAATCTTTGGACATGTGTCCCATTCGGTTACAATTGAAACATGTCCCACATTGAATGTTAGTGGGGTGGTGCTTGCTACATCTTCCACACAAAGGATGGGGTCCCAAATAAGCCTTCTTCACCGGCTCCACCGCCGCCAACACCCTACCCCGATTAACATTCTTGGGGTCAAACCTCCCCATCTTCTTCACTCCACTTGATTCTGGCACTTCTTTTCTTTTTGATGACTTGCTCAACACCCCACTTCTCAAAAGGTCCTTGGTAACACTACCAGATCGGTTTATAGCATCGGCCAAGGAAGTAGGCATGACCGAGTTAACAAGAGAACGGACTTGAGGATTCAAGCCCAACACAAATTTGTCAATGGCCCGGGGCTCGGGTTCCACCAAGTGGGGAATAAGAGTAGACAAGTCTTGGAACCGTCTAATATAGCCCTTGTAATCGGCCCCGTCCATTTTAAGATGGACAAATTCGATGGTTAGATTTTGGAGTTCGTAAGGAGGGCAAAACTTATTCTTCACCTTGTTCTTGAAGTCGGCCCATGACAAGTTATAGGTCCGACCCTAAGTTACCTCTTGGTTCCACCAACTCAAAGCGTCATCCTTAAACATACCGGATGCATAATGAACTTGGTCATCATAGGTATAATGGCTCCTCTCAATCACCGCTTTAATCCTCTCGAACCATCTTATACAATCCACGGGACCACCCTTACCATCAAACTCCGGTGCCCCACAATTCTTAAAATCTTTGAATTGGCAACCTTGGCGGTACACACCATGTTGGTTAAACATGGGAACATAATTATCTTGCACCGCCGGTGCTTCTTCTTCTTCTTCCACAACTTGAGGTTGAACACCTCTCACATTCACATTAGCCGGGGTTGTTGGTGCATGTTTCTCGGTGACAAGAGCATTCTAGATGTGTGATGTATATTTATATATATTCAAGTCTTGTAACTTATCTTGTAATTACCGTTTGTCAATAATATTACCTTGGCATATATTGTTGATCATATTGGGATCCTTTTATGTTTATATGTTTGTTTATTATTTATGTTTTGCAGGTACTTAACATGAATGTAGACATTACATGTAAAGAGTAATTAAGTTAATATTGTTTCTGCGTTTAACAGCAGTTGAAATATTAACTTAATGTACTTCCAAAGGGAAGTTAAGTTAATGTGTTTTTGCGTATTAACAGCAGGAGAAACATTAACTTAATTAATACTTCCAATAGGTAATATAGACAATGTTGTTTCTGTGTATTCACAGCAGTAGAAACATTGTCGTAGCTAATGTTGGTTCTGCGTATTTACAGCAGTAGAAACATTGGCTGAGTTAATGTTGGTTCTGCGTTTTACAGCAGTAGGAACATTAACTCAAATATTCCTAAGTGTCATTTGAGAGTTCTTGGGAACAAGCAAAAGTTTGCTTGTTCAGAAGAACACTCAAATGGTTTGAGAGTTCTTGGGAACAAGCAAAAGTTTGCTTGTTCAGAAGAACACTCAAATGGTTTGAGAGTTTCTTGGGAACAAGCAAAAGTTTGCTTGTTCAGAAGAACACTCAAATGGTTTGAGAGTTTCTTGGGAACAAGCAAAAGTTTGCTTGTTCAGAAGAACTCTCAAATGGTTTGAGAGTTTCTGTGGAAACAAGCAAAGCATGCTTGTACACAAGAACTATCAAACAGGCCAATACCCTAATGGGCTTGACATGAGAACACTCAAATCCATTGGATTTGAGAGTTCTTGGTCCTTGCCTATAAATAGTGGGTGTGTGTTTGTGTGTTCTCAACAAGGGTGTAGAGAGAGAAACGAGCAAAACCTAGAGAGAGAAACCAAAGAACACGCACGGTTTATCTTGTGGGTAGTACTCGACTCACGCACGAACCGCAAACACACACCCGGTTTGGTTGGCTTGTAGACTTAGATTACCACGTTGGTTGGTAAGGTTTGTCCGGAGAGCCGCCTCACTATATTAACCAAATACGAGTGTTTATGTTCACGCAAAGATATATATATATCATAAAAAATATATATATATATATATATATATATATATATATCATAAAAGGTAGATATAAAAACCGTGGGTTATCTCGAGGAATTCCGCACCTCGACATATCCTTAAGTCAATCTCGGTTCGATAAGAGAATAAGACCCGAGGGACTTACAACTGGTATCAGAGCCATAGGTTTTTAACAACCTTGGTTCGAGATTGATCACGGTTTGGATATCCCATTTTTTGCGTGTTTCTTAGGTGGAGATTGTTTTCGGGTTCGTTTGAAATAAAGGTTCAAACTTGACACCAAAAGTAAACACATCTCATTCCTAAAACCATTTTTCAAGGTTTCATTGATCAAGTAACAAAATTGGGTTCTAGATCTAAGAAAGATTGAAAAAGTGGTGGTTTGCGTGTTCTTGTACTTGTACTTTGCGTGTTTGTGAGGTACAGTACCATTTGCGTGTTTTCGATACTACCTAGGCAGTTTGCGCATTCTAGTGGTTTGCGTGTTCTGTTTGAGTGTTCTTGTGGTTTGAGAGTTCTGGTGGTTTTGCGTGTTTAGTACACTTTTGCTCGTTTCATTTGTGTGTTCCCATTTGCGTGTTCTTGTGTTTTGCGTGTTCATAGGTTGAACTACATACACAATGGCAACAAACTATCTTAACCAATTAATACTTATGGACCATGAGACTGGTAAGGGTAATTCGCCACCCAAGCTAATGATCATTGACCAATACTTTTCTTGGAAAGGTCGATTCGAATCCTTTATGCAATTCACGGATATTAGAATGTGGACTTGTATGACTGAAGGATATAGTGCCCCAACATATGAGGACAGTGGTGTTAACAAAGTATATGCTTACCAAGATATGACTGAATCTAATAAAAAAAATTGTATGAGGCAGAGAAAAAGGCACTATCATGTTTAAAAATGTCATTGCCACAAGAAATATTATATTTATTTAATGGATTCAATACATCAAAAGAACTTTGGTTAGCATTAAAAAATCATTGTGAAGGGGATGAAACACTTAAGAAAAAGTCGAGAAATTTTTGAGTTCCTTGCCGGAAAAGTGGAGTAATTATATTACCACTTTGTAGGAAAAAGCAGATTTCTCTGATATGTCTTTGACTCAGATAGTTGCTAAGTTTCGGGGACAAGAAATGGAGGGAAGCAGGATATAATAATGCTCAGATTCCCGAGCTTTATTACGGTAGGCCTACGATCAATGTAAGTCCAAGTTCCCCTGAAGGAAGCACAAGGGCTTTCCTGAGTGAAGATGTTGACTTACAAAAGATCTCGTTTGACTCTGAGGGGAACATATGTCTTGTTTCAAGTCAGAGCGACAATTTAGGCAACCGTGGATATCCTACCTCCAGTGCTTGTTCCACCGTGCCTATAAGTGTCAAATGTGCGGAAAGTCACTTATCCGTTCTTGCGTCATTTGTGACATCATATGAACAGTTTATCCAAGGAAAGGTTCAAGATCCGAGTCTTATAGAGGAAGACTTCGAACAAATTGATCCTTTAGACCTAGAAGAGATCGATTTACAACGACAAATGGCCATGTTGACTCTTCGGACTAAACGGTTTTTGGCGAGAACAGGGCGAAAGGTCGTGGGTTCCAAGCTTGGCTTTGATAAGTCAAAGGTAAAGTGTTACAACTGCGAAGGCTTTGGACACTTTGCTAGGGAATGCCAGAAACCTAAGAAGGATGATAGGTCTTTTGTGACTCGTCAGAACTTCAATCAAGGTGGAATAGTACCTCTATCTTCAAACACCTCAAAACAAAAGTCATATAATGATGGGTCTAGTGGAAACCAAAGCTCAGTTAATCAAAGTGATTCAAAAGCTTTGGTGATCCAACAACAAGACGGATCATATGATTGGAGTTCTAAAGTCAATGAAGAAGACGATGCATATCTTGCAGAAATTTACTCAGACACTGCTATAACAGATGATCTCAATGATTCATATCAAGATGATGAATATGTAGACAATGTTGATTATTCAATGATGAATGAAGATGATGAACTCCCTGAGGAAGATTACACCATGACAATCGAAAATGATGACTATCATCAAGAAGATAATGAGGAAGATATGAGTGCCATTGAATTTACTCTGTTATCTGAAGACTCAAACGTTCCTATTCGACAAGAGCAAGATTATCCAACAGAGACAGAACAAGGCAAGGAGAAAATCTTTGACACGAGTATTCTTTCAGAGGATGATGAGATATTAGAATCGGATGAAGATAAAGGATGTCAGAAGGTGGAAATTCCTCAAAGACTCGGTACAGATGAACTTATTGATTTCATTTCTAATTTAGATGTACCTGAGCAACTTGTGGAGATTTCACTTCATGCATTGGTGAAAGTTTGTAAATTCACCAACATGCTATCATCAGAAGTTAGCAATCTTCAGAATGGTGCAAGAGACACAAAGGCTTTACTCGATGATTCAGTCAATGATAGATCATATCTTAGGCAACAAGTTGCTATGTTGACCCAAAAAGAAGGAGAGTTGAAGAGACAAGTTAAAGCGGATCAAGGAAGATTGACTGCCATGAAAGAGGAACCCAGAGAAGTGATTCTTAGAAAAGAGCCATGCCAAGAGAATTCTGGAAAGATATCTAAGAAACTTACTGAGAAACAAATGGAGCTGGTAGATGCCAAAAATGAAATAACTCACCTAAATGGGAAACTCAACAAAATGAGAGATATGAGATGCATGATAAACTATCTATCAAAATCTCAAAGTACTAGCAATCATCAAGGCCTTGAGCACATTTTTGAGGATTTTTCACAAGAAAAAGGAACATCGTCCTTGACCATTGAATCAACTAAACAATATGAAGAAAAGGAGTCAGTTTCAAAATCTACAGAGGAAGTGCTAAATCCTAAGTTGATAACACGAAAAAGGACTGTTCCTCAGATACTAACTTCTGAACAAGAGAGTCTTGTTAAGAGAACACACTTTGAAGATACAAAAGGTCCAGTAGTTTGTAGATCAAAGAAGTCTATTAACAGAATCTCTTGCTTCATATGCAGAGAAAAGGGACATGTGGCAAGCAAGTGTCCGCAGAAGGGTAAATTCAGCAGATCAAGGCAGTCTAATGACTCAAGTGACAGAGATGTTGAAGATACTGATGTTCAGTTGAGAAAGAACAAGGGTAAACATGTTGAAGAAAGGTCAACGAGTGTTTCACCTAAAAGACTTTCTCAAAGGAACTCACCCGCACGGAGTGGTTCACCTAGAAATTCCTTGAGTTATGCTGCTAGGGAACATGGAAAACCAAGAAGTGCATCTCCTAAGAAGCCTTCAAATGGTGGCCAAGTTCGTAGCAAGACTCCAAAGAGGAATCCCACTCCAAAACGAGAAGTCTTTAATCGTGTTGGTGATGACGATACATGTTTTTATGATCGTTTCACAGGAACGGTTAAGACTGGTCGTTCTTCTTTGTTTCAGAAGCATAGTCCCAAGGAGAAAGATTGAGTTATCTCCTGAGAGGGTGCCGAGAAACAAGAGACAGACTTCAAAATCCAGGACTCCCACTGAGAGTGATGGATATTGGACAAATGTCTCAGTGAAAGATAAGGACGGTAAATTCAAGTCTACTGAGGCTTGGGTACCGTTTCACAACTAAGCGCTTATCTTTCGTGCGGAGGACATAGTCAAGGAGGACCATGCATTTTCGGTGATCGGTGACTGAGTCCTAGGCACATTTTCATTAGATAACATATTGGGTTATCGAACTTTCATTGTATTTTCTTCATTATAAATCATTGTGCAAGTCCTATGTATGTTATTTATAATTTGTTTATAAAAGAACATATTTGGGAAAAACGAGTATATATAAAGTGCTACTTTATTTTATGCTTGTTAATAAATCATTTGCGATAGCATGATTATTTATATAATGGTTGTTATCCTATGATGAATATGCAAAGTTGATTTATTTATGATGGTTACACTAAGGACTTTGATCGATCGCGTTTCGAGTTGCTAGTCCAGTTGGATGGAATGAGAAACCTTTAGTCACCATGATAACGCTCAAATTATACATATTTCATTGAGCGTTATTGTGCAAATTAACGTATAATTATAACCCATTTGAATGTAAATTAATGTATTTTAGTTACTTATTGTGTGTATGGGTGATTTTACAGGTTGCAATGGATTTTGGTGTAAAAATGCTTGAAAAATGACAAATTGACGTTGCTGCACTGTTTTGCTCATAACTTCTTCATCCGATATCCGTTTTTAACGAATAAGCTGGCCACACGAAGATGAATGAAAAATCTACAACTTGCCAATTTTACTTTTACCAATAGAGGATGTAATCAAGTCAGTAAAGCCACGAAATGAAGACATTCACCATGCATTTAATGCCAATTGACATTCAAAAGCACAAAATTGAAGAGTCAAAATTTGCATCCTGCCATATTTTCAACACCTGACATTTGCTTGACTGTTTGGGGCAGAATCCTCCTATTCATAACTGTAGTATGGCTTGATCATGTCTCCTCAATAATGAAGGCAGTTGGTGAAGACGGTTATAAAAGGAAGCTTGCAGAGAACGTTCAAGGTGTGCCTGGGAAGCTAAGACTCCTATGGTCTCCAAACATTTTCAGTCACAAACACTTTCCAAATCGTCATTTCAATCTTAGTTTGTAATAAAGTTGTTTTAGTTTATAAGTCGCGAAACCTCCTGTTACATTTCTCATTCAGATCAAAAGTCCGATCACCGTTACTTAATCAGTTTGTACTACTTAATTAATATCTTAGTCGCTATTTACAAGTTATATCAAGTTTCCTAGACAATTGCACTCATCGTTCTATTTTAGTCAGCAAAGTTGTTCGAAAACTTCGGTTTCAATTTGTGTAAAATCCGTACGTTAAAATTTCGTTCTAAAAGTTGTTATAAGCTCGTTTATGATCCATTAAGTAGTGTGTTAAGTTTCGTGAAGTTTCGTTACAGTTCGCATGTTCGCATGAAAAATACTTACGAGTATTTTTCGTGATTTTCGATATAGTTTACGGGTTAATTGTGAAGGGTGTTAGAATATGAGCACATAAACTTATAACAATTCACGAGTACGCAGCGGAAAGAAACGTATATGTAATCAAATTAATTAACAAAGAGAGAATCGAAACGTGTACCTTTGCGCAAAGCTTCCAATAATATTATTAATAAGATATTATTATTATTTAGGGTTTAAAGTAAAACCCCTCTACGATCGCACACTAGACACCCCTTATACCGTATGCTAGTACCCCGATCACGAACCAAACAACCCTTTGTTTTTCTCCCTAAAAGTCGAACCAAACTAGGACCAAAAACCCTTTGATCGGCCGAACCTAAAAGAAGAGAGAAGGAGGAGATTTTGTGTGTGAATTAGAATGTGAAAAACCCTTGATTAAGCCCTCTATTTATAGGGAGATATCAAGGGTATAATGACTTGGTAACCAAGTCAAATAAGGATTCCAAAAGGCCTCAAAAATTTGGCCCCCCTTTTAGAATTAGAGCCCAACTCTAATTTCCTTATTTTCACATTTAATCCTCCTTTTAATTAATTAAATACAATTAACCCTTTAATTTATTTAAATTAATCATTTCGTGATCAAATTAATTAATATATTACTTTAATATACTAATTAATATGTATAGAGTTACCGTGTCATTTCGTGTGACCCCGTAGGCTTAAATTATTTCCAGACATACGTTTATATTTAACATGATCACACTCCAACAAAGGGTTCAAGATCGTTGGAGTGTCACTATAGTTAGATTGAGATATAGTCTAGCCGTGTTAAGAAGTAGAGTCGTTGTCGGTTACCGTTGCAGCTAGTTTGAGTGAGACGAAGTAGCTCTTTCGGTGCAAACTTTCGCTTTGGTTTAACTTAGACTTCAAAAAGTCTAACATGCTTAGTTGACGTGCATGTTTGCACGTGAGTTTTAATTCCAAGTTGCAGTATGCTATTTTCAAGTTCTCGCGATATTGGAGGTTAAGTTTTTTAAGTGTTACTTTAATCGTTTAAGGTTAGTCATTTTCACTTATTAGTTTACTAATCGGATAGTGACAGTCCGATTATAAACTGGGGGTTGAAAACATTTTCTGGTTCTAAAGATCAAACAAACTCTTTTCGTTAAAAATAGTTAAAAAACTATTTTTAGGCTGTAATGACCTTAAGATTTATCTTTTGCTCCTCTTACGCCAAAATTTCCTTTTTAGTCATTTAAAAGCTTTCAAAAGATCACTTGTAGTTTGTTAAGCAACGTGACAACTCGGTCACAACCCCCCAATTTTACACTTTCTTTTTAGATTAAATTTAATATTTTTATTTACTACTAAAACTTATTCCATGTGGACGATCCTGGACTTACTACTAGCTATACTATACGCGACAGGGTACACTGCCTGTGTGTAACATAACTATTAGTATATCCTTGTTTTATAAATTTAAAACTTGGGTGATTTTTACGAGCAAAACGATTCAACAAAATGCACTCTAGATTACACATCAAGTTTTTGGCGCCGTTGCCGGGGAATTAAGTTTATTTAGTAGTTTTTAAAGTATTAAGTTTAATCGATCCTTTTTAGAAATTTATTTCTAAAAAGTTACTTATTCTGTTGATTTATTCCATCTTGTTTATATTAAAAAAAAAAAAAAAAAAAAAGAAAAAAAAAAAAAAACTAAAAAAAAAAAAAAAAAATTAGTGTAATTTAGTTTAATTCATTTAACTTGTTAAAAGTAGCTATATTAATCCATCTCAAGTAGTATTATTTTCATTTCTTTTTATATATATGTAAAATATAATAATTAATAATATTCTTCCGTTACACTTTTAATAAAGACTGCTTGGGTGATTGTGGTAAGGAAAACGAGACATGACCAGTGTGGTTACCTCGAATCCTGTTAACCTCGACTAGGATTGTGGTTAACCTCACTTGAGTTATTCCGATTCTTGACCTATGAGCCTCGAGTAGATATTTAACATTGGATTCCTGAACTGTTGAACTGTTGGACTGAGGACTGTTGGACTAATAATAATAATATATAGTATAAGACAAACTCAGACAATAATTCAAGACTCCACATAAATGGTTTTATTTTTCGTTGTTTTACTTTTATTTATTTTATTTTTAGCTGTTTATTTTTATATGTTTTATTTTGTAGAATAGGTGCTTTTCACAGTTTTCTTGTTTTTCTTTTACAGTGATATAAGGAGTGGATGAACACAAGGACCAGCAAACAACCACTCGCTAGTCCGTTATCCGATCCCGCAAAAATCATTTTCAAAAAGGAAAAAGAAATCTTTGAAAAATTCTAAAAGCATTTTAGAAAGTAGTAGTTTTGTTAACATAGGAACGTCAAATCTTTTTGAAGAAGAAAAAGTTGTTTTAGAAAAATCAAATCAACCACCATCAATTAATATGGCAGGTCCAATAGATAGACTTAATCAACCCATGTGGAGCAGGCAAAGAAATGTGGCACCGATCCCTGGATCCGCCATAGTGAAGCCTGAGTTAGGAGATAATTTCATTGTAAAAGGAAACCACATGAAAATGATTCAGGAAAACCAATTTGATGGTAAATTTCTTTCTGATCCATATAAACATATCGCAGATTTCGAGGAAATTTGTGAAATGTTTAAATATGGTAGAGACATGGCAGAACCTGTTAAGCTACGGTTTTTCCCGTTATCTTTAACAGGGGAAGCAAAACTTTGGTTTAATGGATTAGAAGAAGGTTCAATTGATTCTTGGGATGAAATGAAAAAAGTTTTTGCAAATAGATTTTTTCCACCCGGTTTGCAACAAAAATTGTTTAATGACATAAGAACTTTTAAGCAATACGAAAAAGAAAACTTTATCGATTCTTGGATAAGATTGCAAAAATTGCTTAAAAAATGTTATGGTCATGGTCTAGATAAAGAACAAATTGTAAACATATTTTACAACGGTCTAGACGACAATTCCCAAATTCTACTTGATGCGGCTGGTGGAGGAATATTTTTGTACAAAAGTGCAAATGATGCTTATCAAGTCATGGAGGACAAAGTGATGATGAGAATGTCAAAAAGCAAGGTTGACGAAGAGAAATCAAAGGCAGTATCGTTCGTGGAAGCAAAGGAAGAAAGTTCAAGGATAGAGGCAAAGTTCGATACTATGATGAATTTGTTCACTAACAAATTCGACAGCCTAGAAAAGGAGATGAATAATCTGAAGTATGGTTACTCACATGGTGGGGGAAGCCATAGCTCTGAAGATTGCGATGCAATTGGGGTTCATGAAGAGGCGAATTATGTGCAAAATAATTACCAAGGAAATAACCAACGTGGTTGGGGTCAAAACCGCAACCAAGGGAATTTTAACAATGGTTTTAATTCTCACACAAACACTTTCCCTACAAGATACCCTAGAAACAACCAAGATCTCCAAAACCAACCCAACCAGAATTTCCAAAATCACCAACAAAAACCACATAATGAAGTACCCACACAACCAACCCAAAAGTCAAATGAGGAAACCACTTTAACATCACTTGAAGTAACAATAAAAAACTTCATGAATATTCAAAAAACAACCAACCAGGAACTTTTCAGAAGACTTGATATCCTCAAAGCCAACCAAGAACAAGGCCTTTGTAATCACCAAGCGTCTATAACTGATTTGGAAAAGAAGTTGGATCGCATAAGTGAAACATCAGTAAACAGACCAACTGGCTCACTACCCAGCAACACACAACCAAACCCAAGACCATCAAACTCAAACCAAAACCAAAAATACCAACCCCCTCCCACTAGAACTGAGCATGTAAATGCCATTTCTACAAGGGCTGGTAACGTTTACCATACTAACATTGAAAGTGCAGCTCCTACCGATTCACCAAAACTTGTACCCGAACCTGTAGAAGATGACTTCACTGACGATGAAAGTGTGGAAGAAGAGATTGAAATGGAGCCAAAACCAACAGAAAAGAGGCCAACTGTTTCTATTGAACCAGTTAAACCACCGCTGAAGGCGTACAAACCAAAGATTCCATACCCACAACGCTTGAGAAAGGAGAAGATGGCGGCAAGATATGGCAAATTTCTTGAAATGATCAAAGCAATTCGCATCAATGTGCCATTAGTTGATGTACTTGCAGGGATGCCAAACTATGCTAAGTTCATCAAAGAACTGTTGAACAACAAGGACAAGTTGGAGAAGTGTCTGCAACATTTTTAAATGAAGAATGCACAGCCATTTTGCAGAATCAGATTCCACCAAAGCTTGACGACCCAGGGAGTTTCATAATTACTTGTTCATTTGGAAACATATTAACTTGTGATGCGTTAGCGGATTTAGGGGCTAGCATAAATTTGATGCCTTATTCTTTATATGCTAAATTGTCCTTAGGAGCATTAAAACCCACTGGAATGAGCATTAGATTAGCTGACCGCTCATTTCAATATCCGTTAGGCATAGCTAAAAACATGTTGATAGAAGTTGGGCGTTTCATTTTTCCAGTTGATTTTGTTATACTTGAAATGGACGAGCATAGTAAAGTACCATTAATCTTAGGGAGACCTTTGCTATACACCGCTGATGCAATAATTCGTGTAAAAGATAAGGAATTGACCTTAGGTATTGGAGATGATAGAATGGCCTTTACTATTAATAAAGCAATGAAACATTCATATTCTACTGATGATACATGCTTTCGTGTTGATGTGATTGACGAAAATGTGAATGATTACACGCAGGAATTACTAGAATTCGTTGATAGCATCTGGGGAGAATTTGAAGATGAAGAGGATGGAGATGTGAAACCTGAGGAAGCTGAAGAAATAATGAAGCTGAGCACAGACGAAAGTCCACTAGAGGACGAGACATTTGAGGAAATAAAGAAGGAAGAACGATTGAGGATCAGAACATCATTAGAAGAGCCACCCACAGACTTAGAACTCAAACCACTTCCAAGTAACTTGGAATATGCGTTTCTTCAAGGGGAGTCTCTTTTACCTGTTGTTATTTCATCTTTATTGTCTGAAAATGAGAAAACCAAACTTTTAGATGTCTTGAAAGCCCATAAAGGTGCTTTTGCTTGGCGTATATCTGACATACCCGGAATTAGCCCGTCATTTTGCAAACACAAAATTAACTTGGTTGAAGATGTAAAACCTGTTGTTCAAAGACAAAGACGGCTAAATCCGAATATGAAAGATGTAGTCAAAAAGGAGATAATTAAGTTACTTGATGCTGGAATTATTTATGTTGAGTCCCAATGTTAATTGTAAATTTAATGATGACAAATCTGACCTATAAACACTTAGTAATCTTTGGTTCTTGTAATCTGATCTGGGTCAGACTAAGCTGACACAGCTTACGATCTGTCTCTGACCCAGATCATGCTTCATACTTGTAATTGTAATATCTTATGGAAGCAAGTGTTATTCAAGCTGCATCAACAATGTATTAGCATTCAGTCCAAGTCGAAGAGGAGGATTGAAGATAGAAGACCAAGCTGTTAGTGGAAGACAGCTTGGGATTAGCAGTCAGCTTGGAAATACTTAGGCAGATTGGTGCTTTGACAAACGGCCCAATCTGTGTCTGACAATCAAGTGAAGATAACAACCTGGATTGAAGATAAGGGCAAATGACGTGACTAGGAAGAATCCTAGGATCCAGGTTGGTGGTTGGTGGTTGGTTTTACATATGCGTGTCCATACTCCTATTGGTAGATGAAGAATGTGCGTCAGTACGTGGGGGACCACAAGTACCATGAAAGGCACAATTGATTATTCCTTCATCAACCACTGAATGAAGAACACGTAGCTGCAACGGACACCTAATGAAGGAGCGCTTTCGCCTATAAAAGCCTCATTCATGGATTGCATATGTGTGGCATTTCCTGAGAATCATTCTTCACACAAGTTTCTCTGCTCTTACCACAGCTTAGTCTGTACGAGATCAGCTTGGGCTGATTCTCTTGAGCTGAAACTTATTGATTGTTGTTTGTCATTTCATATGGTTGTTTAGATATCTATAGGCTATCTTTATTCCGCAACAACCCTGTAATTCTTTGTATAAATTATTTCTTAATAAAGGATTACATTTGAAAACCACAATCTGTGTTCAAGAATGTTTTTGTTTCTTTACTGCTTTACTGTTTTAATGATTCTGCTCTTTACTTACTTGCTTAATATTCATAAATTGAATCTTAAAACGTTTTGTGTTAAAAGTTTGTAAAGATTGAAGAAAGTTGTATTCACCCCCCTCTACAACTATTCTGTGTTCAATATACTTTGGTATATTGATACACCGTGGGACGTATCAATTGGTATCAGAGACAGGTTAAGAATTAACTTGACTTGATCCTTGCATATTTTCATTTATAGTAAAGCATTATGTCATCATATATTGATAATGGTTCTTCAACCCGACCACCCATGTTTGACAAAGATGATTTCAGTGGTTGGAAAGGTAGAATGTCTTTGTTCCTTGAATCCATCGATAACAATATGCCTGACATCCTTGCGGATGGTCCTTATGTTCCTACACAAACCATTGTGGTAGAAGCTGTGGTCAGGGAAGGTCAACCAACCATTCCTGCCACAGTCAAATCTATTGTTAAGGACAAGGCAGATTGGGGGGATGAGGATAGGAGGTTGGCAAACTTGGATGTGAAGGCTAGAAATTTCATTGTCCAAGCTGTGCCCAAAGACCTTTACCATTCTATTAAAATGTGTTCTACAACTAAGAAAATGTGGGGTACATTGACTGTCATGTTTGAGGGTTGCTCTACCTCCATGGAATCCACAATTACTACATTGACCAGGAGGTATGAGAGATTTTTCTCCTTGAGAAATGAATCCTTGACTGACACTCATACCCGCTTTAATGCTTTGGTAAATGATTTAGCTGCTCTTGGAATTAATAAGAAAAATGAGGTTTTAAAGAGTAAATTTCTTGATTCATTACCACCTAAATGGAATAACTATATTTCTTCTGTTAAATTAAGTTCTGTTTATCATGATCTTGATCTCCTGGACTTTTTGGTTTGCTTCATAACCAAGAATGTTCAGAGGCTGAAAAGTTAATTGCTATGGGTGATTCTTATAGTCAGCCTGCTGCTGCACTTGTTGCTTCTATGACTGAACACCCTAGTTCAATTAGTAATGAGATCATTCCTTGTGTTAATGATGATATTCCTGTGATGTCTAATCCTAACTCTGTTTGTGCTGAATCTGAATGTGATGAATCTGATGGTGATGAACTAGCTAATGAAGTAGCTATGTTGGCTGAAAGGATCAGAAGGAGATCCTTTAATAAGTTTAAAGGAAAAGGAAGAGGTGGCCAAGCTGACAAAACCAAGAAGCCATTTGATATGTCCAAGGTCACTTGTTACAAGTGTGGCAAGGCTGGACATATGGCTGGAGATTGCAGATCCAAAGAAACTGCTCAAGCTGTGCCAGCCAAAGGTGGAAGAGGTGAAAAATACTCTAAGCTCAAGACTAAGTACAAAGCCTTGAAAGCACAAGTAGCTGAGCTGACTGAGAAGGTGAACAAAAGTGAGAAGAGTCTGGTAGCCAAAGACTTGGCTGAAAGTGCCACATCATCTGATGATGAGCTGTACAAAGATGCCAAGTGTTTCATGGATAAAGAAGCTACTCAAAGATTTGCTGAAGATCTGGTGAAAATACAACAGCAATCTGAGTCAGCTCACCAGGCATCTACCAGTCAGACTGCTCCAGCTGAGGGCAGTCATGACGATAACACCTGGCACTTGGACAGTAGATGTTCCAAGCATATGACCGGATGTAAGTCCCTGCTATGTAGCTTTAGGATTCACGCTGGTCCTAATGTTACTTTTGGAGATGACTCTCAAGGAAAGACTGAAGGATTTGGTATACTTTCAAATGGTCCCCTTACTTTCAGAAGGGTCTCATATGTTAATGATTTGAAGCACAACCTGATCAGTGTTAGTTAGTTGTGTGATGATGGTTATGAAGTGAGATTCAGGTCTGATAAAGGTATTGTTCTTGATTTAAAAGGCAATGTGGTTCTTATTGCAAAGAGGGATGAGTCTTTGTATTCTTTTGACATGAGAAATCCAACTGTCACAAGAGAAGTCTGTTTCATGTCAAGTCTCAAGATGAGCTGAATTGGTTGTGGCATAAAAGGCTATCTCATATGAATTTCAAAGACATCAACAAGCTGTGTAAGAAAGAGTTGGTGTCTGGTCTTCCAGTGATCAATTATGAGAAGGACAAGCTGTGTGGTGCTTGTGAGAAAGGCAAGCAACATAAAGCTACTTTTAAGTCTAAAACATGCTCAACCATTGATAATTGTTTGGATCTGCTTCATATGGACTTATTTGGACCAATCAGTACTCCATCATTCACTGGAATGAGGTACTCCTTGGTAATTGTTGATGAGTATTCAAGATACACCTGGGTTTTCTTTCTAAGACACAAGAGTGAAGCTGCTGACAGCATTATTCATTTCATCAAGCAAGCTGAAATTCTCTACAAAAGGCCTGTTAGGCAATTAAGGAGTGATAATGGTACTGAATTCAAAAATATCACTCTTAATTCTTTTTGCAGTGAAAAAGGGATTTCACAAGTCTACTCAGCTGCCAGAACTCCTCAACAAAATGGTGTTGCAGAAAGAAGAAACAGAACTCTTATTGAAGCTGCCAGATCCATGATGGCTTAAAACAATGTCAAGTCTCATTTCTGGGCTGAAGCAGTACACACAGCTTGCTTTACCCAAAACAGATCTCTTATTGTGAAAAGACACCAGAAGAATGCATATGAACTTCTTAGGGGGAGAAAACCTGAGATTGGTTTCCTAAGAATGTTTGGAAGTCCTTGCTATATTCTGAATCAGAAAGACCATCTTGGAAAGTTTGATGAGAAATCAGATGAAGGTATCCTACTTGGATATGCAACAATGATGAAGGCCTACAGAGTTTACAACAAGAGAACTAAAACAATTGAGAACTCTGTTAATGTAAGCATTGATGAAGGTTGTTCTAAGCCAGATTGCTCTCTTCCTGAAGATGAAGACTTCAATTTTGAAGAACTGGTTGTACCTGAGAATGAGCCTCCAACTAATCCTCCAGTTGGAGCTGATAATGCTCAAACTCAGGGGGAGCAACTTATAGAAGAAGAAGAAGATATTCCAATCTTTGAAAATGCACAAGCTGATCCTGCTCCTACTGAAGAAATTGTTCAGAATCCATTAAATGACTTTCAAATTGGTTCAGATTCCTCCATTCTTGTCCAAGCTGATCAGCCTCTTCCTCAAGCTGATCATGATGAACCATCTAATCTGAATCAGTCCATTGTCCCAGTTACCAGATGGACAAAGAGTCATCCAATTAACCAAATCATTGGTGATCCACTCTCTGGTGTTAAAACAAGAAGAAAGGCAACAGGCAATTTCTGCATGTTTGTCAATTTTGTAAGCAAGGTGGAACCAACTGAGGTTGATGAAGCACTGGCAGATCCTTCTTGGGTAAATGCAATGCAAGATGAGCTAACACAGTTTGAAAGAAATAAGGTTTGGGAACTTGTTCCAAGATCTCATCACCAAGTGGGTCTACAGAAACAAAATGGATGAAAGGGGAGTTGTGACCAGAAATAAAGCAAGATTGGTAGCTCTTGGTTACAGACAAGAGAATGGAATTGATTATGATGAGACTTTTGCACCAGTGGCAAGATTAGAGGCAATCAGAATGTTCTTGGCCTTCTCTGCCCACAAAGGTTTCAAAGTCTATCAAATGGATGTGAAGAGTGCATTTCTTAATGGAAAATTGGAAGAAGAAGTCTATGTTGAACAGCCTCCTGGTTTTGAAAATTCAAAGTTTCCTGACCATGTGTTCAAGCTTGAAAAGGCTCTCTATGGGTTGAAGCAAGCTCCAAGAGCATGGTATGACACTCTGTCTAAATTCTTATTGGCTAACAACTTCAAAAGAGGTAATGTTGACAAGACTTTGTTTGTGAGAAAGTATAATGGTGATATCCTGCTTGTACAAATCTATGTAGATGATATAATATTTGGGTCTAGCAGTGAAAGACTTTACTAAAAGTTTTCTGAATTAATGTCTAAAAAGTATGAAATGAGCATGATGGGAGAACTAAACTATTTTCTGGGTTTACAAGTTAAATAGACTAAAAATGGAATTTCATAAACCAAGGAAAATATGTTAAAGATCTCTTAAACAAATTTGGTTTTACTGATTGCTCACCTATGAAAACTCTTATGGGAACTGGTGATAAGCTGGATGAAGATAAAAAAATGGCAAATCTGTTGACATCACAGCTTATAGGGGTATGATAGGATCATTACTTTACTTGACTGCTAGTAGACCAGATATTATGTTTGCTACATGCCTTTGTGCAAGATATCAAGCTAGTCCTAAGGAATCTCATCTTAAGGCTGTGAAAAGAATCTTTAGATACCTTAAAGGTAGTCCTAATCTGGGTCTTTGGTATCCCAAAGACTCAGGATTTGATCTAATTGGCTATTCAGATTCTGACTTTGCAGGCTGTAAGATTGACAGAAAAAGTACTTCAGGAGCTTGTCAATTGCTTGGCAATAGACTTGTAAGCTGGTCCAGCAAGAAGCAGCATTCAGTTTCTATCTCCACTGCAGAAGCTGAATATGTTGCTGCAGGAAGTTGTTGCTCTCAAATTCTTTTGATGCAATATCAGCTTCAAGACTATGGTGTCACTGCAACAAAAACTCCAATCTTTTGTGACAGTACTAGTGCCATAGCAATTTCAAACAATCCTGTGCTTCATTCAAGGACCAAACACATTGATATAAGATATCATTTCATCAGGGATCATGTAATGAAAGAAGATGTTGAACTCCACTTCATTCCAACAGACAATCAGCTTGCTGACTTGTTACACAAAGCCATTGGATGAATCAAGGTTCAACTACCTCATAAGTAAGCTAGGTATGCTTAATTTGTAAAATGTAGTGAGCTAAGTAATAGCAAATCTGACCCCTTAGAGTTATACTAAATTTCGAGGGTAAGCTGTGTCAGACACAGACTACCCTTTCACACTTGGTGCATTTCAAGTGAAAGAGGGTAAGCTGAGTCTGACCCAGCTTCGTGGTTATTTTTGTTATTATATATCTCAGTGCGTTTTATTATGTTCATTATTTTATTTAAGTGTACTTGCTGATCCTATTGGAGTGTGACACGTGTAGTGGTAACAGCCGGTTACTGAAAAAGTACCACCACTACTTGGTGATCCTCCAATCAAAATCTTTCTCTCTCCAACTTTTTCAAACGGGATATTTTTAGTGTTTGTATATAACATTCATTTAACCTAAATCCCAAATCACTTGTTCATATTTTCTCAAAATCAATTTTTTCTCTCTAATCTGATTACTGTTTTATTAAATTTAATTTCTTCTAAAAATTGTTTTCAAAATGGCATCATCATCTGTTTCTATTCATTCAAATGATTCTCAATCTAGTTCTTCTTCTGAACCTGAAAGTCAATACCCAGCTCCAATAAGCGCCAATAAGCTTTCACCTTATGTGGTGGGAAGTAATGTAGTAGTGGTTCCGGCTGATCTTGATACTGGTAAAATCAAGATTGGCAGTCTGGTTTATGCCAATATTCATCCTCCTTCATGGGCAAAAGGATACGATGAGATTGTGGCTTTCTTATGGCATCATCCATTCGGCAAGGTGATGATTGAGAAGCCAGACTGGGTGTTTCAAGATCTACTTTGTGAATTTTGGGTGAGCTGTGTTGTGAAACAGAACAAGAAAGGAGATGCTGCAATCTATGGCACAATCCTCAATGGTAAGAAAAAGGTATATATTTCTTATGAGAGGATTAGGTCTGCTTTTGAGCTGTCTTATATGCCTGATGATGAATATGATAATGTTGTGTCTCACATTGAAGCCAAAAGTGTTTTACAAGAGGTTGGATATACTGGTCCTATGGCTTCAGTGGTTAAAATGAAATTTTTAACTGGTATTTGAAATTATTTATTGAGCACAATTTCTAAAACTTTACAAGTAAAGGCAGACAGCTTTGATCAGCCTAATGTTCTAGAATTGCAGATTTTTCATGCAATGGTCACTATGACCAGAATAGATTTTGCTGGCTTAATTTTTAAGGACCTTGTTGATCGTGTTTATAAGAAGAGCCTTACCATACCTTATGGTAGGATTCTTGCTCTTATCATTGAAGCAATACTTGACAATGATTACAGTCTGGCAACTGGTCAGACTGTGGAATGCAAGTCCATTAACAACAACATTTTCAATAGTCCCAAGGTATCTGTGCAGGGTCTGACCCGAGCAATGCAGATCTACCTTGATTTTTGCAGGCAAAGAGAAAGGGAACAAGAAGCACTTAGGGAAGCTGTCCCTTCTTCGACGCGATCTGAGTCTGACACTCAATCTGCTAATCAGGGGGACCCAGGTACACATGCTTCTAAACCCTCAAACTCTTCTCAATCTATTCAATATTCTACTCCTACAAAAGAGGGTGAAGGGTTGGCCAAAACATCAGCCACCCTAGCCGCACCCTCATCCACTCATCCAAAATCCGCTTCTAAAAGACCCATTGTTGAGGACTTAGTGCCTCGCAGTGTTAAAAAGAAAAGATCGCAAAGGAAATCTGTGCCAGCTTCTGGGGTTGATATTGCAACATCCAATCTTGAGATCCCCCAAGGTGCAGGGGAAGCTAAGGAACGTTCCAAAGCTGTCCCTACCACCCAAGCTGACAATCCGAAATCACCACGCCCATCTGCACTCTCCCAAAAAAGTGTAGATGAGTTAAAGGGAACACTTACTGCTACCCAACCCTCCAAACAGGGTGACGGTATTGAAAGAAAGACCTCCTCCCAAGGTCATACTGAGTCTGCACCGAAATCGCCATCATCAGCCTCCCAAAAGGTTGATGATATCATTAAAGGGATAACAAAGGATCTAGCCCAGATCCAAAATGAGTTAGAGTCTATGCACATCGATTCTGAGGATGGTCAGCCAAAGGAGAGAAGTATCGAACGCATTGGTGACACTGCTTCTCCTCCCCAAGCTGATCAGACTCCTTCTCTCTTACACTCTGAGTCTGCACAGGCTGTCAATGCCCCTTCTATGTCACAAGGAGGGGTACAGGCCTCAATTCTCCCTAAGGATACTTTGGTGCAACAACACACCTCTGTTGAAGGGCAATCAAATGCACAAAACATTATACCTGTAGAGTCTGTGTCTGCATCTGTCCTTGGACAGAGGGATTCTGTAGGTTACATGGCTGTCTTTAAGGCAGTTATGTCAGCCCCTTGTGCAACAAAGGGAACCATTGATGGTCCTCACGATGTCAATGAGAACATGATCACTATCTCCGGAAGTGATTCTTCATTCGATGATGAGTCGGCCCATCCATCCTCAAGGGATGCTCTGATGGAAGATGCTAGTGGAGGAGTTGATCAAAATCAAGATCAACACATTCCCAATAGCCCTCAGCCTGAATTAAACGTTAATCTTTCTCAGGCTGACCAACTCATCATCAATTCTGACAAATCTACTCATGAGACTCACTCTCATGAGCAAATTCTCCAAAACTCCATAAGCCTCCACCCCCTTCTAAATAAGCCCAATGACCCTGATATTAAGGATTGCAGGCTGCTCTTTCCAGAGTCAGTGGCTTTTAAGCCAACTGCAAGTTCTTCCCAAGCTGCCACTATCTCATTTTCAGATGTGGAGGGTCAGCTCACTGAGTTCAAATCAACCTATAAGGTTGAGAGCTTACAGCTGACCAAATGCTTGGAAAAGATCCAAAAGGATCAGGAATTGACGGATAAGAAGGTGGATAAGTTGAGTCAAGATCAGACTGCATTGGAAGAAAATGTGTTAAAAGCAGTTGATTTGATGCAGCAGAACCAGAGCAAGCTGACAGAGTCTCTTGATAGTCTTACAAAGGCAGTCATAGAAGAGAATGAAAGAAACAAGAGTACTCTGAGTCAGATTGAGAATGCAGCAACAAAGTTTACAAAGGAAGTCACCATAGAACTTCGATCTGCAAACAAGTCACAAGCAGATTTCAAGAATGATCTGATTGAAGTTTCTAAGGGTGTTAAATCCAAGATTGAACTCCTCCATGAGGATTATGTTGAGCTAAGAAGAGCCTGCTGTCTCACAAATGTCAAGATTGACTTGATCAACCAGGAACTCAAAGGCCTCTTTGCTACTCCAGTGAGCTCTTTCCCTGCTGATGATGACAAAAAGGGGGAGAAGAATGCTACTAAGAGAAAGAGGAGTGCTATGAGTGAAGCTGAAATGGAGCTAGAAAGAGAAAGACAACAAGCTCAGGTTGACAAGGAAATTGAAGAATACTTTGAAAGACTGAAAGAGAGACGGAATAAGGCCAGAGCTGAGGAGGCAGTCAATGATAGAAGAATGGTTGTGCATGGCTCTAGGGTGGAAGGTGAGAAGGAAACAGTAGAGGAGATAAAAAGACCAGAATCTGAGTCTGGTGGTGAAAATGTTGGAAAAGTAAATGAAGAAGCTGAAAAGGAGAGTGATACTACTAAGGGGGAGACCGTTGATGTTGAAATGGGAGATATAAGGAAGGAAGTTAGAGTTGAAAAAGTTAAGAAGGCTGAAAAGAAAAGAAAGTCCTCCCAAGCTGTTCCTGTGCAAGCTGTGCCAACTCAAGCTGACCCAGCTCCCTTAGAACAAATTGATGAATCTCCCTCTAGTGAAGACACAGCCACTCTGTCCCAGTTCATGATCAAGAAAAGAACAACAAAAGTTGGGTCAAGTGGTGTGAAGATCTTAACAGACAAAGAAAAGGATTGGGAGCTTGCAACTGAAACAGCTCCACAGCTTGGGGTAACAGTTGAGGTGGCATACAAAATGATTAAGGAGGACAGATTAGAAAGAGAAAGAATTGTTGCAACTAAGTCTAATTCTGAAATTGCCAAGGCTGTTCAAGAACAATTAAATAAGGAAGATGAAGAAGATCTTACAGCCATTGGTTCCAAAAAGAAAGTTGTGGGCAAAGGAAAAGAAAAGAAGAAGGTGGTGGTTCATTCTAAACCATCACAGAAGGTTAAAGATGTGAAGAATAGTCGTGAAGCTCATGATTGGTTAGAGGCTCTAGAGAAAAGACAAGTAACAGAAAAGATCAATTATAGAAAGCATCCAGAGCCAATCCTCCAGGTTCTACTCAAAAGGAGAAAAGGAAAGAACATTCCCAGCATCAGGTTTACAAGGAGAGGTTATGAAACCAGCTGGGAAACCCATGATCTTGACAATCTGCTTGAATTAGGATACACTGAGTGGGTGGAGTTGCATAATATCATAACTGGTATTTCTGGAGTTCACAAAGAGACAGTCTTGGAAGCCATTGAGAAGAAGTTAGCTGCTATTGTGAAGTACAAGATTGATATCTCTGGCCTTCCAAGACCAATAGCATATGATATGGATTATGAAGATGAGTCAGCTGAGCCACTGAAGAAGAAAAGAAGAAGGTTTGAAAGGATTGATGCTCCTGGAGGTGATCATACAGTTTTTCTCAAAAACTTGTCCCCTGCAGAGTTGCTTGCACAATTATCTTCTGGTGCTGTTGACAAGATTCTGGATAATCTCAATCTGACTCTACCTGCTGGTGTTGAAAATGCAAGATGTGGGATGTTCATTACTGAACCTGAACATGGGATGTACTTTGTAGATGCAAGAGGGAATTTGGTGTTCCAAAGGACTGCTGAACTAAAACAGGTACCATCTATGAGCAGTTCCTTATTGATGAGGGGTTCGATAGGCAATTAGATGTGAGAGTTGCCCCATCATTTGAAGTTAAGCAAGAAGCTATAGAAATGCTTGGAGAATAGTGATGTAACATGTAATATCTTTGTTTCATTCTCTATATATTCAAAGGCAGTTGTACACATCTAGTTTCTTTGTTAAAACTTCATTTCAGTTCAAAAGAACCCAAAAGATTCAAAGGGTCACAATCTGATAGTTTCATTTTACTTTGATTCTTTGTAAGCTGATAGTTAGAAGTGTTGTTGGGTTTTGTCATCATCAAATAGGGGGAGATTGTTGAGTCCCAATGTTAATTGTAAATTTAATGATGACAAATCTGACCTATAAACACTTAGTAATCTTTGGTTCTTGTAATCTGATCTGGGTCAGACTAAGCTGACACAGCTTACGATCTGTCTCTGACCCAGATCATGCTTCATACTTGTAATTGTAATATCTTATGGAAGCAAGTGTTATTCAAGCTGCATCAACAATGTATTAGCATTCAGTCCAAGTCGAAGAGGAGGATTGAAGATAGAAGACCAAGCTGTTAGTGGAAGACAGCTTGGGATTAGCAGTCAGCTTGGAAATACTTAGGCAGATTGGTGCTTTGACAAACGGCCCAATCTGTGTCTGACAATCAAGTGAAGATAACAACCTGGATTGAAGATAAGGGCAAATGACGTGACTAGGAAGAATCCTAGGATCCAGGTTGGTGGTTGGTGGTTGGTTTTACATATGCGTGTCCATACTCCTATTGGTAGATGAAGAATGTGCGTCAGTACGTGGGGGACCACAAGTACCATGAAAGGCACAATTGATTATTCCTTCATCAACCACTGAATGAAGAACACGTAGCTGCAACGGACACCTAATGAAGGAGCGCTTTCGCCAATAAAAGCCTCATTCATGGATTGCATATGTGTGGCATTTCCTGAGAATCATTCTTCACACAAGTTTCTCTGCTCTTACGCACAGCTTAGTCTGTACGAGATCAGCTTGGGCTGATTCTCTTGAGCTGAAACTTATTGATTGTTGTTTGTCATTTCATAGGGTTGTTTAGATATCTATAGGCTATCTTTATTCCGCAACAACCATGTAATTCTTTGTATAGATTATTTCTTAATAAAGGATTACATTTGAAAACCACAATCTGTGTTCAAGAATGTTTTTGTTTCTTTACTGCTTTACTGTTTTAATGATTCCTGCTCTTTACTTACTTGCTTAATATTCATAAATTGAATCTTAAAACGTTTTGTGTTAAAAGTTTGTAAAGATTGAAGAAAGTTGTATTCACCCCCTCTACAACTGTTCTGTGTTCAATATACTTTGGTATATTGATACACCGTGGGACGTATCAATTTACCTTATCTCCGATAGCCCTTGGGTAAGCCCTGTCCATTGTGTACCAAAAAAGGGTGGGATGACTGTGATTACGAACGAACGTAATGAACTAGTGCCCACACGAACTGTTACTGGTTGGCGAGTTTGTATTGACTATAGGAAATTAAATGACGCCACCAGAAAAGACCATTTCCCACTACCCTTTATTGACCAAATGCTCGAAAGACTAGCAGGAAATGAGTACTTTTGTTTCCTCGGTGGATTTTTGGGATACTTTCAAATCCCTATAGATTCAGACGACCAAGAAAAAACCACTTTTACTTGTCCCTTTGGAACTTATGCTTATAGAAGAATGCCTTTTGGACTCTGTAATGCACCTGGTACCTTCCAGAGATGCATGATTGCCATTTTCCAAGACATGATAGAAACTTCAATGGAGGTTTTTATGGATGACTTCTCTTTCTTTGGAGATTCATTCGATACATGTTTGGCTAACCTGGATAAAATGCTTGATAAATGTGAAAAAGCTCATTTAGTTCTAAATTGGGAAAAGTGTCATTTCATGGTACGTGAAGGAATTGTATTAGGACATAAAGTGTCTAGTGTAGGACTTGAGGTTGATAGAGCAAAAATTGACGTTATTGCTAAATTACCACCGCCTACCAATGTCAAAGCTGTTAGAAGTTTCTTAGGACATGCAGGATTTTATCGTCGATTCATAAAAGATTTTTCAAAAATTGCACGTCCTATGACTAAACTTCTAGAAAAAGACCGACCATTTGAATTTGATTCGGATTGTCTCAAAGCCTTCGAGAGTTTGAAAGATAGACTCACAAATGCACCAATTATGGTAGCACCTAATTGGTCATTACCATTTGAGTTAATGTGCGACGCGAGTGATTTTGCTTTAGGAGCCGTTTTAGGACAACGAGAGGATAAACGCTTTCGACCAATTTATTACGCAAGTAGAACACTCAATGGAGCTCAACAAAATTACACCACGACTGAAAAAGAACTCCTAGCCGTTGTTTTTGCTTTCGATAAATTTCGACCATACCTCGTTTTGTCTAAAACAGTAGTCTTTACCGATCATTCAGCCCTAAAGTACTTGTTTGCCAAACAAGATGCTAAACCTCGTCTCATTCGTTGGATTCTACTTCTTCAAGAATTCGACATTGAAATCAAGGATAAAAAAGGAGCTGAAAACCTCGCTGTAGATCACTTAAGTCGTCTTGAGAACCCAAACCGGGAAGAACTGAAGGATGAAGAAATTAACGATGCATTCCCTGACGAATACCTCATGAAGGTGAGTGATGAAAAAGAAGATGAAGCACCGTGGTATGCAGATTTCGCCAACTACTTGGTTGGTGGAATTATCCCAAAGAGTTTAACACATCAGCAAAAGAAGAAATTCTTTTCTGATTTGAAGAACTACTTTTGGGAATACCCTTACTTGTTTAAAGTATGTGCAGACGGAATGATAAGAAGATGCGTGTATGGAGCTGAAACTCGTGAGATTCTTGATGATTGTCACTATGGACCAGCTGGAGGTCATTACGGACCTACAACCACAGCGAAGAAGGTTTTTGACGCTGGCTTTTATTGGCCAACAATTTTCAAAGAAGCATTCAAACTTGTGAAGACATGCAATGCATGCCAACGAACTGGAAACATCTCTAAGAGAGATGAGATGCCACAACAAGGAATTCAAGTCTGTGAAATATTTGATATTTGGGGGATAGATTTCATGGGGCCGTTCCCACCATCCCACAAATTCAAATATATTCTCGTAGCGGTAGACTATGTTTCAAAGTGGGTTGAAGCTAAGGCTTTACCAACAAACAACGCTAGAGAAGTCATAGATTTTCTTAAGCACTTATTTAGTCGTTTTGGGTTCCCCAAAGCACTAATAAGTGACCGTGGAAGCCATTTTGCTAATGCTCAACTCGAGAAAGTTCTAAAGAGATATGGGGTTAATCACCATTTCTCTACCTCTTACCACCCTCAAACTAGTGGTCAAGTCGAGAACACAAATCGAGCTTTGAAAGGTATTCTGGAAAAGACAGTGAATAGTAATCCAAAAGATTGGGCTAAGAAGTTAGATGATGCATTATGGGCATTTCGTACAGCTTATAAGACGCCAATTGGTACTACACCCTATCGGCTATTATATGGCAAAACGTGTCATCTCCCAATCGAAGTTGAGCATAAGGCATATTGGGCGCTGAAAAATTGCAACACCGATTTGGTTCAAGCAGGAGAAAAGCGTTTTCTCCAATTGCATGAGTTGGATGAAATGAGATGGTATGCATATGAGAATTCCCGATTGTACAAGGAAAGAACGAAGGCATGGCATGATCGAAAGCTTCGATTTAGGGAATTCAAAGGAGACAAAGTACTTTTGTTTCAATCAAAGTACAAGTTCAAGCAACCAAAGCTCAAATCACGATGGTCCGGTCCATACGTGGTTAAACGTGCATATTCGTCTGGATATGTTGAGCTTGAAGGGAGAGAGGGAAATACCTTCATTGTTAACGGTCAACGGCTAAAAATATATCATGAAGAGGAAGTAGAGAATGCATGGGAAGTCACCCATGACTTCCACACCATCAACGAATAAACCTTTGGACCAAGAGTCTAGCTAACGACTCGTTCAATAAATTTAGCGCTTGCGGGAGGCAACCCGATTTCTTTTGTTTTTTTTTTCTTTTTATTTGTTGGTCTTTTCTACTAGCAGACCTTAAAGAACTAGTCTTCTCACCACCTTCTGAATTATTCAAGGTTTTTCTTCCCTACTCTCTAGCAACTCATACAAGCAACTAAGCACTCATGGACGACAATGAATTCTGGTGAAAATTGTTAACTACTCACAATAACCCAAGTAGTTCAACAAACGTTCTAGCTCAAATGGGACTAGAAGACTTCACACCTCAATACTTCGAACAAACACCGGTGGAACCAATAGGTCCACAGATACCAAATTTCAATCTGTCATCCATGAATCTGGGTGAAGCTTCAACTTCACAAACATGGCTTCCAAATGGAGAACAAACAATGTTTGAACCTGGATTTAAAGAACATGTAGAAGCCTCGTGGAAATGGATATGTGACCTCGATGAGAGAATTAAAAGGGGGAAGAAGCAGACGTTGGAATCAACAAATTTCGAACTAACATACTCCATGGACATGCCATTCAAAATTCCAAAATCAAAGAGGCCGAAAAGGTTATTTTCACATTTTGAACGTCTAAAAACTTTAAATGTACATGGTGTCGAAATAGACGTATCCAGAATGCCAACACCCGTATGCTCATGTACTGGAATACCTAGGCCATGTCACCGTATGAATGAGATTGGTTGGAAATCAACTTGTTGTACCGCAAATTTTTCACAATTTCCACTACCCATGGTACCTAATGAAGGAGGAACACGTATAACAGGGAGAAGAATGGGGATTTCGACGTTTAAAGCTCTCTTGGGGGAACTACTACTGCAAGGGTATAATCATAGGGAACCAATTGATCTAAAAAACCATTGGCTTAAGATGGGTAGCCACAAAGGTAGAGATTAATTTAGGAGACTTGGTCTTTTCTACTAGCAGACCTTAAAGAACTAGTCTTCTCACCACCTTCTGAATTATTCAAGGTTTTTCTTCCCTACTCTCTAGCAACTCATACAAGCAACTAAGCACTCATGGACGACAATGAATTCTGGTGAAAATTGTTAACTACTCACAATAACCCAAGTAGTTCAACAAACGTTCTAGCTCAAATGGGACTAGAAGACTTCACACCTCAATACTTCGAACAAACACCGGTGGAACCAATAGGTCCACAGATACCAAATTTCAATCTGTCATCCATGAATCTGGGTGAAGCTTCAACTTCACAAACATGGCTTCCAAATGGAGAACAAACAATGTTTGAACCTGGATTTAAAGAACATGTAGAAGCCTCGTGGAAATGGATATGTGACCTCGATGAGAGAATTAAAAGGGGGAAGAAGCAGACGTTGGAATCAACAAATTTCGAACTAACATACTCCATGGACATGCCATTCAAAATTCCAAAATCAAAGAGGCCGAAAAGGTTATTTTCACATTTTGAACGTCTAAAAACTTTAAATGTACATGGTGTCGAAATAGACGTATCCAGAATGCCAACACCCGTATGCTCATGTACTGGAATACCTAGGCCATGTCACCGTATGAATGAGATTGGTTGGAAATCAACTTGTTGTACCGCAAATTTTTCACAATTTCCACTACCCATGGTACCTAATGAAGGAGGAACACGTATAACAGGGAGAAGAATGGGGATTTCGACGTTTAAAGCTCTCTTGGGGGAACTACTACTGCAAGGGTATAATCATAGGGAACCAATTGATCTAAAAAACCATTGGCTTAAGATGGGTAGCCACAAAGGTAGAGATTAATTTAGGAGACTTGGTCTTTTCTACTAGCAGACCTAAAAGAACTAGTCCTCTCCCCCCATTCTTCATTTTAAGTTTTGCTATTTTTCAAAATGCGAGAAAACTACGAGTATAATCATTTTCTGGTGATGTACGCGTTGATTTGTAAATACAATAAAAATCGTTTGCCAAGCGAATTAGTTTTAATAATTAAGAATAAGTGTGATGAGTTAAGGAAGGAATGTCGGCAAGAAACAAATAAAAGAAAGTTCAGCGAGGGCGTATCAAGATCAGCAGCTATAAAAAGAGCAAAAAGGCTTGGACGATGTTACAAATGCGGGAAAGTTACCCACGAAGGGCCATGTTCGAAGAATCAAACGCATTCCGATTTGGAAATCGTTCAACTATGTAAAAAAGGCCCTGTCGAGTGTTGCATAAATGAACTATTAGACACACGGGGTTATGCTTTTGGACGAATGATGGTGGATCTTGCACGCCTTGCCGAAGAAGCCGTGAAACGTGGATTGCTGTAAATCTAGGTATCTTTTACTTTTTTTTCATTCAGAAAAACCAAAAAAAAAAAAAAATAAAAAAAAAAAATAAAAAAAATGTGTGTGTTTTTCAGTTCCGATTAGTTCTACAACTCCATTATCTAAAAGATCTTGGACCGGTATCTTCTCTTCCAACTTTTGATCAAACAGTCCTAAATAATAATTTTTGAATTTGTGTTCGGTATTATTAAGTCCCTGCGACTGAATTATCGTAACCGGTGGAAAAGGGCACAAATTAAAATTATCTATTTACGATCATTTGATAAAAAAAAATACAAAAACATCGTCTCGGAATCTGACGTTAAAAGACCGAATTTTATCTTTTCTATTGTGTGTTTAAGCTATTGCAGGAAAGTGTGCAGCAGAAGCAGATCACAAACGTACTTCATAAGCAACACGATCAGTAACAATTAACCTCGCTAAGTTTCTCTATCCCTTTTTACACTCATTTCATCATGATTAATACATTGAGGACAATGTATATCTTAAGTGTGGGGGGGATAATTAATTGTTTCTTTGTAATATATTGTAAATAAGTGTGTGTTTAAGTTTTTCAAAATTTTAGGTATATTTTAAAAAATTTCAATAAATATACATTAATTTTAACGTTTGTCCTCATAGGAAACTAGTCACTTTTGACACCTAAATGATCAAATATTAAAAAGTGACAAATTTTTCCTTGACTAAAATGCTTTAATTGGGAGATGTATCACGATCGATAGAGCAATCAAAAAGATAGAATTGCATGACTCGCACATTTATAGCCGTACCCCAAATATGTGAGGTTTTTGAGCCTATATCAGCATTCACTTTTAATGCTTCGATATTGTCTTTGCTATGAGTGTGCCGGTGTTGCAATAAATGTTAGAACTTGTTCTAGTCGATACATTTCGAGACCGCAGTGAGATCACTTTTGTGATTGCATGATTGGATAAAGAGGTAATATTAGGATAAACCTGATTTTCAAAAAAATTTAGCCCGAATTTCGAAAATTGTTTATATTAGCTAACTACACTGGTTAGTTAATCACCCTGTGAAAACCCTTGTAGCACTCATCTTTAGTGCTAGAAACACTTAGAAACCATGTTGAGCCTAGCCTTTGTTTATTTGTTTAAACCACTACAAATATATACACCTATCCTGGCCATACCGATAGTCGAAATCCATGGTGGGTTGTTAGTTGCCTTGGTTTGATTAGAAGGTTTGAGATTTTTATCAGATGTTATGTCATTTTAGAAAGAAAAAAAAAATTCTCTTTTTTGAGAAACTCTTCAGTTGTCATAATATTTGTTCTTCTCTAAATTGTTTAATCAAATCAACGTTGTAGAATAGAAGTGATTATGTCATCGTTTTGTCAAGACGAATACCGATTTGTTGCAGGGTAAAAGTAAGTTCAAAAAAAAAAAAAGAAAAAAAAGTGTATGTATTTATGAGTTCCTTTCATTGTTAGAAAAAAAAATAATGCATATGTAGAAATGCTTGTATGCACATATGTACGTGGTTAGGTGATCAATCAGAAAGTTTCCATCATAGGTCGCTAACTTTGTAAGAATGTTGGCAATCCATCTTTCAACCCATATCCCATAACTCACTCAAAACCAACATCTTCATCCCACATCATCTTTACCATTTTCATAACTCACTCTATTATTGTGTTGGTTACCCATAATTCACTCCACACTATACCTTATAAATAAATTTACCAAAAAAAAAAAAAAACAAACCTTTACCACACCCATCTTCCATATATTGTCAACACTCTAATTTCATTGTGCAAATTAAGTGGCATGTACTCCGAAATGTCATTGGACCCAGTTCTGGGAAAACAAAGGACGCTATAGTTCAACTTTTCTGAAAGACCACAGTAGGAGAGTGATTTCTTTTCTTAAAAAAAAAAAAGAACTAGGACTGTCTATCGGTATTCTCCTAGGACAAATCACTTCTTGTGCACAAAACTCACATTTTAACAGCAAAGGATTGAAAGGTTTTATGTCAGTTCGAATATTGTACACCACAATAGTCAATCTGTATTGATCTATTGTATGTTTTTTTTATTTGGGCAGTCATTTTAAGGATTTGCGGTTTGTGGCAACTAATAACACGGGTTGTGTTGGATTAGACTATAATTTTTCTTTAAAACCAATTCAAAATACACCACATACCTTTCCATACCCATTAAACCCTAAGCCTTCATAAACATTACAACCGATTGAATTGCCTCTTTGGATGATCATGCTAGGTGCTTACGCCATGTCGGTGGAGAAATGATTCTATTACAAGCCTATGATTATTTATGCAACATGACTTGGCCATATAAGAGTGATTCAAATATACACCCTCGTGAGATATTTAGATTGATAGATATTTTAGAGATGTGAGAATCATACACTATCATTGAGCAGGTGCTAAGTCATGTATATTCGTGCTTGAGAATCATTGAACATCTCGATTTTCATGAATTAACTTAAATCGCATAGAACTAGAAATAGTTCTATATCTTTTTGGAAATCATACGTTTGGAAAGTCAAGTCAAGGAAGTTCTATGTTTAAATGATAGTTTGCTTGAGGACAAGCAACATTCAAGTGTGGGGGAATTTGATAACGCTCAAATTATACATATTTCATTGAGCGTTATTGTGCAAATTAACGTATAATTATAACCCATTTGAATGTAAATTAATGTATTTTAGTTACTTATTGTGTGTATGAGTGATTTTACAGGTTGCAATGGATTTTGGTGTAAAAATGCTTGAAAAATGACAAATTGACGTTGCTGCACTGTTTGCTCATCATACTTATCGAATTTTGGTGTAAAAATGCTTGAAAAATGACAAATTGACGTTGCTGCACTGTTTTGCTCATAACTTCTTCATCCGATATCCATTTTTAACGAATAAGCTGGCCACGCGAAGATGAATGAAAAATCTACAACTTGCCAATTTTACTTTTACCAATAGAGGATGTAATCAAGTCAGTAAAGCCACGAAATGAAGACATTCACCATGCATTTAATGCCAATTGACATTCAAAAGCACAAAATTGAAGAGTCAAAATTTGCATCCTGCCATATTTTCAACACCTGACATTTGCTTGACTGTTTGGGGCAGATTCCTCCTATTCATAACTGTTGGTATGTGATCACGTTATAATAAATGCATATCCGGAAGTAATTTAAGCCTACGGGGTCACACGAAATGACACGGTAACTCTATACTATTAATTATTATATTAAAGTAATATATTAATTAATTTGATCACGAAATGATTAATTTAAATAAATTAAAGGGTTAATTTTAAGGAGGTTAAAATGTGAAATTAGAAAATTAGAGTTGGGCTCTAATTCCTAATGGGTTGGGCCGAAAATTTCAAGGCTTGGAAAGCCTTGAGATTACTTGCCCACCAAGGATAAAAACCCTAGATATATCCCTATATAAAGGGGGCTTAATTCCAAGGGTTTAGATATTCCTTCACATAAAAATTCTCTCCTCTCTTCCTCTCTTATTTGGTTCGGCCGTAGGTAGCAAGTCAAGGGGTTTTTGGGTTTGCTTTGGTTCGACTTTTAGAGGGTACAAGCAAAGGGTTGTTTGATCGTGATCGGGGTACTAGCATACGGTATAAGGGGTGTCTAGTGTGCGATCGTAGAGGGGTTTTTACTTTAAACCCTACAACAATAATAATCTTATTATTATTGATTTTATTGGAAGCTTTGCATAAGGTACACGTTTCGATTCTCTCTTTGTTAATTAATGTGATTGCATATTCGATTCTTCCGTTGCGCATACTCGTGATTATATGTGAATATTTATATGATTTATGTTAGCCATAGCAGCGTACTATGACTATGAGATATGGCAAATGGATGTCAAAACCGCTTTCTTAAATGGTTTTCTAGATGAGGAAGTCTATATGGTACAACCAGAAGGTTTTGTCGATCCAAAACATCCCAACAAGGTATGCAAACTTCAAAGGTCCATTTACGGATTGAAGCAAGCATCAAGGAGTTGGAATAAAAGGTTTGATGAGGAGATCAAAAGTTTGGTTTTGCTCAAAATCCTGATGAGCCATGTGTATATCGCAAAGCTAGTGGGAGTAATGTTACTTTCCTTGTCTTGTATGTAGATGACGTATTGATAATAGGAAATCACATTCCAATGTTGAAAGACGTTAAATCTTATCTTGGAAAGTGTTTTGCTATGAAAGACTTGGGTGAAGCGACATTTATTCTTGGAATCAAGATTTATAGAGATAGAAGTAAACGGTTGATTGGATTAAGTCAAAGTGCTTATATAGATAAAATCTTGAAGAGATTCAAGATGGAGAATTCTAAGCGCGGGAAATTGCCGATGCAAGAAGGACTTAATTTATCTAGCAAGAACGGTGCTTCTACACTTGAAGAGGTGGAGCGTATGAAAAGAATTCTTTATGCTTCGGCTGTGGGATCTATCATGTATGCGGTAAGATGCACTAGACCTGATATTGCGTTCGCGCAAAATATAGTTAGCCGCTATCAGCAAAATCTTGGAGAGGATCATTGGACTGCTGTGAAGAACATTTTGAAGTACATGCGTGCTACTAAAGAATTATTCTTGGTGTATGGAGGAAATCCCGATGCAGAGCTCAAAGTAACTGATACTGTGATGCTGGATTTCAGACTGATAAAGATGATACAAAATCTCAGTCATGATATGTCTTCACTTTAAATGGAGGTGCAGTAGATTGGAAGAGCAAGAAACAATCTACAGTTGCTATGTCTGCTACAGAGTCTGAGTATATAGCTTCTTCGGATGCAGCCATGGAAGCTGTCTGGATCAGAAAGTTTATTTATGGGCTTGACGTGATGCCCTCAAATAACTCACCTATGGATCTGTACTGTGATAATTCAGGAGCAATTATCATTGCCAATGAACCTGGAGTTTAGAAAGGTGCCAGACATTACCAAAGAAGATATCACTATGTTCGTGAGCGAATCGAATCACGTGAAATCAATTTACTCAAAGTTCACACAGATTGTAACTTAGCAGATCCTTTTACAAAGGCTTTGTCAAAAGGAAAGCTCAATAAGCATGCCGAGGGCATAGGTCTTAGATTTTGCTAGTTATATCATGTAAATCTGTGATTGGTATTTGGATAATGGGATGTTAAACGATTGTTATTTTAATAAATGAATTATGATACTTGGTATGAATGTTTCATTTTATAATAATTGTGTCCTATATTTGCATGTTTAAATCCATGAATATTTTTTGATATATTCTAAACGTCCATTGTCGATTAACTATATGGGAATATAGTTAAACTAAGACAAATGTGAGAGATTGGTTGAAATATTTAAGGGAATATTTGGAGATGGTCTGCCAAACTCACATGGTATTCAAAGAGGTGAATATCGAACTTACCCCACATAACGAATTGTCATTTTATGGATCGGCGTCATTAAGTGAAATTCGTGAAATGGTTGCTTTATTTATACTTAGACTTGAGATACAAGCAGGTTATGCATGTGTGAATTGCATTTTCTAGATATAGTTCTAACTGTCCTGAACAAAGTAGTAATAAAGGGCTATTATTCAGAAATGTAGTGAAATGACATGACTAACACGTGTAGTCAATATAGGATTTGTTCCTTCAATTTGCAACTGAAGTATGATACCATTTGGCGCCCTCATTGATTAATTAAGATGTTTGTATGCGTATACCCAAATGAACTCAAGAGGTAGTCTTGACTAATTTGGTAATCTTGATTAATTGTAGAAATGAGAAACAGAATCGTTAAATTATGAAATGACATTGATCCATATTCATAATTAACAAGGGTATCTGAAACAAAGGGATATTAAATACTAAATCATTTCAAAAGATAATTTAAGAAACTATCCTTAAATTTTTCCGGGAGCATTGGCGTGTTGCTAGACGCTAACCAATGTTATTGCCTTTATGATAACATGCTCAAGTGGGAGCTGTTGGTATGTGATCACGTTATAATAAACGCATGTCCGGAAGTAATTTAAGCCTACGGGGTCACACGAAATGACACGGTAACTCTATACTATTAATTATTATATTAAAGTAATATATTAATTAATTTGATCACGAAATGATTAATTTAAATAAATTAAAGGGTTAATTTTAAGGAGGTTAAAATGTGAAATTAGGAAATTAGAGTTGGGCTCTAATTCCTAATGGGTTGGGCCGAAAATTTCAAGGCTTGGAAAGCCTTGAGATTACTTGCCCACCAAGGATAAAAACCCTAGATATATCCTTATATAAAGGGGGCTTAATTCCAAGGGTTTAGATATTCCTTCACATAAAAATTCTCTCCTCTCTTCCTCTCTTATTTGGTTCGGCCGTAGGTAGCAAGTCAAGGGGTTTTTGGGTTTGCTTTGGTTCGACTTTTAGAGGGTACAAGCAAATGGTTGTTTGATCGTGATCGGGGTACTAGCATACGGTATAAGGGGTGTCTAGTGTGCGATCGTAGAGGGGTTTTTACTTTAAACCCTACAACAATAATAATCTTATTATTATTGATTTTATTGGAAGCTTTGCATAAGGTACACGTTTCGATTCTCTCTTTGTTAATTAATGTGATTGCATATTCGATTCTTCCGTTGCGCATACTCGTGATTATATGTGAATATTTATATGATTTATGTTCGCATATTCTAACAATAACTGTAGTATGGCTTGATCATGTCTCCTCAATAATGAAGGCAGTTGGTGAAGACGGTTATAAAAGGAAGCTTGCAGAGAACGTTCAAGGTGTGCATGGGAAGCTAAGACTCCTATGGTCTCCAAACATTTTCAGTCACAAACACTTTCCAAATCGTCATTTCAATCTTAGTTTGTAATAAAGTTGTTTTAGTTTATAAGTCGCGAAACCTCCTGTTACATTTCTCATTCAGATCAAAAGTCCGATCACCGTTACTTAATCAGTTTGTACTACTTAATTAATATCTTAGTCGCTATTTACAAGTTATATCAAGTTTCCTAGACAATTGCACTCATCGTTCTATTTTAGTCAGCAAAGTTGTTCGAAAACTTCGGTTTCAATTTGTGTAAAATCCGTACGTTAAAATTTCGTTCTAAAAGTTGTTATAAGCTCGTTTATGATCCATTAAGTAGTGTGTTAAGTTTCGTGAAGTTTCGTTACAGTTCGCATGTTCGCATGAAAAATACTTACGAGTATTTTTCGTGATTTTCGATATAGTTTACGGGTTAATTGTGAAGGGTTCAAGATCGTTGGAGTGTCACTATAGTTAGACTGAGGTATAGTCTAGCCGTGTTAAGAAGTAGAGTCGTTGTCGGTTACCGTTGCAGCTAGTTTGAGTGAGACGAAGTAGCTCTTTCGGTGCAAACTTTCGCTTTGGTTTAACTTAGACTTCAAAAAGTCTAACATGCTTAGTTGACGTGCATGTTTGCACGTGAGTTTTAATTCCAAGTTGCAGTATGCTATTTTCAAGTTCTCGCGATATTGGAGGTTAAGTTTTTTAAGTGTTACTTTAATCGTTTAAGGTTAGTCATTTTCACTTATTAGTTTACTAATCGGATAGTGACAGTCCGATTATAAACTGGGGGTTGAAAACATTTTCTGGTTCTAAAGATCAAACAAACTCTTTTCGTTAAAAATAGTTAAAAAACTATTTTTAGGCTGTAATGACCTTAAGATTTATCTTTTGCTCATCTTACGCCAAAATTTCCTTTTTAGTCATTTAAAAGCTTTCAAAAGATTACTTGTAGTTTGTTAAGCAACGTGACAACTCGGTCACAACCCCCCAATTTTACACTTTCTTTTTAGGTTAAATTTAATATTTTTATTTACTACTAAAACTAATTCCCTGTGGACGATCCTGGACTTACTACTAGCTATACTATACGCGACAGGGTACACTGCCCGTGTGTAATATAACTATTAGTATATCCTTGTTTTATAAATTTAAAACTTGGGTGATTTTTATGAGCAAAACGATTCAACAAAATGTACTCTAGATTACACATCACACCATCTCTCAAGAACCATCATATATTCAGAAAATGCAACACAAAAATATAATAAAGGTTTAAGGGGGAGTCGTTACTGCAAGAGAAATGAAGAAAACATGTGGCATTTAAGTTTACTCATTTGCTATATCCGATCTCTTTTGTAAGTAATTAGTTCTTCTAAAACCTACTCAGTGTACCAAAATGATTTAAGGGGGAGTCGTTACTGCAAGAGAAATGAAGAAAACATATGGCATTTAAGTTTACTCATTTGCTATATCCGATCTCTTCAGTAGTAATTAGTCCTTCTAAAATCAACTCAAATATGCCGTATTAAGCATGACTATTATAAGATTGGTTAGAGTGATTTTGATCCTAAAATTACTGTGATTGATTTTGTAACTTTATGCTCCGTAAGGTATATTGCAAGGACAGTATTAAGCATGACTATTATAAGATTTGTTAGAGTAATTTTGATCCTAAAATTACTGTGATTGATTTTGTAACTTTATGCTCCGTAAGGTTCTTGCTAATAATAAAATGGTTCTATTGCACGAGAGTTAATGCTAATTAGGGTATCTGGTTTCCAGAGGGACTTAGATGTGTTCTTTGTGAACACTGAATAAGCGTGTATCGTAATAAGGGTGTAGTGTAAGTAAAGGCTCTAATTTGAGTGTGTTTGGTACACCTTGAATTAGGTCTTGCATGTAAATTGCTCGAAAGATTAAGTTTAAATACTTAAGGTTTCGGTCAAAATAGGTCAAACGGAGTCACCGAGTTGATGTATTTGACATATATTTTAATTTGCAATTTACTTTGAATAATTGAATAGAACATACTTATTGTGTGAGCTAACATGATAAAGGCTTTGATTCTAATCTTAATTGGGAGAATCAGCCATTAATTATCTGTTATATATCGGTTTAAGTGTTTTCAAGTTCAATTATTTACCATTGAGATGAATACATGTATTGTATGGATCTCATGAGTTTGATGATGTGTTTGCAGAATTATTTATCTTAACTGGATGTGGGTCAACCGTTAAGATAAAGGATCTCCAAAGTGTATGAAAATTGAGTCTATCCAGTCCGGAATGGAGAAAGCTTAAGCTTAAAAAGGAAGCAGAATACACTTACACGTCGACAACTCATTTAAATTCAAACGGAGACGAAAATAAAGATGGAGAGATTGTTTATCTTGTTATTCAATCTTATGTCTTTTGTTTTTGTTGTATTTGAATTTATCTAAACAGCATTGTTGTGTCCAATGGCTGTTATTGTCAAATACTTAACAATGGTACTTTGTAATTCATTAACTAATTAATGACATATTGGGTCTTAATTTAATGATTTTACATCGTAAGTTTGTTCAAGTAGTGACAATTATCTAGAATTTCTTTATCGAGAAAAATACTAAGAATAGTGACATAGAATTAAAATTCGGTGTCTGTCTTATCGTGTTCTCTAAAGAATTCTTTTTGTTAATCATATCGGGTTCGAGAAAATTCTTGGTGAATTTTCAAAGTGTTAATCAAGTTCACGAAGATTGACTTTTTGGAAAGTCAAGGTTCACATGAATCGAATATTAGGCTAAGTGTAATATGCATATATGCCAAGTGGGTTAAAAATGCGTGTTGTCAAATGGGCTGGGTATGCGTGTTTCACTTTGGGCCTAATTTGCGTGTTCTGGCAAAGTGGGCCGAATATGCGTGTTCTAGTGACACATTAGGGTTTGCGTGTTTGTGTGGATATAAAAGGCTGACATCTCGCATTTAATTTCATTTCAAAATCACATTTGCGTGTTTGTGTGGATATAAAAGGCTGACATCTCGCATTTAATTTCATTTCAAAATCATTTGCGTGTTCTTGTCAAAAGCCCTCCACATTTGCGTGTTCCTATATCCGTGCACTGTTCATCTATCGATTCATAACACTTGATCTATACGTGTTTTAGACACAAAAGACACTATCATCAACACTTATAGAACAAAGGTAATTGATTAACAAGATTTCTAGATCCATATTTTGTGTTTAAATGGCCAAATATTTAGGGTTTTATTTTCGGTTATAAAATCACTAAATGGGACTATAAACATGTTTTGGATGGAGAAATGGAACCTAAAAATTGATAAATCGGACATATACGAAGCTATTTGTACCTATTTAGGAGTTTTTGGTGTTCAAATCGACTGGGTTAGGTTTTGATTGGGTGACACTGCATATGCGTGTTCTTGAGCCATTTGCGTGTTCTTATGAACCCAGATCTTCAAGCCTTCCCAGATTTTGCGTGTTTTGATGACGTCATCAAAAACAAACACGCATTTGACTGATATGCGTGTTTTTAAGTAAAATACACCATTTGCGTGTTTAGATGACGTCATAAAAAAAAACACGCATTTGACTTATATGCGTGTTTTTAAGTAAAATACACCATTTGCGTGTTTAGTCATCATTTGCGTGTTCTTGTAAAATACACCATTTGCGTGTTTAGTCATCATTTGCGTGTTGTTACTTCATATGCGTGTTTCATGACTTGTAAAATTTTTAAATTGAAAAATTTTAAATAAGTAAAATATGAAACAAAACACGTATTATCCAGTCAAACCCGACACCATATGTGTGTATTGTCACCATATGTGTGTGTATAAGGAATTTGCTTGTTCTAGGACTTCGGAAAATTTTCAAAGTGGGAAAATTATCAAATAAGTCAAATTAGAAAGTGCGAATTGCCTTATAAAATTGAACTTTAAAATTTAAGAAAAACAAATGGTTTTGGTTAAATTTGATAAAGTTTAATGTGTCGTTTATTAAAACTAAAAATGTTTTGGAAGGTTATGAAACAAACGGTTTCGCGACCTTGGAAAACATTAAAAGTTTTAATTTCGACGTATTGATTCGATAAAATTGGTTTTGTTTTGGAGGATTATGAAACAAAGGGTTTTAATATCTTGGAAAACACTAAGATTTTTATCGATCAACTTATCTGTCGATGGTTAAAATTGATAACATTCTCAGAGCCAGTGAAACTTAGAGTTTCAGGGGATTAGAAAATGTTAGGAACTTTAAAGTTTGATTTTATTTGTTGTTGCTAATCTCTTTGTTTGGTTGTTGTTTGTATCATTTTGCAGATGGCCGAGAGACACTTTCACAAGAATCATAATTACTTGATTGATCTGGATGTGAATCAAGGCAATGCTGGGAGATTTGTCAGGATTCTTGAGTTTCTGCAGCAATCAAGGATCAGACATGTTCTCACTGCTGACCCAGTTATCTATCTGACTTTCTTAAGTCAATTCTGGGAATCTGCTCGATTGTTACCCGGTGCTGTCCCAAGCATTGAAGCGAGGGTGAACAATCAGACCTTCCAGTTCACTGCCTCTGACTTGATTGGTATTCTAGACTTGGGAACTGAAGACCAAGAGGGAGGAGTGAATGGTCCAACCACATATCCCCAAGCACTTAGATTGGGAGCATTCAGAAGAATGGGGTATGTTGGTCCTACAAATCGGAACACATTCCAGAAGAATTGTTTGATGGGCAGGTGGAAATTCTTTTCACATGTGATTCTTGTTGCTTTGAGCAATAAGAAGTCGGGTTACGACTCATTGAATGTCGAAACCCAATCACAAGTGATATCTTTGGTGCTGAACAAGCCTTATAGCTTCTCTCGTTATATCTTTAATGAGATGTGCAGGCAGATAAGGGCGAGGGATGATGAGAGGTTTTTGACGAGGTTCGTGATGCTGATCATTAATGCTCGATTACCCAATCTTGTTCCGGAGGGTCCCACTGATTCGGTGACGACTATGCCTAACCGTATCTTTAACGATAGTTATAGATATCGTGGAAATCTTCCACCACAGGCTAGACCGAGGGACAAAAACCTCTTTGGAGCGCTTGTTAATCCGAATTATGTTGCACCTGAACATGATGGATTTGCGCATGAGGATTCTGATGTTGAAGGCGATGTTGCTGCTGCTCCACAGCCAGTCCTTCCACAACCTCCAGTTGCACCAGTGATACAACAACAACAACCAGAACAACCACCTCCAGCTGCAGCAGAGGCTCCTCAAGTGTTGTTGATCCAGGAAGAGGCTGCTCAAGCAAATCCTGAGATCGTTGCTGAACAAGCTTATAGCTTCTCTCGTTATATCTTTAATGAGATGTGCAGGTAGATAAGGGCGAGGGATGATGAGAGGTTTTTGACGAGGTTCGTGATGCTGATCATTAATGCTCGATTACCCAATCTTGTTCCGGAGGGTCCCACTGATTCGGTGACGACTATGCCTAACCGTATCTTTAACGATAGTTATAGATATCGTGGAAATCTTCCACCACAGGCTAGACCGAGGGACAAAAACCTCTTTGGAGCGCTTGTTAATCCGAATTATGTTGCACCTGAACATGATGGATTTGCGCATGAGGATTCTGATGTTGAAGGCGATGTTGCTGCTGCTCCACAGCCAGTCCTTCCACAACCTCCAGTGGCACCAGTGATACAACAACAACAACCAGAACAACCACCTCCAGCTGCAGCAGAGGCTCCTCAAGTGTTGTTGATCCAGGAAGAGGCTGCTCAAGCAAATCCTGAGATCGTTGCTGAACAAAATCTTGCACAGAACCAAGAAGTCAACATGGATGCTGACGATAGGGGTTTGGGTGCAGAGCACGTCGACGATATGGTTATTGATAACCAAGAAGACGTTGTTGATGACATAGGAGGAGATGTCAACCAAGGAGAAGGAGGAAACGGGGATGATGATGGAGATGATGACGGGGATGATGGTCAAGATAATGCTGCTGGCAGAGTACCCATAGGTCAAGGTGTTGGTAGTACTTCTGCAGCAGTGGATCTCCCCATGGCCGAAGCTGATTCCCGGCCAGTTGTAGAAGAAGAAGATCCCTCTGAGTCGGGGTAAAGTCTCAGTAGAAAGAGACAACGTCAGGACGAAGGGGTGTCTAATGCAAATGAGTCTCTAGGGCTCATTGCGGAGACATATTTTTCTGAGGTGGAAGAGACGAGACAAGATATGGACGAGCCAGAACCGAGTGTTCAAGAGCCTGTGCAGGACTTGGCAGAAGCAATGACTGAAGGACCTCTCCATTCTGAGGATAGAGGTAAAGGATTGATGGGTGCAACTTCCTCGAGTTCAGCAGCACCATCAACTCCTCAAGTTCATGTTAGTCCGCCTGTCATCAAACCAGCTGTGGTATCACTGGTTAATGCAGAAGATGACCAGTCACCTCCAAAGGTAATTCGACTTTTGGGAATCAAGATTGGAGATAGACCAGTCTTGATGACTGCAAGGCCTCGCAGCTCTACAATCACACCAATCATGTCTTCGTCGATGACTCCACCGTCTACAACAAGACCATCAGTGACTTCTTCACAGCAAGGAGCCTCTCAGACTAGCAAGGAACGTGTATCCAAGTTAGCTGATGACATCCAGTGGATGAGAGCTCTAGTTGCCGGCTTGTCTGACAAGCTTAAAGGAAAAGAATAGTCACACCGAAGAGATGCTGACCTCATAAGACAAAGTCACCTAGAGCTTGAGAATAGCCAGTACGACCTGCAAGAAGCCCAGGAAGCAACAATCAATTCTGTTAATGGGATTGTTGATTCCATTGGGGTGCACCACAAACTGCTGAAAGGTCAAGCTAAGCATCTCGAGAGCTTAGGTAAAAGGTCTGCTGAGCTGCATAACAAGATCAAAAATCTTGAATCTCAGGGAGGAAGTCTGGCTGAAAGGATGACGCTCTCAAACATCGTCAAAGGGACGATGAGGATGAGGATCCGAGTGGTTCCAGACAGCAGAAGGAGATTCAGAGATTTCTGACCTCACACGTCAATGCAGCTCAGGGGGAGCAAGGTCAATCTGGCCAAGCTGGTGCTCCTTCATCTAACCCACCGGCCGTAGATGAAGTGGCTGGTATCCAGGAACAACCGACTGGAGGAATAGGAGTCGGCATTCAGGTCAGACCAACTGCTGAGGAAGAAGTTGGAAGTGAACTCATGGACGACGTTGCTGCGTACTTCAATTTTGATGAGTATGGGATCATGTTTGAAGATCCATCAGTCTCTTCAGCTCAAGACAAGTGTTCATATCTTAATGCAATACTTGATCTACTTGATCCAAATGTAAAGGGATCAAATGAGCTATCTCTACAAGCAACCGGTGCAAAGAGCAAGGTTGGGGTAGACAATCAATCAGAGTTAGACTCAAATCAGGAGTCGGGCACTGCTGAGGTGATTGAAAAGAAGAGCAGGAGTCCAGCGGGGGTAACACCTGAAGTTCCCGATGACTAGGTTTTTGGCCAGCACTTAGGATGACAAACAAAGACTTGAAGGTCACATCTAGATGCTAATGTCAAGGGGGAGACTGTTGGTGCATGTTTCTCGGTGACAAGAGCATTCTAGATGTGTGATGTATATTTATATATATATTCAAGTCTTGTAATTTATCTTGTAATTACCGTTTGTCAATAATATTACCTTGGCATATATTGTTGATCATATTGGGATCCTTTTATGTTTATATGTTTGTTTATTATTTATGTTTTGCAGGTACTTAACATGAATGTAGACATTACATGTAAAGAGTAATTAAGTTAATATTGTTTCTGCGTTTAACAACAGTTGAAATATTAACTTAATGTACTTCCAAAGGGAAGTTAAGTTAATGTGTTTCTGCGTATTAACAGCAGGAGAACCATTGTGAGCTGATGTTGGTTCTGCTTTTACAGCAGTAGGAACATCGGCTGAGTCAATGTTGGTTCTACGTTTACAGCAGTAGGAACATTGGCTGAGTTAATGTTGGTTCTGCGTTTTACAGCAGTAGAAACATTGGCTGAGTTAATGTTGGTTCTACGTTTTACAGCAGTAGGAACATTAACTCAAATATTCCTAAGTGTCATTTGAGAGTTCTTGGGAACAAGCAAAAGTTTGCTTGTTCAGAAGAACACTCAAATGGTTTGAGAGTTCTTGGGAACAAGCAAAAGTTTGCTTGTTCAGAAGAACACTCAAATGGTTTGAGAGTTTCTGTGGAAACAAGCAAAAGCATGCTTGTACACAAGAACTCTCAAACAGGCCACTACCCTAATGGGCTTGACATGAGAACACTCAAATCCATTGGATTTGAGAGTTCTTGGTCCTTGCCTATAAATAGTGGGTGTGTGTTTGTGTGTTCTCAACAAGGGTGTAGAGAGAGAAACGAGCAAAACCTAGAGAGAGAAACCAAAGAACACGCACGGTTTATCTTGTGGGTAGTACTCGACTCACGCACGAACCGCAAACACACACCCGGTTTGGTTGGCTTGTAGACTTAGATTACCACGTTGGTTGGTAAGGTTTGTCCGGAGAGCCGCCTCACTATATTAACCAAATACGAGTGTTTATATTCACGTAAAAAGATATATATATAGTGATATAAATATATCATATATATATATATAAATATATATATATTTTTCACTATAATAACCAAATACGAGTGTTTATATTCACGCAAAAGATATATATATATATATATATATATATCATAAAAGGTAGATATAAAAACCGTGGGTTATCTCGAGGAATTCCGCACCTCGACATATCCTTAAGTCAATCTCGGTTCGATAAGAGAATAAGACCCGGGGGACTTACAGGGCTTCATTGTTTTGAGGCACATTGTTTGGTGCCACATTGTTTCCTCCAAGAGTTGCCGTGACTTGGGCAACAATGGTTGGCATGATATTGGTGACCGTTTGAGCGATCACCTCCGCCAAGTTTGTCCCGGGGGCCTCACCACGACCCCTACCACGGCTTCTTTGTGCTTCCGGTTGGGCTTCCGGTTGAGGTTCTTGAGAGTTAGCCCTATAGTTTGTTCCGACTCTCCTTAGTCTCACCATTTCTATAAGACAAGTAACACGTTGACCCGAAAGTTAGTCTCAAAATGCTCACATGTTAGTCACACAAGTAGTCAATGCTCTCATACTAATATAACATACTCATTTCATATCATTATGCTGAGGCAAGAGTGCTAGAATCCTAAGGGAGTTATTACTTATCATGTCATCATGCCAAGTCCACTACAATCGTTTATCAACAATTTAAGTACTCATGTTCAACACATCATACAATCAAGCAACTAACACAAGTGGTTCAAGGTATAATCCGAATCCGATATGCTCTCTAGTTATTGACCGGGTATGTATACAGGGTGTACCAGCGGCTAACCCTCCACCCAATCAACTTCCATTAAGCATATCGGTCCCTTCTTATACCCTAAACCAAGCGTATGCAATCCGTGATGTCATTAACTTGTTATAATACCGGGTAACCATAAAATAGTTGATCAGGCTCTTTTAGGGTTGCCACAATGTTATATCAAGTTAACGTCATAACTTCATTTTGCCCTAAATCATTAAACTATTATCAATCAACAACAACAATCCATCTCAACCACAAACGAGTTCATACCAATGCATAAGTTGACCACATTGTACTCATCACACATTCATCACATTGTACTCAAGTCATCACATAGTTGTACTCATCACACATTATCACATTGTACTCACACACATTCATCACATTGTACTCATCAATGTACACATTAATCACATTGTACTCATCACACATTCATCACATTGTACTCATCACACATATCACATTGTACTCATCACACATTATCACATTGTACTCATCACACATTATCACATTGTACTCATCACACATTAATCACATTGTACTCATCACACATTCATCACATTGTACTCATCACACATATCACATCTCACACACAAGTTCAAATCAATGTACATGTTAACCACATTGTACTCATCACACATTCATCACATTGTACTCAAGTCATCACATAGTTGGTCTTAACTACGAACTCACAATGTACACCTTTTAGGGTTCACATAATTCATGTTGCACACAAAATTCCTAACCATGCATGCTATATGAAGAGTTTTAATTTAAGCCGTAGTCTAGGTCAAACCGCCTAATTCTCTACGACCACGCATGGGCCACCATTCTGTAACACCCCGAACTAGGGCTTGGAATATTACGAAAATTATATAGCACAAGGTGGAATTAATGTAGGCAAACTAAATGAAAATAAGTGAATTCAGTGAATCCAACAAAATATGTCAATTATCCATACAAAATGCACAAGGAGCAAACAACCATCAAAGTTTACAAAATAATCATCTAACGATGGCTATCGATCCTAAGCATAATGTAAAAGTGGGCATATGAATCCTTGATCCACATAAGTCCAAGCCCGAGTCAAAAGCTAGCAAACTATCATGCATCACGTCCTTGATTCACTTGATTACCTGAAAAGTGTACTAAACAAGTCAACACGAGGTTGGTGAGTTCGTAATAATGGTTCGTAAGGAACCATCGTCAATAATCACAATGTATAAGTAAAGGCAAATCAATACTTACAAGTAGCCTTTAAGTGTCACACTATCAAACACATCAAGATTACACAATATAAAGTAAAAGTGTGTAATAAATAAGCACAAGTGATGTCAATATCAAGATATGTGTCGTATGCATGTCAAAGTCATAATGCATATCATAAGTGTGACCATCGAGTCATCAATGCAACGATACTCACATGTCATCCCAATGAACAATGTGGCATCTCAAAATCATCGGTGTATATATGTCTATATACCCAGAGTCATGTACGTCTCATCAATTCAACACAAGTGTATACATCTATACACTTGGATGTACATATCCGTCTCACCGATATCCATATCAATACATATGCGTGTTTGCTTCAATCACAAGTCCATCGATCATCAAACCATTAAACCAACCAACACAAAACGTACATACACTTAGGAGGATTCTACTTTCAACGAGTCCTAGATGCTTATATATAGGGTCACCCGCAGCCTTCCCACCACATCTAAAACCCTTTGAAGGCATAATCGACTTCCATGTATGCACTACTATCCTAATTAAACAATATATAAACCACAATCAAGTACAAAATAAGTCAAACGTGTCAATCAATCCATCAATCATTCAATCAACAATTAAACACGTAATCACATAAAAGTACACTTTCCAGCCCGAATCTCAAATGAGTAGGGAGCTACGGAACTCACCTTGATCGGCAAAAGAAGTTAATATTGACTTATGATCGAGTTAAAGTCGTTCAACGTTCACTTCACGTCCACCACCTATCATTATAATATACATATTTATTAATATATATTTATATATATATTATACGTCATTAATTGTGTCAAACCCTAATTGGCGTTTTCTTTGTGACTCAAGACATTTGCTAGGTTCCCGGGGACTCAACAAGGTTATTAAAGAAGTCAGGAATTTACTTGTAACAATTTAAAGTCGTGTAAGAGTCGTCTCGTGTTCAAATGCCAAGATTACTACACTTATATATTTATTTTCACAATTTAAGTTAAGACCTTAATCTATTTTCCATATAGGTCCAATAACCTTGGGTAGTTTCCACGACTAGGATAACCCACCAGGAAGTCAAATGAAGGTCCAGGTGAAAGCCCAAAACGATCCAATTAAAAGAGGAGCCCAACAAGGAAATTCAGGAAACTGCACAAAATATAGCAGCGTCTCATACGCAACATAGCAACGTTCCACATGGCGGGAAGAAAAAGGAGAGCGTACAAGACGGCCCACACTGGCGTACAAGATGGTAGTTCAATTCTAGGTCGGCGTAAAGGACGGTGGTGGCCACCGTAACAGACGGTGGCCTGGAAAAGATGATTTTGGCGTCTGGTTGGCGTTTTCATGGCGTAAAACAGTGGGAATTAGCGTATGGGTCTAACTGGAGATAGAAGGCTCCGTCTAAAACGGTGATAGTACTGTAACAGATGCCGCACAGGGCTCCTCCGGCGTTCCAGACGCCATTTCCGGCGTGCCAGATGGTGGTTCTGGGCAATTTCGAGCAGCAGCAGAAAATGTAACACCCCAACTAAGGCGGAACAATGAGGTGTACAGAAAGTCGAGTATTCAAAACAAAGGATAATAGATAACATTCACCATAGCTTTAATTGATAAAAGAGTTTACAAATGCACAAGCATGTGAACCAATTTCCAAGTACAAATGCGTCCACCATACTTGGATATTAAGTTCACGAAACAAATAACAAGCACATGAAATAGTATACTACAATGATCAAGGCGGATTCCATCGCCCATCACAAGGTTTGATCTTTGACTCCAAAGTGCAATGCAAACAGTCATGATGCATACAATTCCTCAAAGCTAATGCTAACTCCTGAAAAGCATGAAGAAAAAGTGTCAACTACGAAAACGTAGTTGGTGAGTGCATAGGTTTTTAAGTAAATTTCGTTACTTAACCATTTTAAACACTTAGAAAACATGATATTAGATATCAACATACCCAAACCACATGATCGGCAAAATTCTCATTATCACACCATCAAGTTTTCAAAATACCATAACGTCATTTCAAAGAGTTGAGAATCCATGGTAAGTAATAAAGCTCTCATTTGTCAAATTTATCGTGAGAGAAAAGTATATAATTCGATTAATCATACATCATACCAAAACCATTCGATCATCAATATTTCAATATCGCCAATTTCAACAACTTCAAGATTCCATATAAGGTCCAATACCCAACCGTATGTTCAATCCATAATATCCAACCATAAATAATATCAATAATATTTAGCCAAAGGCATAATTTTGATGAGTTTGTGCTTGAGCCACTACTAAGACCGGTTATGTCCAAGATAATAAGAAACACATGCCGTCAATCATGTGCAATAATAATAAAGGGGTCGTGCCATGGAGACGACCAATAATAGAAGGGGGCGTGGCATGACCACTGATATAGTATCTAGAGCACCGCGTGGTCGGACTGGCAATGAAGGTCGCCACAAAGACAAACCAAGCATCCCACCGTTACTCGTTGGGTGAGGGGACAAGTCCTAGTTGCGCAACTCTCATACTACAGGCCTCTCGAAGAGTTAATAGTAGTGTACCGAGGTGAAACAGTTTGACAGTACTCAAGCTCATCATATAATATATAACATGTTGAACATACAATAATTCCCATATCATAATCATTCTTTCAAAGCATCATTTCATAAAAGAAAACAATTTTATTTATCATGCTTTTCACCCCGAAAGTAAAACACATAAAAGAGTTTGAAAGGGGGCTATGACTCACCTTGATATGCCGCATATTATATTCACTTATCCAAAATGGGTACTTCCCATCTATCGCTTCCTTGATCATATATCCGTCATATTCCTCAATCACATTTCAAGTCAAGACTATCCCTACGAGAGGACTAATACACATAAGTTCCTATCTTAAGTCATCACTTAGAAATGCCACTATCATTAAGTTGTCATCAATTATGGAATCCAAGTGTATTGCCAATATTTGTATCTTTTTGGTTGTAGAGAGTGATGGTGTAAAAGGTCACTTTCATTATACATGTAGTTATAAGTTGTTAGAATTTCGGTAACTTGCCTTCATTTGTGGTTTTCGTTTGGCATCTTAGGTTATCATATAGGAATGCCATATTAAGTTATGTTCTCTTAAACATTATTGGATGTGTAACCAATTTTAATACTAAATAGCATTTGTGATATCACTTTTTAGTTTGGTTAACAGAGTTACTTATGTCCACCTCACTTAACTATCTTTTGTTTTACTTTGATTACACTTATCTTCAACTCGCATATTTCTCGGTATGTCTTATGATTACTCGGGTTATGAAATTCGTTTACGTGTTATGAGCCATTACCCAATTGGGCCTAAGTGTTATGGGCATCTAAATGTTTTGGGCTTAATTTAGTTGTTGGGCTTAACCTTATTTGGGCTATATGCTTAGTGGGTTTTATTGGTTTATTGGGCCAAGTGGGCCTACTGATTTATGTTCCTTGTGGGTTCACCAATTGGGCCTAAGTGTTATGGGCATCTAAATGTTTTGGGCTTAATTTAGTTGTTGGGCTTAACCTTATTTGGGCTATATGCTTAGTGGGTTTTATTGGTTTATTGGGCCAAGTGGGCCTACTGATTTATGTTCCTTGTGGGTTCACCAATTGGGCCTAAGTGTTATGGGCATCTAAATGTTTTGGGCTTAATTTAGTTGTTGGGCTTAACCTTATTTGGGCTATATGCTTAGTGGGTTTTATTGGTTTATTGGGCCAAGTGGGCCTACTGATTTATGTTCCTTGTGGGTTCACCAATTGGGCCTAAGTGTTATGGGCATCTAAATGTTTTGGGCTTAATTTAGTTGTTGGGCTTAACCTTATTTGGGCTATATGCTTAGTGGGTTTTATTGGTTTATTGGGCCAAGTGGGCCTACTGATTTATGTTCCTTGTGGGTTCACCAATTGGGCCTAAGTGTTATGGGCATCTAAATGTTTTGGGCTTAATTTAGTTGTTGGGCTTAACCTTATTTGGGCTATATGCTTAGTGGGTTTTATTGGTTTATTGGGCCAAGTGGGCCTACTGATTTATGTTCCTTGTGGGTTCACCAATTGGGCCTAAGTGTTATGGGCATCTAAATGTTTTGGGCTTAATTTAGTTGTTGGGCTTAACCTTATTTGGGCTATATGCTTAGTGGGTTTTATTGGTTTATTGGGCCAAGTGGGCCTACTGATTTATGTTCCTTGTGGGTTCACCAATTGGGCCGGGCTAGCCCATTAACTCCTTAGTTCATTACATAGCCCATCACACAAGTTATAAGTTTACTTACAAATTTTCTGTTTTTATACAACAGATTTATGAAATGTTGGCCACTAATTCGGGGTTAAAGCTAATTATTTGGACCCTCCAGATTTTTATACAGCCACCTATATGTGTCCACTTATTTTTGTATCTCTTAACATCAAATATACAGATTTCAATCAATTTCAAGATCATCAATCATCATCTATACTTGAACTTTCACCCAACAAAAATCAATAAACTTAGTTCTTACAAAAATCATCCAAAAAGTGAAATGCATGTAATCATCTAACCATTTCATGTTCATATCTCTTATCAAATCTTTCATGCAACATCAAAATAAGTTTGTTTATGTAAAATCTCAGTAAGTTTTGTTCATCTTTATCATCAAAAATAGATTTTTGTAAAGATCTTTTAGTATAGAAACAATAGAAGATGTAAACTAGTAAATAGTTTTGTAAATCAACCTTGATGGGTTCGGCTATGGGGCTGTTTTGGGCAGCCAAATCACGACCAAGATGCACCAAAATGAGCTCCTTAGCTTGCCTTAACACTCCCTTGAATGATCTAGCTTGATCCATTATTATTATAGTTGATTTAGTTAAGATTTAATCCCCATTTTAGGTGATGTAAGGACCGAAATTTGAAGAGGAAAGTGGGAGAGGAAGTGCAGATTTTTCTTAAGAGAAAATGAGAGAGAGATGAGAGAAAAATGACTAAAGTGTGTGTGAAAATGTGAGAGAATGCATGCAAGAGTGTTGGTGATGGGTCTTTTGATCCAAGAGCTTCCTTAGGAAGCTAAAGAGAGCCATGTGCTAGGTAATTTAGGATTGGTGGAAGATGTATGTGGAGTGTATGTGTGTGTCGATTTTGGCACTCAAGATTTACAAAATTTATAAAGTTTTTATATAAAGTAAGTCTTGTTTATAAATATTAGAGTTAGGTGCACATATTTGCATATAGTTAGTAACCCTTTATTTGGTATATGTTGTCACATGTATTTGTATATAACCGTGTATGTGTACAATGTGTGTATGATTTTATATGTATGTACATATGTGTATATATATACTCGTATATGTATGTATGTATGTATAATTTTTGTATTTTAATTTGTTACTTAGCTCATTGTATATAAATTTGTATTTATATCAGACATATATATATACTTATTATTATTTAAACTCACTTTTATATATAATCTAGCTTGTAATTATACTTTTGAGATGTTCATCATATTTTATGCTCAAATGCACTTTGATTGGATAGGTGTTTGAATTGTAATTATAAGGATTCTTGGTTGCTAACACAACTTTTAAGTCATGCTTAGTTATTTTCATAACTTAATTTCTTGAATTAAAATTCCGTTCTATATTGTTATTATTTGAGTTGTTGACTTGTTTGATTTCTCAGATGCTTGATGGTTTAAGTCACATTCTTATATAATTGTCATTATTTGTTCACTTGGAGATTGTCTTGGATAATTATAGTCATTGTTTATAAATATTAGAGTTAGGTGCACATATTTGCATATAGTTAGTAACCCTTTATTTGGTATATGTTGTCACATGTATTTGTATATAACCGTGTATGTGTACAATGTGTGTATGATTTTATATGTATGTACATATGTGTATATATATACTCGTATATGTATGTATGTATGTATGTATAATGTATGTATTATGTATGTATGTATGTATGTATTATGTATGTATGTATGTATAATTTTTGTATTTTAATTTGTTACTTAGCTCATTGTATATAAATTTGTATTTATATCAGACATATATATATACTTATTATTATTTAAACTCACTTTTATATATAATCTAGCTTGTAATTATACTTTTGAGATGTTCATCATATTTTATGCTCAAATGCACTTTGATTGGATAGGTGTTTGAATTGTAATTATAAGGATTCTTGGTTGCTAACACAACTTTTAAGTCATGCTTAGTTATTTTCATAACTTAATTTCTTGAATTAAAATTCCGTTCTATATTGTTATTATTTGAGTTGTTGACTTGTTTGATTTCTCAGATGCTTGATGGTTTAAGTCACATTCTTATATAATTGTCATTATTTGTTCACTTGGAGATTGTCTTGGATAATTATAGTCATTGTTTATGGCATTTCTAAGGCAACTAGCTACTTTTGGCATTCTATTGAACTAGAGGGCAAATATCACCATGCCCTAAATGTCTAGAAGGTCAATTCTCTTAATAAACCTCTAGGGATAGATACCTAGATAAATATAAGTAAGTTGTCCTAGTCGGAAATTGAGGGTTGTTACAGAAAATTCGTGAAAAACAAGACCCAAAACCCTAATTTTGTTTATAAATATTAGAGTTAGGTGCACATATTTGCATATAGTTAGTAACCCTTTATTTGGTATATGTTGTCACATGTATTTGTATATAACCGTGTATGTGTACAATGTGTGTATGATTTTATATGTATGTACATATGTGTATATATATACTCGTATATGTATGTATGTATGTATAATTTTTGTATTTTAATTTGTTACTTAGCTCATTGTATATAAATTTGTATTTATATCAGACATATATATATACTTATTATTATTTAAACTCACTTTTATATATAATCTAGCTTGTAATTATACTTTTGAGATGTTCATCATATTTTATGCTCAAATGCACTTTGATTGGATAGGTGTTTGAATTGTAATTATAAGGATTCTTGGTTGCTAACACAACTTTTAAGTCATGCTTAGTTATTTTCATAACTTAATTTCTTGAATTAAAATTCCGTTCTATATTGTTATTATTTGAGTTGTTGACTTGTTTGATTTCTCAGATGCTTGATGGTTTAAGTCACATTCTTATATAATTGTCATTATTTGTTCACTTGGAGATTGTCTTGGATAATTATAGTCATTGTTTATGGCATTTCTAAGGCAACTAGCTACCTTTTGGCATTCTATTGAACTAGAGGGCAAATATCACCATGCCCTAAATGTCTAGAAGGTCAATTCTCTTAATAAACCTCTAGGGATAGATACCTAGATAAATATAAGTAAGTTGTCCTAGTCGGAAATTGAGGGTTGTTACAGAAAATTCGTGAAAAACAAGACCCAAAACCCTAATTTTGTTTATAAATCGACTTGTAAAGGTTCCAAACGCATTTTGAGACTCAGGTAGCCATTGAACATGTTTTAGCCATCTCATAACAATCATCCAGCCATTGCAATCGAATTGGAGATCAGTTTTGACCCAATTAAAATCATAAACCCTAATTTAGCTTCTAAAAACCCTAACCCGACCCAATTGGGTTCTGACCCGATCCAGAAACTTAGACACCCATTTCAAACATAATTCAACCCATTTTAACAATAACCATATTGAAATTTCATACACAACATCAAATTTGCCTTAGATTTCGGTTTTGACTTAATTAAGTCAAATAAAAACCCTAGTTGGACTTTGACCCGATTTTTGACCCAAGTGTGATTGTTCTTGACTAAAAACATGATATTAAGTAATAAATGATGAATTCAAGGTTAGTTTAACTTACCAAAGTCACCACAAATTGCTAAATCCGAAATTGAGTTATAAAAATGAGATTTCTTGAGCTTTGACCACCAACTTTTGATATTATATAGTAATGATGATGAAGATAATATTTCTTGCTCAATTCTTACCCAAATATCATTTAATGAAGAAGTAAATTGGAGAGAGAGAGATAAGAGTTTGTGTGTGTGTTCTTGCAAGAGTTAGAGAGAGAGAGAGAGAGAGAGAGAGAGATAGAGAGAGAGAGAGAGAGGGAGAGAGGAGAGGAGAGAGAGAGAGAGAAAAGAGAGAGAGAGAGAGAGAGAGAGAGAGAGAGAGAGAGAGAGAGAGAGAGAGAGAGAGAGAGTGTGTGTGTGTGTGTGTGTGTGTGTGCGAGAGAGAGAGAGAGAGAGAGAGAGAGAGAGAGAGAGAGAGAGAGAGAGAGAGAGAGAGAGAGAGAGAGAGAGAGAGAGAGAGAGAGAGAGAGAGAGAGAGAGAGAGAGAGAGAGAGAGAGAGAGAGAGAGAGAGAGAGAGAGAGAGAGAGAGAGAGAGAGAGAGAGAGAGAGAGAGAGAGAGAGAGAGAGAGAGAGAGAGAGAGAGAGAGAGAGAGAGAGAGAGAGAGAGAGAGAGAGAGAGAGAGAGAGAGAGAGAGAGAGAGAGAGAGAGAGAGAGAGAGAGAGAGAGAGAGAGAGAGAGAGAGAGAGAGAGAGAGAGAGAGAGAGAGAGAGAGAGAGAGAGAGAGAGAGAGAGAGAGAGAGAGAGAGAGAGAGAGAGAGAGAGAGAGAGAGAGAGAGAGAGAGAGAGAGAGAGAGAGAGAGAGAGAGAGAGAGAGAGAGAGAGAGAGAGAGAGAGAGAGAGAGAGAGAGAGAGAGAGAGAGAGAGAGAGAGAGAGAGAGAGAGAGAGAGAGAGAGAGAGAGAGAGAGAGAGAGAGAGAGAGAGAGAGAGAGAGAGAGAGAGAGAGAGAGAGAGAGAGAGAGAGAGAGAGAGAGAGAGAGAGAGAGAGAGAGAGAGAGAGAGAGAGAGAGAGAGAGAGAGAGAGAGAGAGAGAGAGAGAGAGAGAGAGAGAGAGAGAGAGAGAGAGAGAGAGAGAGAGAGAGAGACAGACAGAGAGAGAGAGAGACAGAGAGAGAGAGAGAGAGAGAGAGAGAGAGAGAGAGAGAGAGAGAGAGAGAGAGAGAGATAAGAGTGAATGAATGAATGAATGGTTGAGAGGTGGAAGGATTTGGTTGGGGATATGGGTCATGGGTTTGGGTAAATGGGTTGTAGGTTGACCCATCTCAAATCCGAGTAAAAATAAGCACTATCATGTATCGTATCGTCAATTAAGTCGGTCAATTGACCCGTCAAGCTTCACACTAGACATTAAATCATGAAATGTACGTAATTGTTTCATTTATTAAAGTTCGTTAGTCATTTTACATAATTAGTCAACGAGTCAAAATCGCGGATGTTACACAACCTTCCTTTTTGCGAGTATCCTGAAATGACAAACGGTGGACTTTCATGGCGATAAAAAGTATATCTTTTTGCTCTCATGATTCAAACTTGAGTTCTTTAGTTTTTGTTAGTTTGGGAAAGACTCTAATTGCATGGCGTATAATATAAGCTTTGAAAAGGTGTATATTTTCTTACATTTGAATAAACAAATAATAATAATCATGGAAAATTTGGGATATAATAAAGCTTTGAAAAGGTGTATATTTTCTTACATTTGAATAAACAAATAATAATAATCATGGAAAATTTGGGATATAATAAAGCTTTGAAAAGGTGTATATTTTCTTACATTTGAATAAACAAATAATAATAATCATGGAAAATTTGGGATATAATAAACCTTTGAAAAGGTGTATTTTCTTAACCTCAAATTTCAAAAAAATGTTAATTACAATACAATTTTTTTACGAGGGCCAGTGGGCCACAACTCTACCCGATCTTTCACTGCCCCTGTTGGGTTGGGTTTAGGTTACATAAACAAACGCAAACAAAGAGTTTGGCCATGCTTTTGTATTTTAGTTTGGTACTTGAAAAAGGAAAAAGTAACTATAAAAAATCTAACCTTGACATAGAGTTAGTTATTCAAATTTGGTAAATGATAAATCCTTCTAAAAATTAGCCTAAAAATCCTACTAAAATTATAAGAAGGTGACATGTGGTATCCACTAATTCTCTTTTCTAATCTTGCCTCCTGATTTTTCCACATGTCATCATCTAATAATTAGGAGGATTTTTGAGCTATTTTGTTATGAGGATTAATCATTTCCCTTTTTCGACAGGTCTAGTGTCAACAGTCAAAAGGCCCTTGAGTCTCAAATTCTCTCAATGAAGCCACCAAAAGTCTAACCAACAAACTTTCTCGATCATCAATAGATGGATTGGTATATTTGAAACTAAGAGGTTTTGGGTTCAAATTGATTGGTATATAGTAGAGCTTGAAACCGAGAAGTCTTGGGTTAAAATCCTATTGTTCAAAATGCTTTCAGAAGCATAAAAGATTTCCGTATTTTAGAATTAGAATCAAGTATCCAGAGACATGCCCAAATTGATCATTTAACAAAAACAATCTCTCTAGTACGTACGAGATAACAGAAGTACAAAACCATGACCCATATGCAATTGGGGAAATAATCGAACATCTGACGATGTCATCTTTGGTTACCTACCTACCACCGTATGTACTCACACCTAACATAACCCACCAACCCACTTCTTCTTGATTGGCTGGCTGGCTTTCACTTCATCATTTATATATTTTCCTTGTATTTTACTTTCTATTCTTTCTACCTCTTTTGCCACTTGACACACAACAACTCCTCACATTTTCTCACTTTCATTTACAAATGGAAGCCAAACTATGGGGATCCCAATTTTCTCCTGCCATCTCCACCGTTGATCTTTCAAAATCTCCCTCAACCTTTGCTGCTGTCTCATTTGCTCCTAAATCATGGAAAAATTGCAACTTTCAGACACCCTTTTCAGGATTCCATCTGAAAAATGGCATACAATCTGTTCACGCCTCTGCCTCACTCGGGTATACCCTTCTTATTTCCAAGATTTATTTCTTGAATTTTTGTACTTTGACTTTTGTTCTAGTTTTTTTTAGTTAAATTCTTTGATTGATTGTTTTATTTGATGGGTTTGTCTCAAAATTGAAACTTGTGATCACCCTTGAGCCAATAGACAGTTATTACTTATTACCAAAAAATAAATTTATTGAATTTAAGGTAGAAAAATACTTATTTTAGTTCGAGATATCTGGAACATCCCACCTCCCCTGTACCTGCTCATGGCAGGATTGTATATCGTTGACATTGACTTGTTTAGGCTAGAGATATAACTTTAATAGAATCTGCTGTTTGATATCGATTATATGATGGTAACCAGTGGCGGAGCCCGGATTTGCAGTCTGGGTCGCCTAACAGTTTTCATGATACTAACAAGTGTAAAATTATACTATAAAATTAAATTATACCAGTTTGAAGTTGCCAATTACCTTCAAACTAGAAAAATACATAAAAATAGTACTAGAAAAATAGAGTTTTATAGAAATTGTGTGGTTGCCATGACCATCCTTGGCCACCACATAGCTCCGCCACTGATGGTAACATAACATATTACTTAGTTTTAATGACAGTCTACCGTTGCTGACTTGGTTTTAGAAGGTTAATAAACCTAACTTTTTGTGATAATTGAAGTTTGTCTTCAAGCATTTAATTAATATCTATCTGCTCATTTTTTTGGATTTGAGTGTTTTACTGCATTCTGGTGATATAAACCTTAGTTATGGATCTGGTTATGAATTGTATGCCTTTTCGTTTTCATGTAGGTTAAGGAACCCGACTAGAATAGATGAGAGTGAAATCTATACTCTTGACGGTATAAGAAATTCTTTAATTCGCCAAGAGGATAGTATTATATTTAGTCTTGTGGAAAGAGCTCAGTATTGTTACAATGAGGATACATATGACCCTAAAGCTTTCTTCATAGATGGTTTCCAAGGTTCGTTGGTTGAGTTTATGGTCCAAGAAACCGAAAAGGTTCATGCTAAGGTAAGTTATATGCAGTTTAAAATTTGATATAACCGAAAAATATGATGTTAAGATGAATTTTTAACTGGTTTTTCAAACAGGTTGGACGATACACGAACCCTGATGAACATCCTTTTTTCCCAAACAACTTGCCTGAACCTTTGTTGCCCCCTTTGCAGTACCCACAGGTACCATGTTAGCCTTTTTTTATGAGACTTACAAGAATTAGAGGTGCTTCTGTGCTTATTAAGTAGTCTAAAATCATCCGATTATATGGATATAGGTGTTGCATTCTAGTGCGGATTCTATCAATATCAACAGCAGAATTTGGGATATGTACTTTAAAGATCTTCTGCCTAGACTCGTAAAGAAAGGAAATGATGGTAATTGTGGATCAACAGCAACCTGTGACACCCTCTGCTTGCAGGTAACAGATCTTCACCGATGCATATGTTGACCTTTGTTCATGTGGATCAGCTCAAAACCTATGACTTGTTGAATATTAACAAAGACTATAATTGAGAAAATGATGTATCGTGTGTTAAATTGTTGATGTTCATGCACCAATCAAGATAAGTATGCATACCCAATGACTCTAGAAGGCTAAAATGCAATCTTTACTCTGCAGGCTCTCTCCAAAAGAATCCACTATGGTAAATTTGTAGCAGAAGCTAAATTTAGAGCTTCACCTGATGATTATGAAGCTGCCATTAAAGCGCAAGTAAGTTTTTTTTATCCATCTTTACACAGTGTTACTAGAAATGTATTCAAGTTCTGTTTCTGTATCATCGATCTTTCCTAATGTTTTTAAAACCGGGGTTATATGTGCAGGATAGGGGAAGATTGATGGCTTTGTTGACATATCCTGTTGTAGAGGAAGCTATCCAGAGAAGGGTTGAAACAAAAACAAAGACTTATGGGCAAGTGGTGGGGCCTGCAGAAGCTGTACCAGAGCCTCCAGTGTACAAAATTAACCCAAGCTTGGTTGCTGATCTTTATGGTGACTGGATCATGCCCTTGACAAAGGAAGTTCAGGTTGAGTATTTGTTAAGAAGACTTGATTAAATTGCCACTTGCAATGTCTACGGTATCTAAAACGATAAATAATGCTTATAATTACTTTGACCCGTGTGAGAAGCATCTTTGGGGTCTCCATTAAACACTTTTACTGTTTGTTACGTGAAGGATACGGTTACTACATATAGTCATATATAATGGTGGGACGATGCTAACGAGATATATGATCAGTTACTGTGTAGAAAAAACAGCTGTTGTCAGTTTTTTTATTGTATAAATGTTTAAAGTTTTGGTCTTATTGATTATGGGCCTCATCTAATTCAAAGTGTACGGCTATTGAGCATGGTCTCTTTGTCCAGATTGTGATTTTTCTTCATGAAAGGCATCAATATCATCATTCAGAACTTGTTCCTAAGATACAAAATCAGGCCAACTAGATAGAAAGATTGTTAATTTAAACCGAAACCGTAGTGATTCCATGTTTGAAACCAACACCTAAGATTGTTAATCACCAGACCACCTTGAAAAGTAAAAGATGGTTTGGTAATTCACTAAATTTTTTATAAGGTGATAAAAAACCTAAATGATTGTCACTAATTGTGATTAGATAAGATTTTCTACTTAGAGTTCATAACTATCAAATAATTGTGCTTACAATATGATATAGTGATTACATATAATGATTGTGACCATCCACTAATCAATCATGATAGTGATTAGATAGTACTTGATAAAAAGAAACCTTCCTAAAATCACTAAAATCAATCATGCAATACATTGCCATTTACGTGACTTCTTTTTTATCTATTATTTTTTAAAGAATAAACAGAAACAGTCCAGTAAAATACTTTGTATCTAAATTACCAATGATACCAAATTAACAAGCATCTCACATAAAGAGTCCGTGTGTTTTTATAAAATAAAAAGATTTACTTGGTTTATATAAATGAATCTTTTCATCGTTAGGATGATTTTTAGTTTTTAGGAGGATATATATCATTATCTAAATATAGAAAGTTTGAAACCATAAAGCCTTGGGAGAACCTCGAAAACGTGTTGTTGCTATTAGAGAATTGAAGCTACAATGGGCTGCATAGGATTGACTACGGTGACCGGACTACTGATCTTTGCCACGCTTATGTTGACGTCAACCGACGTTTCTGCCAAACGGTTCACAGTCGGAGACAATAAGGGCTGGACATCCACTACACCCTTTGGGCTGCAAACCAAACTGTACGTTAATGATTGGCTCTGTAAGCCACAGACACTCACATGCTCTCAATTTATATATATACTTATTATTATTATTATGTTTCTCTACATTTGTCGTGTACATGTTGTCTGGCAGTCGTCGAGGGTACATCAAAATGTTTTAAGTACATTTAGTATCCTTTTGTAATCTCTGAACTTTGTGTAATTAGTTTCATTACTGCCTTACATAACCAAGAATGTTGATAGTATCAGGCTTTTCGCATTTTGAACTATATGAATCGTGTTAGGGTCATGGGGCTTTCAAGTTTCAAGTCCTGATGGTCCTATTGATACAATATGAACTTTATAATTTCCGTTTATTGTCTTTATAATTGCATATTTGCATCAATATAATCAAGCTTCTATTGAGCATTCATTGACTGTATATCCCCGTTGCAGTTTTCAATTACGACAGGTACCAAAATGATGTACTTGAAGTGAACAAGACAGACTACGGGACATGCAATGCTGAGCATCCACTTCACAATTACACAACTGGAGCTGGAAGAGATGTGGTACATCTGAAAGTTACTCGTGACTACTACTTCATAAGCAGCAAGGGGTTCTGCTACGGAGGAATGAAACTACACGTGCATACTATATACCCACACTTCCACTAGCGCTCCAGCAGAAAGTCACGCTTCAGGAATTACTATTGCTAGAGAACAGCTTTTTATATCTATGATAATCGCAGTTGCAGTCATTTGGGACTCGCTAGTATAGTAGCCCTCTATTTCTGATGGAGAAATCGATTTATATCAATGAATATATATTTATATTGTTCTGGTAATGTATTGTGTTTTTAATCATTGTTGGGATTGAAATTCAAATTAGTAGAATCACATTCACTTAAATTACTTACTTCTTTTAGATTAGTGATAACCAAAATATTGTGAACTGTGACTATTTTTAGTTTATAACAAAAATCAACAACAATGTTTCTTATAACAACTTCTTGAAGTTTACATATTACATACTTAAGCTTTGCATAGTTCTTCGATGAGTAATCTTAAATTTAAAGAGTTGATATCGTAAAACAAACTGTATATTAGATTCTGCTAATTCCAGGTTAATATATACAATGTAATTAAATTGATTTGATATACATTATACATATATATTTATATTGTTCTGGTAATGTATTGTGTTTTTAATCATTGTTGGGATTGAAATTCAAATTAGTAGAATCACATTCACTTAAATTACTTACTTCTTTTAGATTAGTGATAACCAAAATATTGTGAACTGTGACTATTTTTAGTTTATAACAAAAATCAACAACAATGTTTCTTATAACAACTTCTTGAAGTTTACATATTACATACTTAAGCTTTGCATAGTTCTTCGATGAGTAATCTTAAATTTAAAGAGTTGATATCGTAAAACAAACTGTATATTAGATTCTGCTAATTCCAGGTTAATATATACAATGTAATTAAATTGATTTGATATACATTATACATATATATTTATATTGTTCTGGTAATGTATTGTGTTTTTAATCATTGTTGGGATTGAAATTCAAATTAGTAGAATCACATTCACTTAAATTACTTACTTCTTTTAGATTAGTGATAACCAAAATATTGTGAACTGTGACTATTTTTAGTTTATAACAAAAATCAACAACAATGTTTCTTATAACAACTTCTTGAAGTTTACATATTACATACTTAAGCTTTGCATAGTTCTTCGATGAGTAATCTTAAATTTAAAGAGTTGATATCGTAAAACAAACTGTATATTAGATTCTGCTAATTCCAGGTTAATATATACAATGTAATTAAATTGATTTGATATACATTATACATATATATTTATATTGTTCTGGTAATGTATTGTGTTTTTAATCATTGTTGGGATTGAAATTCAAATTAGTAGAATCACATTCACTTAAATTACTTACTTCTTTTAGATTAGTGATAACCAAAATATTGTGAACTGTGACTATTTTTAGTTTATAACAAAAATCAACAACAATGTTTCTTATAACAACTTCTTGAAGTTTACATATTACATACTTAAGCTTTGCATAGTTCTTCGATGAGTAATCTTAAATTTAAAGAGTTGATATCGTAAAACAAACTGTATATTAGATTCTGCTAATTCCAGGTTAATATATACAATGTAATTAAATTGATTTGATATACATTATACATATATATTTATAAGTAATGCTATTGTATAACTAACCGCTTCCAAGGTGGCCTAGCTGTTAACATCATGGACTTCTTAAAAAGAAGTCTTAGGTTCGAATCACGGCTAGCTACAATCTTGGAGGTAGCCAGGGAAAGGTTCGGAAACGGTTTAGGGATACTCTGGCTAGGCCACATACATTTGAGTAAAAAAAGACTTGTCTCCCCTGCAGGGAAAACCTCATCCGTTTTTTTAACGTTTTGTATTGATGTTCATTCCTACACTGAACAAATTGCTGAAACATGTTTCAGGACTTAAACTTCTTCCTGAGAGGTTGTGGTTGTACGTTTGAAATCTTATATTAAAACAGTTTTTATATACATAACGGCGGATGATATTGAATGAGTTGTTTGGCAAATGATTCCGATTATCATGCAACACCCAAATGCCAACACCACTCATCCACACAATCAAACAACCTAATGTTTTTCTCCCCCTGAATTTAGGAATTGTGTTTTGTCTCGATTGTTTTGACAAATTTAAGGAGTCATTTCTCACCCCTTTCGATCTCCAATTTCTTCCGGACCCAATTCTCCCTCCTTGTGGGTCAACCTGCAGGGTCTCCCCAAAATCTATCGATTCGTTTGATGGGTTTTGGGGGGTGAATGTTATATTATATTTAAATGGGTTGCACCAGCTCCAAACACGTTGCACACTCTACCATTTCGCCTCTTCATCATTCTTCCTTAACAATTAATGATAACAATACGCCCACATTGAGTTATCATAATCGTGTTAATCATGGGTTATTGTTGGAGAAGATTATAGACGTAAGAGAAGACAACGATAAGAAGATCACTAACGATGTGGATCTTTCCAACAAAGAGACTAATGTTATTGAATCTTTGGATCATCATCCAAATGGCAAGCATTCCAAAAAGCCTTCATTTTCGTTTAGCGTAAGGTTTGGAAGATCGTCTGTTGCAGAACATGTTGCTGCTGGTTGGCCTGCCTGGCTTAGTGCTGTGGCTGGTGAAGCCATTGATGGTTGGCTCCCACAAAAATCCGATAGCTTCGAGAGGTTTGAAAAGGTATAACTTCTATTGTTTTTATTTACAAATTCCACCAACATGTAGCATACTTACATTCTGATACAATTGTGACATTATATACAATTGTGTAAAAAAGAAGTCATCTTCATTGTTTTTGGGGTTTTTTTTTTGTTGAGATGTAGATTGGACAAGGAACATACAGCAATGTGTACCGGGCACGTGATATTAAAACAGGTAGAATGCTGGCGCTCAAGAAGGTACGGTTTGACAATTTCCAACCCGAAAGTGTGAGGTTTATGGCTAGAGAAATCACAATTCTTAGAAAGCTTGACCATCCAAATGTTATGAAATTGGAGGGGATAATTACATCCCGTTTATCGAGTAACATTTACCTTGTTTTCGAGTATATGGAACATGATCTTGCAGGACTTCTAACATCACCCAACATCCGGTTCACCGAATCACAGGTTTGGAACATTCAAACTATTGAACTTTTTTATTGACATGAAATGAGTAAAATTTGTGTAGTATTTGAAACTTTCTTGTGGGTGTGCAGATTAAATGCTACATGCAGCAGTTGTTGAAAGGGGTCGAGCACTGTCACTCACGAGGCATTCTTCACCGAGACATTAAAACATCAAATGTTTTAGTAAATAATGAAGGACAACTAAAGATTGCGGATTTTGGTCTAGCAAATTTTGTTGCAAGCAGGCAACCATTGACTAGCCGTGTTGTTACATTGTGGTATCGTCCTCCTGAGCTTTTCTTGGGGTCGACAAGCTATGGAACATATGTTGATATGTGGAGTGTAGGCTGTGTCTTTGCTGAACTTTTTATTGGTAGACCAATCCTCAAGGGAAGAACAGAGGTAATCAGCAGTTAACACTTCACTATCATATTTTTATACTTAAATGTTAAGTTCTTAACCAAACCCCATTTGCAGGTTGAACAATTGCATAAAATTTTCATGCTTTGTGGCACTCCACCGGATGAGTACTGGACTAAACCGACGCTACCACTTGCAAAAATGTCCAAACCCAGACATGCTTACGAAAGCTCTCTGAGAGAAAGGTGTAAAGAACTCCCCCAATCTGCCGTGAACTTAATCGACACTCTACTTTCTATTGAACCTGAAAAACGTGGGACTGCTACATCTGCTCTTCAATGTGAGGTAAACAGTTCTAGATAACATGAACAGGTTGAGAATAATTAAGGCAAATTTACTTAATCGTGCTTTTGCTTTTCATTCATCAGTATTTCAATGCAAGACCTTATGCTTGTGATCCTGCAAGCTTGCCAAAGTACCCACCAAGCAAGGAAATTGATGCAAAGCTTCGAGAAGAAGCCCATAGGTGAGTTTCTATGTTAGTTTGAATATAGCCTTTTGTATTTTTACAAAGAATGTTTGATCTTTGACTTGAAGAGCTTTAAATTTCAGAAAGAAATCTGGTGGCAGAATTCGGGCATCTGGATCATCAAGAAATCTGAGAAAAGGCCGGAAAACTTTGCTAGAACAAACAGAGGTTTTTCTTGCTCGCAGTCTTTTTATATGTGTGTTTATTACTAGTTATTGATGATTTTTGAGTGAGTTTGTTTTCGGGCTTGTTCTATGTACGTGTAGGTCCGAAGAAGTGCTTATTTTCATGGCCCTGGACGTTCAGATGATTTAAAAACATCATTAGACACAGTTTCAGATCTTTCTGGAACCACAGATGTATCTCAGGCTGACACCATTTCCACAGTGCCTGCGCTTGCTACAACACCAAACGGGACTCTTGGGTGGTCAACAAAAAGGCGAAAACATGTCAGTTTTGTGACGCCAACAAGCCAAGATGTTCGTGCAATAGAGCCAATTCATGAGCAAGATTATTCATCTGTAAGTCATTTTTGGGTTCCAACTTTTTTTTTCCTTCTTTTATTAGGTTGAATATTGTTTTATCTTCGTACAAGATTATTCATGTTATAGTTATACTGTCTATCTGAAAATAAAATAGGATCAGAGTGAAGAAGAAAGGCAACAGTATTCAAGACCTATGCTAATGCAACCACATAGATTCAATGAGAAGCAAGAAGGTAACACTCACAACAGTGTTCCTAGATCTCGATTTTCAAGAGGTACATTAAATTTCATTCTGTAAGGTGTAGCTGAAGTAAGAATAAACAGAACCACACAATAGATTTAGCAAGATGGGTGGGTTGGATGACGGGTCAACAAAGGGTTTAGATTGAAACAGCTACATGTAGAACCGAGTTAAGTGTATTGGCTTGACCCGCAAACACTTTTGGGTCTGTTCATAAGTAAACCGGTCAAAGTTGCACATGCCACATAGAAATTTGATTACGGGTGCTTTTGGATCCTATAGATGCAGAATTATGACGTAAAAGAAAGCTATTACAACTGCAGCCTAATGATTCTTTCTGATACAACTGTATTTGGAGCTCGTACAACGTGCTTGGATGATCGGACCGATGAACTTAAGGGGGGAGAAGAAGAAAAGATAAATGGAAGCGAAGCAACATACATGGGAGGAATGGGAAGTGGAAAATACAGCAGAGGTAAAGGCTTCAAATTTAAGAGGGTTGATAAACTTTAAAGGCTTATTGCTTAACACACACCTCTAATCAACACTTGATTATTCTTTGATCTATTTGTAAATTGTTGTCTTTTATCACATTCATTGGACCCTTGATCTGTAACTTTCTTTACATTGTTGTGAATATGATACATTCCATTCTTCTAAACATAATCTATGTTGTGAATATGATACATTCCATTCTTCTAAACATAATCTAACAAACAGAAACATAGAATTGTACTAGGCAATTGCATTTTCTCCAAATTCTTAACTATTCATATCCAAAAACTCAAATTTTACGAAAACAATGTCAATCTACATATTTTGAAAGGGATGTGTGTATGTTACATCCTGAATATGCATGTATGTTACATCCTTAATAACCAGGAATGGCTGCATAGCGATAACCTTGTGCACCCCTCCATGAATAATATGCGATTCGAGTCTCGTAGAAGCCTAAAACATACAAATCATCATCAGAACATAAAAAACGGTTCAAAGTTTAACATTATACATCATCAAACAAGCATATACTCAAATCAGTTGGTTGTTTGCACTGATGGTACACAAAGAAAAAGAAAACTGTTTAGTAATGACACATGATAATCATCCTGATAGGATATCAAACAGCAACTTACAAAATCAGTATAGTTGAATTAGAATATAGTTACTATAAGAATGACGCTTTATTTTGAATGGTAGACCTAACTACCTAAAAGCTTGCAGCTTTGGATCTCCGAGCAGAGATAAAATTCTTATACACCAATGTAATTGACTCTGAACTTTGAAACTACAAACCTATATTAAAGAAGAGACTAAAGACAAGCAGCATATAACCAGTCATAGGAAGATCTATCTACCGTAATTCTCAATATACCTTAGAGGTGGCAAAAGGGAGAAGATATCTACACAGCAGACTTTAGCCATACACAAGTATAGTATGCTTTACATAGTTGTACACTTTGTAGTAACATATAGTACTTGTGTATGGCTAAAATCTATCGTCTAGATATCACCTCCCGTGGCAAAATGGGGGGTCTGGTGGGTTTGGTAACAAGTCAAAACGTAATAGGTTTGACCCAAATTTGTCCAAACTTTATTTAATTTTCATAAAGAATTTGAGTGTCAAATGTGATTGCAAAAAACTGTATTATTTCGATGGCCATTAAATTTTCTTTAATAAAAAAATGATTCAAGAGGCTTTATGCATCAAACACATACTTGTGGGGAATTTTGACCCATTCAAATTTTAGCTGATTTACATATACCCATTTGACCCATAGAAATTAAACATTACCTGAATTGAGGCATTCATCAGTAAAGGGGGTGGAAAATGCATGGCTTAATCTAAACACTTGGTATAATTGTACAATATTGTTCTCTTAATTGCCTAACTTCTGAGTAAATACTTATCAAATTCTCCTTTTTTGTAGCCTCGAAATGATTCATAATCCTCATAAAATTCTCTATTGATTAAAAAAACAGTTATGCAAGAAGCAAAGAGAAAACTAAGTTTCAAATTCACAGATTAGATTGTCTAGTAAATTGACATGAAACTGAATTCCCACATAATTAGAGCCGATAAATAGTAAAACCCCAATGAAAGAAGTCAAAACTTTCAAGCAACGGTTTAATAAAGATTATGTCATACACAAAAAACTTTAAACGTGCATAGATGCTTGAAATTGCAGTTATGTGCAAAACTTGTGTGGAGTTAATTGGATGGAAAAAGTGAATTGAATGATAGAGAAATGACTGCATGTTTTAGAAAAATTAACCAACTTTCATATGAAGTAATATGATTAATGTACCTGGGAGGAAGGTGAGAGCCCCGAGTCCTAAGAGGCCATATGCTTGGGATCTGTCGCCTCCCATGTGACCCGTGAAAATGAAGAACGAGAGAAGTAGAAGTCCACATCCAATGATGAGCAGAAAAAGTGCAAGGGCAATGGATTTCCATGGAACTTCATCCAAGCTTGCTGGTGAATAATCGAAACGTGGATCAGATCCTCCTGCATTGCCTATATAGTCATTGTCTTCATCAGCAAGACGAGTATAATTAATGTTCCGCCTAGATGCCATACCAATAACTTTGACTTCAGAATGTACAAAAGATGTCCAGACACACCAGATACACCCAAATCAAACTGCTTTGAGTAAACATCAGAGAAAGAGGTGTGGTAATTAGCCATTAGCCATACAGAATAAAAGATATGAAAAGAGATCTATTAGTTCATCAAGTTGCATGCTGAGACCATTCCAAACTCATAACTTCTTATGTCTTTGACTAGCGGTGAAGTAACACTGTAATCGTGAATGATACACAGCAATTACCAGACACATACATCATATGTGAAAGCATTTGCATCCCAATACAGAATGCTGCATCATATTAAATGGCGGTCCATCGTCTATCCCAAGGTAAGACCCCGAATGAAAAAAAAGTACCTTTGAAGACATGATACTCGGAATTTGTCTTCCACAATTTTAATTTCAATTTCAGATAAAAAGATAAAAACACATTTACATGTATATCTAAATGTGTTGTTGCAAAACTTTAGGTTTATGCTGGTTAAATTCCAATCATTTTAAGTTTCCTACTACCCAAACAGAGTCGGGTATGCATAGTTTCACGAAAGCATATGCATACAAAACATAGAAACATACAAAATATAGACAACCTTTATCACGTGTATGCAAAATATTCCAAAAATTCCATAATTCTATAATAGCAACTAATCTATTAGCAGTTTAGCACTGCAGCAGTCAGATAATTAGTCTACATATTCAACTTTGATCCACCTATTCTAGGAAGGGCTGGCAAATGGCAATCGGGTCATGTTTGGTTGACAAGTTTGGATTAGCATTTTGGCAGGTCCATGTATCCCAGCCCATTTAGTTGATTGTGTCAAAAAGTGTAACCCGAACCCAATTAGTTCAATAAATGTGTTAGTTGTTTTGACCCGTTTACAACCCATTATAAATCAAAAAGTACACAATAAACATTAAAAGTTGACAGAATGGATATTTGAAATGCCCGTAATGAATACCAAGGATAAACATTGGAAAGTATTAAACTGTTACGTTCTTTACAAGAAAAAAAATGATATGATAATATGTAACTTTGTTACAGTAGTTTTGAATGTGTTTAACCCATATGCAAACAAACCCTTGTTTAATAATCTGTAGGTTTATTGGGTTTGTGGAATACCAAATTTCCCTATGAGTCGCGTGATCACTTTTGGGATAAATTATTTATTTATTTCGACCCTATCTCTTGCCTTAGGGCATCATGAAATCTTTACAGAGACGAAAAAAAGGACAACTCTAATCCAAGGCAACTAGGAGTTCGAGTCTGAACATAGGAATTATGTGAATTATCATGCGGAAATGAGACCAGCCTCGTGTATATTTATGAATTATGATAGATAGATGAAACGCCGCACCTTTTAGAATTGAAAAGTTGCAACCTTTTGTTAAAACAACGATAAAATTGAGTAAGCACCCAATGCCGTCTTCTACGGGTTTTGGGTCCCAATACCTCGACGGTGTATGGGGGAGGTTAAGATGTAGACAGCCTTACCCCTACCACCACAGTGTAGAGAAGCAACTTCCAGTTTCTATCTAAGATAGAAAAGGACCTCCAGCCATGCAAGGCATCAGGATAGAACCCTTGGCCTCTTTCTATGGAGGCAAAGGTGTTAACCACTTATCCAACCTTGTTGGTTACCTTCCATAGCAACCTTCTGTTGCATCGGTTAAAAATGAATTTCGAGGGGCGGTATTGGTAGCAAAAACTGTTGAGTATACCAGAGCGACCCCAACTAGGGGGACAGCCCCCTGCACCCCCGCAAGGGGCACTCCCCCCTGAACCTTGCTATACAACGTGGAAATCAAATTAGCTCTAACGACAACGAGGATGCACCCTGCACTAACGAACTCCTTTTTAGCTTAATCCTAGATCCTTTGGTCTCAAGTAAATCATAATCACACTAAATGGCCGATGACACTAAACACGCCAACATAATCAACATTGGTTTAATAAAAAAAAAAAAAAAATTCTACTAGTCTTATTCACTATTATTACTATTATTATTCCACAACTCAAAATACAGTTGCACAACACAGTCTTATAAATCATTGAGGTTTGTGTTGTATGAAAACATAATTATAATAATCCCAGTCTGATGATATGATAAGATAATAATAAAAAAAAAACAGAATATGAAATAAAATAAAGGATTAAGTGAAAGAATCTACACAATAATTAAGAATAATTAGGTTAAGAGTCAGAGTTACCAAATTATTGAGAGGAAGGAGTTTATAAACAAATATGGATCCAAAAATGGTTTCGCCTCCACACCACCAGCAATCGATCAAATCCTTTCTTTCTGTCTGTCTGTCTTTCTTAATACGATGTGTCGTTTTTCTTTGATGTACGACAAGAATATTCAGCCATTCAACTATAAACTGCTTATTTGATATTTCATTTCCTTAAAAAAGCACTTTCTCTTCCCTTTCTTTTCTAAGAGAAAAAACATATAAATGAATAATGACTAACAATAAAAAGAAGGGAAAAGTGAGTATGAACACCCAAACTTAGGTCTCTTATTACATACTAATTTTTTAATAATTTTTGTTTAATGAATGAATATTTGGTTCTCATTAATTTTATGGAAATAAATTAATATGCGAGCATTCTACGCCTAAGCTTAGGTAACTAACAGCTTTAGGTAATCATCCCTAAAAAGAAATGCATGCCTCCAAAAAATGCTAAATTAAGCGTCATAACATATGCGAGAACTTAACAACCTTATTTATTGTTTTGGTGGGAAAATGATTAATTATCTTAACTCATCCTTCTAAAAATCCTCTATAAGATCATAACACATGATGCAATCAAAGGATAAAATTATGAAAGAGAATTAGTGGAGAACATTTGTCATTAAGTCAAGACATTTTAGGAAGATTACTAAAAGAATGAGTTAGGAGGATTAATCATTTTCTGTTTTTATGACATTTATATTTTTAATTGTTGTGGTATTAATTTTTGTAATATTTATTAACTTTATTAGCTTAAGTTTGCAATGTTTCTTTTGACTTATGAAAACATCTAGTATTCTAGGAAAAGAATAAAAAATTTAAGCCATAAACAACTTACAGTAGATTTTAGAAATTAATTAAATTATATATTAGTTATATTTTATATTTAAAAATTAATATATTTGTTGTTTTATATTAACAAAATTTAAATCTATTTATGATTTACCAACTAAGTTATTTATCTTATGGTGCAATCACCTATGCAGTTGACTGCATATATGATAGATAAAGTCCTAGAGAAAGATCAAGTGAAATTATCTTTTAATCTTTATATATTTTGATAATAATTAGAAAATTACTTTTTCATTTATAACCCAACTACACTAAATATTTGTGTAGTTAATAACATACTTCATTTTCCGTTATCTTATCTATTTATTTTATATATATTTTAAGAAATCTATATATCGACTTAAAATCAAATCTCCGTCCACCCAATTTTCACAAAATTTCAATTGAGTCATCATGCCATATAATATGCTGATATCATGCCATATAATATGAGACTGTATTAATATTCCAGTGCCCACAAATATGATTAACAATATGCGACTGTATTATATTTCGGGCCAACAAATATTCGAGGTAGATATTAGTATACAAATTGGGACAAACGTGTACAAATTATGGCATCAAATGTAACACACCAAACCCACCTTTTTCGAGACAGTTTTTGAATCGGGTTTCAAGAGACGGTTTTGACATGACTATAGATAAAAGATATTATGATTCCCCAATTAATAATTATGAAGGCAACCTCGTTAGTACATCAAAAGTGAGGAATGTCATAATATTCTACAAAGACTTTCAAACAAATCGGAAGGAATTAAGTCGAGTGGTCGCGATAAAAAAAGGGTTTTGGCTATCGGAATATAATTTGGAGTCTCTCTGCGGTTTGTTTGTTCGTATTTATATTATGGGCGTTCCGAATTGGTTGGGTTCTCACCATGATGGAGGTAGATTCTATATAATAAAACTTAGGAAGGATCTAGAATACTCTCGTGTACTCTTATGCTTTCCTTTTTCTATACCCTCCTTCGTATTCCCCCAAACTTAAAAATTGGACTATAGAGTATTCACATTTGTACAATTTTAACAATTTAATTTTGATGTTTGTATATATATCGTTTCTCAATGGTAGATTTATAAACAATATATCACGTGTCTTTAATTTAGATGACGATAAACATCATATGTATATATAGATTATTATATATGGAGCCGAATGAAATTGTACCAGAAACGAAGAAGAAGATCAAAATCGGAAGGAATTAAGTCGAGTGGTCGCGATAAAAAAAGGGTTTTGGCTATCGGAATATAATTTGGAGTCTCTCTGCGGTTTGTTTGTTCGTATTTATATTATGGGCGTTCCGAATTGGTTGGGTTCTCACCATGATGGAGGTAGATTCTATATAATAAAACTTAGGAAGGATCTAGAATACTCTCGTGTACGTCCGTTTGCATAAAGGACTGGATGTGATCCTTATCCTCCCTAAAAGGACTGCCGGTGTCATTTCGAATAGTTAAGGACGAAACTTGATTATTAGGGTAAACCATAAGGACGATTTTGGCCGTTTACTCTTTCGTTTTTTTAACTTTTTTTTTTGTTTTTTTTCCCTACTTTTTTAAAAGCTCTTTAAACGAAACAATTATACTTCATACCCCTGGTGAGTAGCCAGGTAACCACCCACGAACAAACAAATATAACAATATGTTATATTGTTTATGCTATAATAAAAGACTCACATTTAACCCTTCTTCAATATGCTTAATGATCTTTTTTTTCGTGAAGTATGTTTATCGTTATGTATGTATCACCGACCTTATACAAAATGAACGTTTTACGTATCGTTATGTTTCCCGGGGCAACGCCCGGGGTTAAATACTAGTTAAAATTAAAAAAAAAACATGCTTTTAGGTCAGTTACCGACACCAAGCAACTTAACTAGTTACCAGGCCCGGCAAACCCATCCATTTTGCTACCACTGGTGTAAATCAGTCCATTGCATGTGGAATCTGACCACTTGCATTAATAACTCGATCAGCTGCAGTCTCTAGGTAGAAGAAGATACAGTTTCTTAAAAAACAAACCTTTCGGAAGCTCTGACTAGATTTCTGATCATGATGTCTAGTTTCTAGTTTACCAGAAAATCCTGTTGAAACTATTACTTACGCAAATTGAACAGATTTATAAATGTTGCGTGTTTGACAAAAGTTTCCCAACACATTGGGTTAACATTGTCTGTGGTCGTGCATCTGCCTTGTGAATGAAAAGAAAATGATAGTGAAAAACATGCTCATCAAGTAGGACAAAGAAGCACCTAGCAATGCATTTGCAGAAGTCCATGTTTCAAAGTCTTTCAAGTCTACCCAATAAAAGGGTCAAGTGAAAAGTATACATAATACAAAAGATATTGATGTGTAATTTCGAGTCTTAAAATTTATAACACGAATCACCTAGCGACTGACTACTACACACTTGCGGGCAGTGGACCCGTTCGTATGCAGTATAGTTAACTTGGTAAATCCGAGATCGAACACAAGGACTATTGAAACAGATGTTGTTCAAATAATGCAATCTTAATATATACTAAAAGACAACTGACCAAACCTCAATTGACAATCACATAGATTTCTTTCGAACTTCTAATAACAATTATCAATCAATCCATATAAAAGATAAAAACAATTTATATACTCAAATAAATGTGGATCTTCGATTAAACATAGAAATCGTGTTCAACAATTGCAAATAACATCAAACAATCCTATGACATGTTCACTACCCAAGTAGGTGCAAAGAAGATCTAGCCACTCATAGTAACCAATAAAACACAAATAATATTAAAAGAAAGTATATATATGATTTTAGCGGTTAACGGTCGTTACAGATGGCTAACGCCCATTACACGGGCTAACTGCCATTCTTTGCAATTTTCGTCCTTCAGACACTAACTGTCGTTAAGGATTTGTAACGCCCGTTAAGACAGATGTAACTCCCGTTATAAAAGTTGTAACTGCTGTTATAGAACCCATGTCTTTGCCTTGATCTTCTTAACTGTTAAATGTTTTGTAACGGGGGTTAAGCTCTTTTCATCAAGATTTCTTCATTTTAACATCCCTTTTCACTATATCTTTCATTCGGTTTATCCACGAACTTCACGGTAAACTTTCTTTAGTCATTTTTGGCCATTTTCTTCCATGAACCTGCTATGGACCTGAAACCACTCGTATATACCATAAAGCATCGAAATAAAGGTACGAATGACTATAAAATATATCATAAATCCTAAAAGATTAAAAGCACACCTACTTGGATCAACTTACATATCAATCAGAAAGTCATAATATCACTTGCAATGTTGAACAACTTAAAAAGGGTAATCAAGATGAACTCTCGTTATACTCAAATCTTTGATTGCAAAAAGTATAGTTATCACTCTCGTGAATAATTTCTACTCTAAACAATTAAGCATTAAGAACTTAAGTTGATTTTATGATTTAATCTTGAAAAGCTTTCTCTCGAACTGCTTTATTCGCCTAATTAGATCTCTCTATCATAGACCTTTGCACACTCAAAATGAATTTAATTGTTTAAATCTTTATCACTAGTTTCTCTCGAACTCCAACGACTTTTGATTAATTAAAGACCGATTAATCATTTCATAAACCAATTGACAATCACATAGATTTCTTTCGAACTTCTAATAACAATTATCAATCAATCCATATAAAAGATAAAAACAATTTATATACTCAAATAAATGTGGATCTTCGATTAAACATAGAAATCGTGTTCAACAATTGCAAATAACATCAAACAATCCTATGACATGTTCACTACCCAAGTAGGTGCAAAGAAGATCTAGCCACTCATAGTAACCAATAAAACACAAATAATATTAAAAGAAATCATATTGTACCAATAATCTTGATTAATTCGGGAAGCAATGATGAATCCTTGAAGAATTATTGATGTTTACCAATAACGGATGATAGGAAATCGACCTACAAAAGCCTCTTATTCGTTTTTGGTGTTTCTAGGGTTTTGAAGTGGTAAAAAGTGTTCAAGATTCGTCCAAATGAAATAAAAGAAAGTATATATATGATTTTAGCGGTTAACGGTCGTTACAGATGGCTAACGCCCATTACACGGGCTAACTGCCATTCTTTGCAATTTTCGTCCTTCAGACACTAACTGTCGTTAAGGATTTGTAACGCCCGTTAAGACAGATGTAACTCCCGTTATAAAAGTTGTAACTGCTGTTATAGAACCCATGTCTTTGCCTTGATCTTCTTAACTGTTAAATGTTTTGTAACGGGGGTTAAGCTCTTTTCATCAAGATTTCTTCATTTTAACATCCCTTTTCACTATATCTTTCATTCGGTTTATCCACGAACTTCACGGTAAACTTTCTTTAGTCATTTTTGGCCATTTTCTTCCATGAACCTGCTATGGACCTGAAACCACTCGTATATACCATAAAGCATCGAAATAAAGGTACGAATGACTATAAAATATATCATAAATGGCCTAAAACAAAGTGGGAAATATATATAAAATAAGTCACATCGGTATCCATAAGAGGGAAAGAGTAGAGTATTCGGAAAGCTGTCATCGGTGGACTGACATTAAAAGAGTTAGCAAGCAGAAGGGTGATGGTGTCATCATGTGTTACAATTGCATAATAATGAAAAAAAAAACTGGAAAATTTTATAATAAGAGAGGTAAAAATGCATCTAACGTAGAGGCGCGAACTTGGAGAGAATCTCCTTGTTTGTTTATTAAAACATCATAATGATGATACTAATTGAAATAAAAATAATCCCGATATTCTCACTAGTAGTGAAGTGATGGCTTTAGGTGAATATCCGAATTTGGCATACCCATTCCCCATTCTGAGATCCATCCTGATACTGCCGCGCGATCAGGGTTTCTTTTCTTTCGCCAACTATCTCAGACCGTCAACATGAGGTGGAATTGATGATGGATCATATGAACAATCTAACAGAGACTATCATGATACGCTTGAACTTAGGAATACAAATGAAGGAGGGACATAGGTTAAGAGCCTCCAGAATGAAAAACAGCAGACGTGGACATCGAAGAAAATACAAATAATTTTGCGGAGAGATGGAAGCTGTGGCGAACTTTAACCAACTAGCAATAAAAAGAAATGATTCTAGATTGCCTTTGCCTGTCCGAAAACACCGGCATTATCAAATCAAAATAGAGGTTTCGGTTCTCATACATTACATTACAATATAAAATACTAATAATAATACCCTAAAACCACACTAATCAGATAACATAAGTTTTTGTTAATCATCATTAGTACCACACAAACAGATAACGAAAAAGAGCCCCCAAGTCATATGATAGACCCTAGTGTGAGCTTGCGATTCTCTCGTTCTTGCATAGCTCTACGCTCTAAGTTCTCCTTGTACTTGTCCATATCCTAATATAGGCAGGGGAAAAATGGGATGCCCTTTCCAACAAGAAATTGCTTAGAATCTGCCAGTTTTAGATCTCCAACAAGTACCGACTTGCGAGGAGCTACTGTTAGAAAGGGGGAGTGAAGATAATGTGTCACTTGCCATCTTTTTTATCTCAAAATCATTTCAGGCAATTTAATAATCTCCAACCTGTAGCGAAGAGGCAGTGAGAGATGAAGAGATAATGCAATACGATCCGATCCCAGTGGCGTTATAGGGCCTCTAGTTCAAATTATTGACTTGTGAATGTCAGATTAGTTATGCATAATTATAAGGACTAGGTTGGTAAACAATAAATATGACAAAACTAAACTAAAGATGTAGATAGTTGGAGAACGAACATATTTAGCTCAACTTTAAAAAAGGGGAGAGAAAATAGATACAAGTTTAGAAGTAAAATATTGAAATTGGATCCCATTTTGTGACAATTATAGCGAAAAGGATAAACAAATGTCCAAAGCAGCTAATTGTCATCATAAACTTGTGCGTTGTAACCAAAAGGTTTGCCATACTCACCTTCTTAAACAGAACATTGCTCATCAATTTTGGAGCGTTGCACCTATTTTTGGCATGAACAAACCAATGAGACCATAGTTGCTCTGAATAGAGTAATAAACAAGCTTACCTGTAATAACAGCACTCCATCTATCGTCATCCACAAGCAATCCCTTTAAAACAACTTCCGGGGACTCTGTACCCCTGCACTTCTGAAGCCATAGTTGCTCTGCAAAGGCCTGCAGATCTATCTTTCCCTGTGGTAAATGTATCTATAATTGGAATAGGATGTGGAGAACATACCCAGGCGTATACGGGATACTAAACCTAGCTGCCCCTCGCCTCCATAGCCCCAACCCCTGCCCTATTTCCGAAACTTCAATGAAAGTTGGAATACATTAAGAATATCGAAACTCGTGATTGCTAGATCTATGGGTAGGATTAAACTACCTAATAATGCCAAATAAAAAACTACATGAGAGCTGCACACAAAAAAAGTGAGATTTATTTTCAAAGTTTCAAATTGATATAATCTCATCATAATAATCCAAATACAGATAAATGTTTGAAAGTAGTACCGGTCACACAAACACAATGTGCCCAACCTGCTGGACAGAATTTCTTTCAAAAAAGGAAAAGGTTCTTGCATTTCCATGTGGCAGATGTACAATTCAAGGTATAGGATGTGGAGAAGATACCAGGTGTATCACCAAACACTCTAGCCATGGCTAAACCAGGTGTATCACTGTGGGGCAACCATACATGATAAACCTCTGGCTCGTCTTGCAATGCAAACACCCTACCATTGAATTGATGTATCCTGGCTGCTTCGCCTAAAAGCAAACAAAATAATTGTGTGGGTATTTAGTTATTTTCAATTCTTGAATTTACACTTTAGTTTATAAAAACCGGTATTTGACCTTCTACTGCTAGTGAAATCATAAGTGGTAGATTCTTCAATATTATACTGATATCTGTACAAGGACAGTTTAATTACTTATAAAATACATCCCTTGCAGCAGATCCCAACTTGCAACAAGTTACTGTAAAAATTAATATTAACTCTATGATATGGTACTAAAAGTGACCAGAATATAAGGTTACTGTAAAAATTGATATTAACTCTATGTTCTGGTACTAAAAACGACCAGAATATATGCGACAAAATTTAATGCCTGACAAATTTTAAAAAACTTCATGTCAAATTAGTCCTTGTTTGATTGAAATTGAGTGTTATAAATTAAGTTATTAGTTAAAATTCACCAAAACCATTGGTTAAAACTACAATAAAAAGTGCACACACGGATAGATACCTAGATGGATGAATGGACAGATAGATAGAAAGCAATTAAGAAATCTAGTGTTTTTATGGTGCAGCAGTGGCATCTTTCTTCTTCTTGTTGTGCTTCTTGTTGTTTTCCTCGTCATCTTTCTTATTCTTCTTATGGAAGTCAGAACCTAAACATAACCAGAATTCGCATATACTATAAACACAAAGTAAAACAGTACTTTGTGATTTGGATAATTACATGTACCCTTGTAAGAAAGCTCAAAAAATAGCACATTTTCACATAATTTGAAAAATCATCAAACACTTCTTTCATATGTTAGCCATAAATTATGTTATCACAACATAAATATATATATATAGAGGAAAGTTATTTGTAGTACACGTACTTTTTATAGTACATGTGTAAGTTAACTTACACACTTCTTCTTCCTTCTTCCTTCCATCTCCGACCACCACCACCACCACCATGATCATCTCCACACCACCACCATGATCCTCCGGCGACGGCGACCATCTCCGGCGAGACTTACACATGTGTAAGTACAACTTTTTTAGCATTTTAGGGTTTAAAATTTCTAGGTTTTTTCCTTCGCGAGACAACCACCACCAGCCACCACCATCTCCGACCACCCCAACCACGGCGCCGGCGCCGGCAGCAAGGGCTTCGCCCGTACCGTAGCAAACCGTCACCATCTCTTGGATTGCCGCCCATCAAATCCATACGATTCCCATATGCGTCCCTTGACGGTCAGTTTAGAACGGATAAGGGCCTCTGGCCCGTACCGTATCCACCCGAAAACGAACCTGATTCTCGCCGGAAAGTTAACTTACACATGTGTAAGTTAACTTACACATGTGTAAGTCTCGCCGGAGATGGTCGCCGTCGCCGGAGGATCATGGTGGTGGTCGGAGATGATCATGGTGGTGGTCGGAGATGGAAGGAAGAAGGAAGAAGAAGTGTGTAAGTTAACTTACACATGTACTTTTTGTACTTTTTTTCCCCCTTGTACTACAAATAACCCACCCCTATATATATATATATATTCACTTTTCCCAAATATATACACATATAAACAGGTTTAAAATCTAGATACACAAACCATAGAAACAAATCATGGATAACACTCAAGATATTACACTAGTTTCGGTCACCATCACTCACCAAACCAGTAACTGCATTGATAATGCCAACTTTTTAAAATAACACCATCAAATAAATGCATCACGAACTGATAAATAGATAAACCCGGAAACATCAAAGTCTAACCACTATGGAACATCTCGTAGAGCTATAAACGAGCCAAGTTACTAGTTAAGAAATATCAAATCTGCAGATTTCAAATATTCCATACGATGTACTTTGAGTTTCAGTCCTAACCATATATATGAACTACTAATCTTATCTAGGAGCCTGCAACTGCAAGTACCAGAAATTAAGCTTACGGCTCCTACACAGATTAAGTTGCTTTGATCCTACTTTAGTCAACAGCACAAAAGTCAAAAAACTATCCATAACACGAGAGTGAGGCTTACCGTAAAATAAACTCACATATGCTATATTTGCGAAAGCATCTCTGCTTGCATGTGCAGATTATAGACCCAACCATTAGGTGATGGTCAAATCAGTGTAGTTACGATACATGGTTGCATAAGCAATCCTGTAGAGCTTTCACATCACATCTCATACTTGTGCTGACTAAAGTTTACTAAGAAGCATGGGCAAATAAACAGATACATCATTTGTACAATGTAAATAATAGAATTCGACCCACTCACCAAGGAATGGATCAATTTGGTTATAGTTTCTATCTAACCAAGCAAGTTAGTTGTGCAAAGTACACTAGTCTTTGATGCGTACATCCCACCCCAAACACAAATTACAGCTATTTTTCAACGTCAAGTATGTTAAAAAAAAAAACATGCTTGCAGGTAAATTACCGACACCACCCAACTTGACTAGTTACCCAGCCCACCAAACCCATCCGTTTTGCCACCTCTGGTGTAAAGAAGTCCATTGTGTTAGCACAGTAAATCTGACCACTTGTGTGAACAACTCGACCAGCCAGGACCCCCTATCATGATGTCTGGATTCGTGTTTACCGGAAAATCTAGTTGAAGCTATTACTTACGCGAGTTGAAAAGGTTTACAAAAGACAAGATAAAGTATAGCTTAAACATATAAAAGATAAGACTTACAAGAGGTCCATCTCTCACAGCCTCTCAAGGTAGGCAAGTGTAGGTGATTGACACTAGTTCTTGACTCTTAGTCTTGTATCTCTTGCTGCAGTCATATCAATCATTCCAGACGAGCTGAGCTAAGAAGTGATCAGCGAGTTATACGTCATACTAGTAGCATTCAGAAGTACAACATTTACCCGGATCCTGTAAGGGAAATAAGATACTTACCCGTCAAGAGCACATGCTATCCCTTCATGATCCCAGGCAGGCCAACCCCTAATAAGTCTATATACATTTTGGCAGTAGCGAGCAATATCTTTTAGACCACGGTGATTCGGAGGACTTAAATGGAGGGCATAGCATCTCTGCTTGCGCGTAGGAGCGGATTTTCGATCCAAACATTAGGTCAAGGTGGTTGATACATGGTTGCATAAGCAATCCTCTAATGCTTTTTTCACATCACAACCGAACAAATTATAGTTACCCAAAACACAGACATACTTGTGCAGCCTACAATCTAATAAGAAGCATGAGCAAATAAACATAATATCATCATTTGTGCGATGTGTAGGTTGTTAAGAAGATGATTCAGTCAATCATCAATGTTTAAGTAGGCAGTTAGTTGAATATAATTAGAACAAGCAAAAAGGTAAACAAAATGGCAGTAATAATTTATTACAAAGAGAAACTAAGTTCAAATTCACCAAAACCATCTTAAAAAGCACACAGACAGATAGATAGATGGATAGATAGATAGATAGATAGATAGATAGATAGATATAATTTTTATAAGGTCAAATCCACCAAAACCATGTTTCTTCTTCTTGATCCACTTCTAGTATTTCTTTCAGAGTTTCTTCTCGCTACCGCTTGCTTTCACAATCATCTCCTCCTTCTCCTTTTTGCTTTCACAATCATCTCCCTCCCTCTTTCTCTTTTTGTTTTTCTTGTGTTCATTAATCTTCTATTTCTTCTCCTTATTCTGGGTACTATTCTTCTTCTCCATCATCATCTTCTTCCAGTTGTTGAATTCTACTTCCTTCTTTTTCATCTCTTGCGCTTCTCTACGCTCTAACTCCTCCTTGTACTTGTCCATTTCCTAATTACAAAATATAAACCGCGTAAAATCCAATCAAACAAACATCCCACACTACTCAATTATAAGCCCCCTGGCCTAAACTACACCCCAATTCAAGCTCATATATAATCTACAAATATGATTCAACAAGCCTAATTACTAAAAGGTTTGCAGTTAAGTTAGTAAACAATATTAATCTATACTATATTATAAAGCAAATTATTCTGTCTAAATTTTAAGTTTCAACATTTACTTTCCCAAAATGACTCCCTATCTATTTTATATTTACCTAAAATAACTATAATACCCTTTCTCTCTCCTTAAATCTCAACCAATCATTTTTTTTCTCTCTCCTCCATAAATCATTTATTCCTCCAATTCATTCAAAATCTTTTATCAAAAGCCGTACATCGATAAATTATAAAAATTATATGGGTGTTCTTAAAATTTCATGCTCTTTCATTAGAGATGTCATTCGATATACTTTGGACGAATTTTTTTCGATATACTTTGGACGAATTTTTAAATCCGACGGCCGAACCCGTACGGTTAAGGCATTTGACTATCACACTCTATGACCTATCACCCCGCCATCTCACCGCCGCAATGCGCGGGTACTTACTCTCGTTCTTATAAATAGTAATAATAGGAAAAAAACTAAGGCAAAAAAAATAAAAATAAAAATAAAGAAGAAGAAGAAGAAATAAATAAAATACCATAGCGAGATGAACCCTTTTGATAGCCAATAGTACTGAGACAGGCAAGGCAGCACAACGCTCATCAAAGTCATCGTGTTCTTCTCCTTCTTTTTGAGGTCTCGGCTTTCGAAACAGAAATTGAAGGAACTCTTCATCGGTAAAGTTTTTTACTCTAGACCGATACTCGGTAAATTCCCTTCCCGCTTCCCATCGGAGCCATTCCGTTTCGGAATTTGGCATACCCATATTTGCGAATTCCATCTTCAAACTATTCTGATTACCACCAACTAGGGTTTTCTATTGGGGAGAGACAAAGGGTGGGTACGTTGGTGTTTGTACGCCCGATTCGATTACTCAAAATACATATAAATCAGTAAATTACACTTTTGATCCCCGTCGCGGTTACCAAATTACTTTTCTTTTTCTTTTTTTTTTTCTTTTTCTTTTTTTTTAAGGTGAATGTGCTTGAATTTTCTTGTCGTAATTCGACACCTGGAGGTCTAGCATACGTTGTTTTAACCGGGTATTTTTGTAACGTCCCTAATTTTCTAAACAATACAAAGTGATATCAAATGGACTAAAAAGGACAAAAGGACGTTAATCTTATTAAAAATCAAACTAAATTCAACCCGACAAATCAAAATAAGTTCTTCTAAAGCTCGAAATAAAACTCTAAATCAAAGGGTGCTAAGTCCACTTCTATCTACTCTCTTCTCTCGATCCCAAAGCCCTTCTGATAACCTGCCGTATAAGAAAGAAAAGGAATACGGCTGAGCAAAAAAGTCCAGTGAACGGGTGACAAAAGCAGAATTATAATATGAAATGCGAAGACGTATATTTTAAAAAAAAACAAACTTATTACCTTAACAAACTTATTTCAAATCAAAGTACACATACGTATAGTTTCACAAATGTCTTATACCTCTACAGATCAAAGTATACTATAAAACCAAGTTCCATAAAATAATGCACATAAGAGTCAAAACAAATAACTTATCAAAAGGGCCGAATGAAATCATAGGGTAGCTACTCCACTAATCATTCATTTTTGGTGCAAACGCCTCGTATGACACTACGATAAGCGCCCACCGTCAAACTTATCAAAATATGCCTAGGATCGATCCATACGCCTCCTATCAAAATATAATATCAAAGTGCACATAACCACTTGGTGGTCATCAAAAGGAGACTTCGTAGATCAAATCAAATACACCGCTAAGGCCGGTGCCACGTCATCGGTGTCACAATAACGCGCCCATAAGACCTCCATGGATAGGATACTCTTATATGCATATCTTAAGAAACCGTTTTGACCAACTTATATACATCAATATATCAAATATGTTTTTAAGAGACAAAATGAATTTTTGGACAATTAAAGTAACTAAAATATATATATAATGACTATGACTATGACTATGCATTAATAAGTTTACCGTTAGTAGTTGACGATTTGGTTTTAGATTAAGTGGATAACTAAATTTTGAATAGCTTAACGTAAATGACTTTCATGAATTTCTGAAGTGGGCGTAATGACTTTCATGAAGAGAAAAAAATAGTGAAGATGTGAGGAATCCGTTGAAAGAAATTCCAAGAGAGTTTTTAATTAGTTGAAGTACTCTATTGGTTGATTAGAATATATGTTTTTCAAAAAGTATGTTTTAATTTATATATACGTTAAGATATACTCGATATCTAACTATATTGTAAAACACATGACATGGACTTTAATATTTAAACGGTTAAATATAACATAATTATCATATTCGTCTTACCTTATCATTTTTGATATTTATATCATTTAAAATTTGTCGCCAACAAAAAGTAACAAAATTATTTATATACCCGTATGTTAGATAATTCAAAGGAAATCACTTTCACCGATTAAAGTTTACAACTTTTATTTTCGAATTTGATTTACATTTATAATTTTTTAAAACTTCATCTACCACCACACATTGTATAATATACAAATACTTTTTTAGTTCTTTATATACATGTGTAATGTAATATAATATTTCGTAATAGCTTAAACTTGATATAAAATATATAAATAAATTTGATTTTAAACGAACTTTTCAATGATATAACTTTCATCAAGTATTATATAATACAAATAAAAATATTTACGGTCAAAGTTGAGCATAAATTAAACTTTAAATTAAATTAAATTGCAAATGTAAATTAAATTAAATTAAATTAAATTAAATTAAATTAAATTAAATTAAATTAAAATACAAATAAATTTTCAAACACCATGAATAAATTAAATTAAATTAAATTAAATTAAATTAAATTAAATTAAATTAAATTAAATTAAATTAAATTAAATTAAATTAAATCTAAAGTTAAAGTTATTATTATAATTAATTAAATTAAATTAAATTAAATTAAATTAAATTAAATTAAATTAAATTAAATTAATTAAATTAAATTAATTAAATTAAATTAAATATTTTAAATAAATTAAATTAAATTAAATTAAATTAAATTAAATTAAATTAAATTAAATTAAATCATGATACAAAAGTGATATTTTAAATTAAATTAAATTAAATTAAATTAAATTAAATTAAATTAAATTAAATTAAATTAAATTAAATTAAATTAAATTAAATTAAATTAAATTAAATTAAATTAAATTAAATTAAATTAAATTAAATTAAATTAAATTAAATTAAATTAAATTAAATTAAATTAAATTAAATTAAATTAAATTAAATTAAATTAAATTAAATTAAATTAAATTAAATTAAATTAAATTAAATTATTAAATTAAATTAAATTAAATTAAATTAAATTATTAAATTAAATTAAATTAAATTAAATAAATTAAATTAAATTAAATTAAATTGAAATAAATTAAATTAAATTAAATTAAATTGAAATAAATTAAATTAAATTAAATTAAATTAAATTAAATTAAATTAAATTAAATTAAATTAAATTAAATTAAATTAAATTAAATTAAATTAAATAAATTAAATTAAATTAAATTAAATTAATTAAATTGAAATAAATTAAATTAAATTAAATTAAATTAAATTAAATTAAATTAAATTAAATTAAATTAAATTAAATTAAATTAAATTAAATTAAATTAAATTAAATTAAATTAAATTAAATTAAATTAAATTAAATTAAATTAAATTAAATTAAATTAAATTAAATTAAATTAAATTAAATTAAATTAAATTAAATTATTAAATTAAATTAAATTAAATTAAATTAAATTAAATTAAATTAAATTAAATTAAATTAAATTAAATTAAATTAAATTAAATTAAATTAAATTAAATTAAATTAAATTAAATTAAATTAAATTAAATTAAATTAAATTAAATTAAATTAAATTAAATTAAATTAAATTAAATTAAATTAAATTAAATTAAATTAAATTAAATTAAATTAAATTAAATTAAATTAAATTAAATTAAATTAAATTAAATTAAATTAAATTAAATTAAATTAAATTAAATTAAATTAAATTAAATTAAATTAAATTAAATTAAATTAAATTAAATTAAATTAAATTAAATTAAATTAAATTAAATTAAATTAAATTAAATTAAATTAAATTAAATTAAATTAAATTAAATTAAATTAAATTAAATTAAATTAAATTAAATTAAATTAAATTAAATTAAATTAAATTAAATTAAATTAAATTAAATTAAATTAAATTAAATTAAATTAAATTAAATTAAATTAAATTAGATAATTAATTAAATTAAATTAAATTAAATTAAATTAAATTAAATTAAATTAAATTAAATTAAATTAAATTAAATTAATTAAATTAAATTAAATTAAATTAAATTAAATTAAATTAAATTAAATTAAATTAATTAAATTAAATTAAATTAAATTATTAAATTAAATTAAATTAAATTAAATTAAATTAAATTAAATTAAATTAAATTAAATAAATTAAATTAAATTAAATTAAATAAATTAAATTAAATTAAATTAAATTAAATTAAATTAAATTAAATTAAATTAAATTAAATTAAATTAAATTAAATTAAATTAAATTAAATTAAATTAAATTAAATTAAATTAAATTAAATTAAATTAAATTAAATTAAATCATGATACAAAAGTGATATTTTCAAACACCATGAATAAATATGTTTGATGGGAATTAATTAAATTAATTAAATAAATTAAATTATTATTAAATACAGTAGTTTTATTAAATTATTAAATTCTATATATATGTATAAATACCGTGCCTCTTTTTCCGTGCGCACACCTTTTTCAGCAACTATAGCCCCTGTCTTTAAGTTTGTTGCAGCAATGGTCCCTAATAGCTAACGGCTGTTAAGTTTTTTCTCAATATAGTTCTTGTCGTTTAAAATTTTTGCAATATTGGTCTCCATCAGCTAACGGTCGTTAAGTTTTATTAAGGTGTTTAATGAAAGTTACAAAAGATGCTGCAAATCAGGTTTTTTTTTTCAACAAAGGGTTAGCTCCTAAAGTTCTTATATTTTTTAATGAAAGTTACAAAAGATGTTACAAATCAAACTTTTTTTCTCAACAAGGGGTTAGCTCCTAAAGTTCTTATATTTATTTTCTAAAATGATTTATATGGTACTTTCCATTTCCTTTTGCATTTCATATATACGGCTAGGGGATTAGTGGGTACCAAATGGTACATGAGATCAGGGGTTTCCATCCAATTACTTTTTTATTGTTTTAGTGCGTTTTCATTATTTTTTCCCACGTTTTGTCACATTTTTTTCAATTCGTTTTTTCCCTTTCAACTATTCAATTACTTTTCCAAAACATCTCACCAATAAAAGGAAAAAAAAAGTTATAATTTTGTAAAACATATACCTTACTAAATTTATTAGAAAACCCATAAAACAAACAAATAATTTGTTTATTATTGCATTTCATAAATTAGGAAATAAGAGTGAACTATTTAACTATTTATTAAGATCTAAACCTCGTGAAAGAGGACATTGGATGTTATTTGAGTTTTTTAACTTAAAAATAATTTATTTATAAAATTTAATAAATCAAGATGTTTAATTTAAAACCTGACCAAAAATAAATAACCTAAGTACAATTTCCATCTTGCAATACCTCAAATTAACTTGATATTGTAGATTTTAGTACACAACCCCAATTCACGACCCAATTACAAACATATATAATCTCCATAATCGCATTACATTTTATTTCATAAATATAAGATCTACTTTTCCAAATCATCTCACCAATAAAAGGAAAAAAAAGTTATATTTTTGTAATACATATATTTTATTAAATTAAATTAAATTGCCAATTAGTATGCTACTTAGGAAAGAAAAGTGAACCATTTTCACTATTTATTGTTGCAAAAAAGAAAAAAAAACTTTTCCTTTCTTTCTTCTCCCCCGTTCTCCCTCCTCTCAAACCCCCCTTTTTTTTTCTTCCCTTTTTGTCACACAAGCAGGCAAGACCTCCATTATTATTATTCTTATTAATTTCCCCAAATTGTTGTTATACAAATATTTATTTCATTTGTATATGTATTTATGTTATGTTATTCATTTTAATTCAATATAATATGTATATGTGATTGATTGATTGCCAGAATTTTGCAAACACAGCAAGGTTTTCTTGTGTTTTTATATTTTTACTTGGTTAGTCTACCTTTTTGGTTTTTCAATTTACAATTTGTTTGTCTTTTTTATTATTTCTAAAAGTTATAATCTTTGTAAATTTGTTTGAATTTTAAATTGTTGGTATTGTTTAATTTGTAATTCAGATCTGTGTTTTTTTTTTGGGGTGGTGAAATCGGTGAATTATTGTTTAAAGAATCTTGCTTTTTTTAATTCTGTGAATAATTGTTGCGTTGTATGTGAGATTCCCTTATTTTATTATTTTTATTCTGCTTACAATTTTATGCTTAATTTATAGAAAAAATGTTAATATTTTTCATAAATTGGGAAAAAGTTGTAAACTTTTTAAGTTTGAAGAGGGATACTTTACAGAACTAGCTTTGATATGTTAATGTGAGTTGTTGGTGAGTACGATTAGCTGGTTTGGTTTATATGTATCGATATGTTGTGATATTCGTTAGTTGTATACGGTGATTTTGTTTGTGGGTGATTATAGGCTCTGTAACATGGATTTGCTAGTTATGTAGTTCTGTGACTGAATCACGTGATCTGTGTGCTTTCTCGTTGTGCATTGTTTCTCCATTTGTGTTACAGTGATAGTCGCTCGTGTGTAGGTCAAGTATATGAACATGTATCCGTGTAGTTTTTTGTGTCTTTTTTTCATGACTTTTCTATCTTTTTCATGCATTTAGTAACGTTTTCAACAGTTTCAAACTTCACCCCCTTTGTGTGAACTCTGAAGATAAATGCTTCCGTTTTTAGATGTTCCATGATAATTGCAGCATTCTTCTGTATTGACAATTTTTTAAGCTAAGTTACCTATTTTCCCCCAAAGTCATCATGTTGAAACATTTGTGGCATTGCTTTTGGTTTGGTCTGATAGGATGCCTTTTTATTTTGAAAACCAAGATCACATTTAGAATACTTGTACGTTATGTGTTCTCTATAGTCTATACTAGTGTATTTTGTTCCGATACTCTTCAATAAATTCATCTTGAAGATATAATGTAAGAGATATTAGTAGTAATACCTGCTTTCAAGGAATAGCTAATTTAGGAACTTGTTATAATGGTTTTGCTTCTTTATAACCTTTCATATCAACAATAGAATTCAACTAATTCTAATTAAGTGGCTTATGAAAGCTTGCCCTGTTATTGGTTTCATATTTATGTTTTGTGTGATTGGTCAACCATCTTTTTCAGGGTAAGGAATGGAGGGATCGGGGCGTGGTGGGACCAGTGTGGAAATGTTCTTACGCAACTATAAGCTCGGGAAAACACTTGGTATCGGTTCATTTGGGAAGGTGAAAATTGCAGAACATACATTGACAGGACACAAAGTTGCTATAAAGATCCTCAACCGTAGGAAGATCAAAAACATGGAAATGGAAGAAAAAGGTAGGAACTTTGTAGATAGTAAAGGCAATACCATAATTAGATTGGTATATTGAAAGTTTAAGCATATACAGAGCAGTTATTAGTTTTCATGAATGTGGGGTTTTGCAGTTCGAAGAGAGATAAAGATATTGAGATTGTTTATGCATCCACATATTATCCGCCTGTATGAGGTTGTAGAGACACCATCAGATATTTATGTTGTCATGGAGTATGTGAAGTCTGGTGAGCTTTTTGATTACATTGTGGAGAAGGGAAGGTTGCACGAGGATGAAGCCCGTAACTTTTTTCAGCAGGTATATTTATGTTGGTATTTAATTTAAATGAATTATATCAGCTGTTAAAACTTACATCGATCTTCTGGAGCAGATCATTTCTGGTGTGGAGTATTGCCACAGGAATATGGTTGCACACAGAGATCTTAAACCCGAGAATCTGTTGTTGGATGCCAAATGTAATGTCAAAATTGCAGATTTCGGTTTAAGTAATATCATGCGTGACGGTCACTTCCTGAAAACAAGTTGTGGGAGTCCAAATTATGCAGCCCCAGAGGTATTAACTGGACATTGTGAGCTTTACACATATCTTTATGGTTTTGTTTTTCCGATCTATGTTATGTATTATTATAGGTTATATCTGGGAAATTGTATGCTGGACCAGAGGTAGATGTTTGGAGCTGTGGTGTTATTTTGTATGCTCTTCTGTGTGGGACGCTTCCTTTTGATGATGAAAATATTCCTAACCTTTTTAAGAAAATTAAGGTACGTGATTCATATACTATTTGGAACGTATCATCATCAAAAGGTTAGTTGTCTAGACCATCAACTAGGGTTTAATCTTTAATTATGTTGATGTGTTGTTAAGGGTGGAATATACACCCTTCCCAGCCATTTATCACCGGGTGCTAGAGATCTGATCCCACGGTTGCTTGTGGTCGACCCAATGAAGCGTATGACTATACCAGAGATTCGTGGGCATCCATGGTTCCAAGCTCATTTGCCACGCTACTTAGCTGTTCCTCCACCAGATTCTATGCAACAAGTGAAAAAGGTAACGGATGTGATTGCTATATGAGATGCTATCTTATTGCCAATGGAAGTCACTATAAAAATTCCAGATATGTCACAATGCAACTATATGTTATCACAAATAACGATCTGCGAATGCATGCTACACAGCACACATGGAATTCAATAAAAAATGCATCACTTCCTATTGTAATTGGTAATTAGAGTAGTTTTCTTGTTGCAGACTGATGAGGATATTCTCACAGAGGTGATTAAGATGGGGTTTGATAGGGATGGGCTTATTGAATCGCTCCGTAACCGAGTGCAAAATGAGGCAAGTTATTTTTTCTCTTTTACTTTTAAGTATTTCATGTCATGATGTTGCTGATTATTACATTATTTTCCAGGGTACTGTTGCATATTATTTGCTACTGGACAATAGGTTCCGTAACTCAAACAGTTATCTTGGAGCTGAATTCCAAAAGCCTATGGTTAGATTGTTTTTTTGATGTTTTTTTGTGTTGGCAATCAATATATGACACCTCTTATATTAGGTCCAAGTGTCTAACTAATGCAGGAAGGATACAACCGTATCACTTCAAACGACCCTGCCACTTCAGTTTTAGTACAACACTCAACTGGTTATATGGATTATCATGGAACAAATATGAGAAGCCAAGTCGATAGGAAATGGGCTCTTGGGCTTCAGGTTATGTTACTGCTTTTCTTATTTATGCTTATGCATTCTTTTGTAACTAGCATGGTACCTCGTGGTTTTGGTGGCTGTTGACGGTGGCCGGCCGTGTCTGACAGCTGTCTAGCTGGTTGGCCTGTGGTTGGGATAGTCAATACTGTAATAGGAGGGGGGAGATAGGTTGCTTGGTAATATGTATATAAAGAATGATAAGGTGGATGGTTGGCATGGTGCTTGGTAATATGAATAGGAATGGATGATGTGGCACAGTATGATTGAGTATTGAACCTTAATTTTTTGTGGGTAAATGCTTTATATAATTGTATAGATATAGATATTCATAACCAATAGGCTTTTGGCTTATTGGTGTCTGAGGTATTTGTTTTGTGCCCTGTCAACCAAGTGGTTGTCGGTTTAAGTCCCATCTGGGACACAGGTAGGGCCGAGGGTGTGAGTTTGCCGCTAGAAAAATATACATATACATGTGTGGTTATTGACCACAAGTAGCGACTATTGAGTTTCATGACAGTAATAAGATAAAGTTCTTTGATTGCATGTTTAGGCATATGAATTTTAGGCCAATATATCCTTATAAATTTGCAGTTTGTGTTACACCGAAAGCTCATGCTTACGAATGTTAGTTATCTATTATTGGCACATAGTCCATAGTTTGTTAACTAATACTTAATACTGTATATTATCCATTTAAACAGTCCCGGGCCCATCCTCGTGAGATAATGACAGAAGTTCTCAAAGCTCTGCAAGAATTGAATGTATGCTGGAAGAAGATAGGGCATTACAACATGAAATGTAGATGGAATCCTGGCCATCATGAAGGCACAATTAACAACGGCATGCAGAGTAGTAGTTACTTTGAAGAGGAATCAACCATAGTAGATGCTGACAGCACCTATAGCTTACCCAATGTTGTCAAGTTTGAAGTCCAGGTAACACGATGTTGCATACATGCATATCCTAAATCATTTGAAAAATATATAGTTCCTACATACCAAGTATTCTAAGTTTCTTGCTGATTGTGTTAGAATGTGTGTTCCTGCAGCTTTATAAAACCCGTGAGGAAAAGTATTTGCTTGATCTACAGAGGGTAAATGGACCCCAATTTCTGTTCTTGGAACTTTGTGCTGCATTTCTTGCTCAGCTTCGGGTTCTCTAGAGTTGGCCAGAAACGAAGACAGGCTCTCTTTTTTTTTGGAAAATACCTCATGTGAAAAAAGCTAGGCTGTATATAAAAGCCTCAAATTTAGGATTATATGTTATAATCTATTTATAGGCAAGTCTTGTGAGCCGATCTTTTTTGCAACTCTTTAGGAGTATGGGCTTACGCCTCCGTTTTTAACTTGGTAACTTTGTTAGCTGTCTTCTTTTATAACCATAATTTGTTTTGGTTTATAATAAGAGTAGTATGTAAAAACCTACTCATGGATTTGCTTCATAGATGTGTTTAGCATAGCTACGTTCTTTTCTTCTTAAGAAGGGAAGCGGTGAGTTGTTGGAATTTATAAATTCACCTATGTAAAAATGTCATTTCTCACTACATATCATTAGTGTCAATGATTGGTGGCCCAATATTTCACATATTGTTAACCTTTTCAAGTTTTCAGAATGCGTTGTGATTGTTACGCCACAACCATTGCTCTTTTAGATGTCGTATGTTATGGAGCATAGAGTAGTTTCTGTGGCGTATGAATCACATTACTTTGGATTCTCATCAATATAGAGATGTCCAGGTGGTAAGATTCCGTCTCCCAGGGATCAAATGTTTATTACTGATGTGCTTTGATACTTGAGGGGTGTTTTGTTAAGCTTATGGTTAGTAGCTTATGTATTAGCAAGAAGCTACAAAACTGGGGCTTCTTTCTTTCACTTCTCTCAGATTAACTCATCTGAACGCCTTGAAAGAGCTTAATGGCTTTAAACGTGCTTTTAAGCCCTAAAAAAAGCTAACCCAGACTGAAGCATCATTGGATGGACCTAAATACTTCTTTTTTTACAGGTGCGGATCGAATATCACAACGGAAGGTCTAGACTATGTTGTCTTAACCGGGTCTACGTTAAGGAGTCCCCTCACCCAATACTAAGTAGAGGAAGAACCCCCTAATAGTCCGCCCAAAGACATGACAACATATTAGGCAAAAAACCGAAAAACCTGCCTCTTAGACTCGGACCTCAATACACATTCATCTTTAGATTACAAAATCTTCTGCCTCTTAGACTCGGACCTCAATACACATTCATCTTTAGATTACAAAATCTTTAGTCATTTGATGGATAATATTCGTGCTTACCCATCCTCTTCATTTGAAACTTTAGTGTATAAATGAGCTTGAATAGATCAACACATCTTTTCTAAAATGATGACATATAACCATTCCAATGTAAAAGTCAGAATGCAGAACCGCTTGAGAAAGAAAAAATAGTTACAATATAATTATGGTAATCTGGATCCAAGTCGAATGCTCAAAGTCATTATAATTCTATGGCATCCCAGAATTTTCATGACCGATGAACATCAAAAAGAAAAAAAGAAAACATTGCAGTACTACATGGGCATCTTGATACGCAGCATATCATTAAAAGTTAAAACTGCTAAGAATTAAAACTTGAAACTAAGAACCTGTCCAGCTAGTTAATTAACAAAACATATGGTTGGAAGATCAAGAGAGCTCCATAACGATAACTCTCCATCGGTAACATTAGAAATGACACCCTCTCCTTCAACATCCTTCTTCGATTCTTCAGCTGACTTCTTATCAAACTCTTGATGTAAATTAGCCCTTTGCATTTTAGACTTTTCTCTTGACTTTGACCCCCCTCCCAGTCCAAGCTTCAGTTTCAAACACTCTGGTATGCCATTGAAAGCATAAAGAGAAGCTGAGTACTTTCGCTCATATTTCATCCTCTTCATTGCTTCAGATATTGTTAACGGCTCTTCACCTTCATTGCCGTTAAAACCTTCTTCTTGAATCTGATCTGATGCTATTTCTTGAGCTATCTCAAATGGAGAAAAGCTACAAGATGATCCAAGTTCATCAATGAACCCGAAGTCAATCACTCCTATATCACTATTCCCTTCATCATCATCCTCATTATCATCGTCTTCCATGACACCTAAATTATTCGTATCACCACTTGAACTTTGAGATTCAGATACTATATGATCATGATCAACATTTAAACTAGTAGGTTGATCTATCAACTGACACGGGTCATCTTTAACGGGTAAACTTGACAACATAATCTCATTATTGTTATCAGGAACATACTCATCCATGTCATTTAAAAAATCAGTAAATATTGTATCTGAAAACTCAACCATGTCATCTCTAAACTCCTCCTGCTTCCTGTCATCATGACGATTAATAGTCAGCTGAGAAGTACTATTCTGAGACGAACCACCTGCAGCCAAGGCTGCTAAAGAATTGTTTCTAGCTTTAAGCCGATGAAGAAGAAGGTTCGTGATTTTGGAGGGGAGTGCAGGTGTGGTTAAAGAAGATTGTGAAGACGGCCAAAAGTTGGTGCGAGTATTGGCTCCTCTTAACAAGCAAGCCGCTTCATCGTAAGCTCTAGCTGCTTCTTCAGCCGTGTCAAAAGTGCCTAACCATACTCTAATCTTTTGTATGGTATCTTTGATTTCTGCCACCCATCTGCCAGAGGGACGTTGGCGGACACCCACAAAACGCTTCCTAGCCCTTCGTGGCCCACCTAGCGCAGCTGCAGCTGCTGACTCCTTAACCACCTCATCCCAAGCCATGTTCTCCCCAGGATGATCATTCATGATTTGTTCTTGATCATTGGCAACTTTTCTCTTCCTGGCCATTTTTCTCTATTATTTTTATAACGATATATATATATGAGATGTTCGTGTTTGTGTTTAGTAGTTTGTGTTTAGTGTCTATGTTGTTAATGATGTATATAATCTGAAATCTGATGCATACATATATATATAGAGAAATGTAATGAGAAGATCTTGTCAAAGTGATAATAACAGCTGAAAGGGTCTAATAGTACTCTTGTACACACCTCTTTGTTATTTTCAATATTAATTTATTTATTCTCAGATTTTGGCCTTCAGATTGAACCATTTGGAAGTTTTATCTTTGATTGGGGGAGAACAATTAAACAATTCCATTTGTATACTATTCATTTTAAAAAATATAACTTGACTTAGTCCAAAGAGTGTAAACTATCTAGCTTCCCCTTTCATGCTCACATTTTTATAATACAATGTCTTTGTTTAATATGTGAATCCAAGCATGATGTCACACCCCGTTGTAGCGGAAATACAGGGTTAACAAGTAATTGCGTACTAATGAGAAGGTAAATAGAGATTACATCCATTAATCCAAATACAAGTTTATTACAAGTATAATCGTTCGGATGTGGGCCCAATACACGGATACAAACTATCCTCAAATGGAAATGGGCCCACTAAATACAAACATAACATTTGGACAGTCTAGTACAATTAGGACTAATAATACGATAGTCCTCAGAAGTCTGACGCTAATTGTACGTCCAAGTTCAAAAGATGGCTTCTAAAATGCCATACACGCTTCCAATACTTACTGTTGGTTCCCTGAAAAGCATGAAATTTGAGAGGATCAACTATCGAAATAGTTGGTGAGCTTACAGTGTGTTTGACCAAATGTTTAGTCGTCATTGATACAACACAATGACCTATAGTTATAAATGACCAGACAGTTAGAATACTACATCTAACAATACTTTTATTACAAGATAGTCAGAATACCACATCTGACAGCATATGACAGTCAGAATACAACATCCGACAGTATCAGCCAATATGCCTCGCACAGGTTTCCGTTCTAAATGGGTGCGGACCTTAGCCAAGACAGTCAGAATACAACATCCGACAATTTAACCAAGACAGTCAGAATACAACATCCGACAATTTAACCAAGACAGTCAGAATACAACATCCGACAATTTAACCAAGACAGTCAGAATACAACATCCGACAATTTAACCAAGACAGTCAGAATACAACATCCGACAATTTAACCAAGACAGTCAGAATACAACATCCGACAATTTAACCAAGACAGTCAGAATACAACATCCGACAATTTAACCAAGACAGTCAGAATACAACATCCGACAATTTAACCAAGACAGTCAGAATACAACATCCGACAATTTAACCAAGACAGTCAGAATACAACATCCGACAATTTAACCAAGACAGTCAGAATACAACATCCGACAATTTAACCAAGACAGTCAGAATACAACATCCGACAATTTAACCAAGACAGTCAGAATACAACATCCGACAATTTAACCAAGACAGTCAGAATACAACATCCGACAATTTAACCAAGACAGTCAGAATACAACATCCGACAATTTAACCAAGACAGTCAGAATACAACATCCGACAATTTAACCAAGACAGTCAGAATACAACATCCGACAATTTAACCAAGACAGTCAGAATACAACATCCGACAATTTAACCAAGACAGTCAGAATACAACATCCGACAATTTAACCAAGAGGGGGAAACATTTTAGTTTGTCAAACACAAAGAAACATCTTAATCAGCCATCACACGGCAATTCAACGTCATTTTACCCAACATTTAATAAATGACACGTATACACATTTTCGACAGCCGTCAACCTGGCAAATTTAAGTCAAATGATCTAAGTATCCAAATCACATGGCATACTCACAAAACAATCATTTATTTAACAAATAGTGTATACAACAGTACATGCTTTTCAGGCCCAAAGTAAAAGGAAAAGGGCGCCATAAACTCACCTTAGCGATCTAAGTGCTAAAAGGTATAATGTAGCTCGAGAAGATCCACAGTCAATTCTCCTGGTTATCCAAAACCTATGATATTATTACCAAAATGAGGATCAAATCCCTTGACGACGGGTATCCTACGTACAACTACTTAGCTATAGACCCTAGAATGCCATAACCGAGAATGTGTTTCAAACTTTCATTTTACCAACCAAAAGTAAATAAACTTATTTGGACTTTCGGATTAAAAGTTATTATGTTTAAAAATCGACACGCGTAATTTCACAGAACCTATACACTGCGCCGCAGTGAGCCAGAATCATGCTCACTGCGCCGCAGTGAGCCAGAATATCTCACTGCGCCGCAGTGAGCCAGAATCATGCTCACTGCGCCGCAGTGAGCCAGAATCATGCTCACTGCGCCGCAGTGAGCCAGAATCATGCTCACTGCGCCGCAGTGGCCTCTTTCTGCAGTCAGCTCCAGCAGTTCAATATGCAGAATAAACCAAATCGTTTTCAACTCAAATCCTTTCATTATAACAAGTATAAACATGATCAATAGGTCTGGAAACAACTCTTTTCGCCAACCATTTCACCAATTACAACACTTTTTGATTTCCAAACCTAATTCTAATCAATTTCATTAAATTAACAAAACCCTAAACTCAAATCATATTCAAAGGCTTCTAAATCAATTAACAAAACTGAAATAAACCCTTAAATGAATTTAAATCAAATCAAAAGTTTAGAGAAAAAGTTTACTTACCAAATCTTGTGTTCTTGAGATAAAGGAAGAAAATGGTGATGATGAAGATGCCAAAACCCTAATTATTATTGAAATATGATTATTCCCTTTGAATCCTCCTTTGATTTTCTTGCCAAAACAGATTTGATGATGGAAAGATTTTTGTATGTGTGTGTTTTCTGTGTGTGTGTGTGTCGATTATAAGACAAGAGGGGGGGGGGGGGTTTGTTGGTTAGTTTCCTGCCACAAAAACAAAAACCAGCCCATGTGGCCAAGTTTGTGGTATTTTAAATACCCTTAATTTGGTAAAATGCTTACGATTAAATACCGTTTGACCAAAAGGTTATAATTTAAGTAAAGGTATTTTCCCTCGTCTCATTTTAGTTAAGACAAGTAAATAAAATTAAATAAACTAAACTTTTAGAAATATTTAGTTTAGACAGTCTATTTACTGTGTTCAATTATAACATTTAAATCTTAATTTAAAGTTATTTTTAAGACTCGGCATTCGTCTAAATAGCTAATAGTCTACGTCATCAGGATACGTCTAGTTGAACTATATCAAATGTTCATTTATCTAATAATTTCCACGTCATAATCTCTAAATTAGACGAAATTATAATAATGATCGAGATTAGGACTAACCCGTTGTTAATAATTTACGAGCTGTCACACATGAATAGTACTGCGGCATATATATATTACACTTTTCAAACGTATGTGTCCCAAACTAATTAAACGTTGCAAGTACGTTGTTGTTTTTACAGTTTTATTGACGTCAGCTGAGATTGAAGTTTTTATTTGTGCTAATAATCATATTGATTGTGTGCATTTGGTGCTTTAGATAATTACGAATAGTTAAACTTTTCTTTTAACTTTATGCATTCAGTCAGTCACACATTTGGTTTATTCTGATATTTATGTATCAAACCTCCCTTGGTTGTAGAAATTTTTTTCGTTTTTCAAGGGTGTTTCGTCAAACAAGTTTTCGATTTTTTTTTTTTGTAAAAGTGGGGAAACCGGTACTGGGAGTACCGGTTTCAAATTTTTGGCCCGAAACCGGTTCTCCCAATACCGGTTTCAGAAAAAGTGCTTTGAACCCGGTACTCCCATTACCGGTTTCAGAGTGTGTACCCCACTTTTCAGACGTACAGTAGCATGCAGCAGCCTAGATTGATTGATGTGACAATAGCCTGCGAACCCGGTATTGGGAAAACCGGGTTCGAATAAAACGACAAAAACTTAGTGTCCATGCATGCAATTCTCAGATTACAATTAGTATATATACATGCATAATTTTTAGAGCATTTCACGCAAACATCATAAGCAATATATATTTTCATAAGCAATAATCAATTTCTCACTCAAATAATCATCAACTATACCAGTATTTTCAAAATCCAAATGGCGTCTCTTAATGTTACCTGTGTACCAGGAAACCCAGAGTTGTTGTGGTTACAAGCTGCAGATATCCATCGCTCATACAACATTTTCCATGAACGTGAAGTAATCGAGCCAAGATGTAGAAAAGGTGATGGAGGGCTTTCTCGAGCAATGAAGGCTGGTATGCCCGGCAAAGTCATTCAGCATCTCAAGAATGCTGGGTTTTTCCAAATGTTCAAGTCAGTGATTCACAAACTTGATCACGCTTTGATTATCGCGCTGGTGGAGAGATGGCGTCCAGAAACCAACACGTTTCACTTTCCTATTGGTGAAGCAACTGTCACCTTGCAAGATGTGCAGGTGATATGGGGTTTACCCATAGATGGACCAGTGGTGACTGGTGAGTGGGTTTCAGAAACCCGAAATGTTGATTACTGGAACAATCTGTGTATGGAATATCTGGGCTTTTTTCCTACAGATGAACTAGATTTTGATAACTTGAAAAACGGTCGGATCAAATTTGCAACCTTAACAAGGCACATTGATGTGGAGTTCGACGAGGAAGATGATCAGCTGTGTCTATTCATGGCTAGAAGGGTTATTCTAGCTATTATTGGTTCGGAGATTTTTCTTGATCCTAACACCTATGATGTTAGTTTGAATTTGTTGAAGAACATAGGAGACCTGAGCAAAGAAGGTCGAAAGAGCTGGGGTTCAACAGCTCTTGCGTGTTTGTATAGAAACCTGTCTAAAGGGAGTATGCCTTTAAGAAATGGCATTGATGGGCCTTTGTTGTTGCTCCAGTATTGGGCGTGGGAAAGAATGCCACGGATTGCCCCACGCGTCACGACACGCAAAGAGGAGAGAGACTATGCTTATCGCACCTGCTTAGCAAACAGGTGGGATGGAGACTTCTCAAATGTTCAGACACCGGGACACGTTCTTACTGTGTACCGGTCTTTTTTCAATGCGCTCACGGATGAGCAGGTATATAATTAATATTTTTTAATGCGTTTAATATTTTATATACTTTGTAAGTTATAATAATTTAAAATTTTTATAATACAGTTCAAATGGACTCCGTATGAAGAGTTCATCCACCTACTCCCTGTGAGTTGTAGGACTGGGCGACGTATATGGAGATATATTGGTCCGTTGATCTTTTGGGATGAGGTGGAGGTACATCTAGCAAATAGAGTTGCTAGACAGTTTGGCATCATACAAACCATTCCATCTAATTATGGTTTGTTGGAACCAAACGAGTTTGATAAACTTTTTAAAATCCGGAAGGGGAGACCTGCTGTGGTCGATTGGGGTGTAAAACATGCCGACTATATCAACCAGTGGGAGAACCGACACCAGCGGCTCCACCAAGGAGAGCCAGGGACCACCACTGCGGACGGCTATATGCAGTGGTATCAAGATCATACCGTCTTAATAGTCGGTAAACCCGGTCAGGCCCAACCTCCAGGCCAATACCCTGCCTGGGGGTCTAATCAACAATTGTTTGTAAGTATATTTGTTTTAAATAAAAATTGCTACTAATAAATATTAAATTGTTACTAATATTTGAATGTGCGCAGCAAGAGGGATTGTTGCAGGTTGACGAGCGAGCTCGTCTGTATCAAGAATCACATCCGCAGATAAGCCAGCTGTTTGGGGATTTTAGAACAATACCGAGGGAGGTATTTTCTTTCAGTCAACAGGAACAACGTATGAATTATACGTCACAAAATTTTCAGTTTCCTGAGTCACAGCAATTTCAAATGCCTCCCTCCCAACATGATCAAGCTGGGACTTCATGGGGTGCTGATCCTTCCAGTTCGGGTCCTGGTCCTTCCAATTGGGGTGCTGGTCCTTCCAGTTTTAATACCCAAAATGTGTTTAGGCCGTCACGAAATTCGGGTTTTCAAACTTACCAACCGGGTAATTCACAGGCTGGTCCCTCAAGTCCAGGCACCCAACAAATGTTCACGGGTACCCAACAATTTTTTACGGGTACCTCCCAAAACCCGGGTTATTATACCCCGAATCCACCACTTCATCTGTTCAATATCTCTCCAAATATTTTCAATCCTGATTACTCATACAGTGGTCCACCGGCACGAAACTTCTCTCCTTTTCCGATGCAAAACTTATCTCCTTTTCCAAGTTCTTCTCAACACCCAGTTACAAATCTGGGAAATGACGAAGGAGAAGAAGAAGAAAAAGAAGAAGAAGAAGAAGAAGAAGAAGAAGAGGAAGAAGAAGATGTGCCGCGAAGAAGTCGCAGAGTTCGCCGTGGCCCACCAGGATGTGGAACGGGGGGGCTAGATAGATTGGATTATGTATTTTTTTTTATGTAATAACTATCTGGTTGTCAATAACATAAATATTATGTTTTTTTATAATGTTTTTTAATTGATATTTTATAAAAAACAACATAGTCGATATAAAAGTTAAATCAAAATAATACATATTCAAAATAACGATATAAAACTTAGATAAAAATAATACATATTCAAAATACTACATAAATTTCCTAACGGAAACCGTCTTCAGCTAGCAATTTATAATATGTCGCGTAGTCGATCTTTTTGTCAATCAACTTTAACAGTTTCTCAAGTTCAGAAGTTATTTCATCGATGCTTGGTAATGTAGACTCAATATATTCGCGATGCATTTCTTCACTTATAATGATTCCGCTGCCAATTTTCCTTATTTGTTTTATTTTCTTCTTATGTTCAAGCTTCCTTTGTTCCATAAGAAGCTTACAATCATTAATTTTGTGGTAAAGTTCATACCCGTCGTCTATATCCTCTTTACATTGCGCTTTCAATGCATGAAATGTTACTGTAGGAGGTGATGATGGTTCAGATGATGATGAAGAAGCCATAAGTTTTAAAAAAAGAGACTGATAATGTTTTATAACTTTATTTGTTACAAATGCTTGTAAACCGAATTATATATATATACTATATTCGAAACCGGTTTTGGCAATACCGGTTTCGAAATTGGTGCAAGCGACCACTGTAGCCAGTCAATATCGTACATGAGCTTGTCAAATCACACCTGCACACTCTGAAACCGGTAATGGCAGTACCGGGTTCAAAGCACTTTTTCTGAAACCGGTATTGGGAGAACCGGGTTCGGGCCAAAAATTTGAAACCGGTACTCCCATTACCGGTTTCCCCCCTTTCACAAAAAAAAAATTTCGAAAACTTGTTTGACAAAACACCCTTGAAAAACGACTGTTTCAAAAAAAAATTCCTTGGTTGTACTTAACCGCGGGATCTTAGCTAGTATAATATCATAAATTCATAACTCATAAGCATATAGACAAAGAAAAGCACATTGAGATCATCAACTCATCATCTTAAGAAACTACATGCTAACACAAAGAATCTTCAAATCAGAAGTTACCTTATTATTATAGTGGAATGTTACCCGTGCTATGCACGAGCAGGATATATGTATATATGCATGTCTAGGTAGATAGTATCGTTAGGGTGGAGATCCCCTCAACTTGAAATTAACTTGAGGGGTCAAGTTAAAAGAATCTCAACCTTTAGATGAAAATCAAAGGTTAAAATTTAAAGTTAATCTTTGAATCTTGACCCTTGATTTTAATTTAAGGGTTAGATTTCCTCAACTTGAGTCAAGTTGAGAAAATAACTTGAAAGAATCCCCTCCCCTATCGATGTACTAACAGTATATGATAATTCGAAAAAATAACCATCTTTGATTGCATTAATTTGTATAAATAATCATTATTAATTTGGTTAAGTATGTAATGAATCTAGAATATACTATAATACTACTACCATTTTCATTCAATTAGTATGTAAAGGTATATATAATACTACTGTTGTTATACTTAATTTTTTGAATGTTACCACCATAAATTTTACATTGATCATTTACTTTTACATTAATACCCACACCACTACTACCACCACCACCCATCACAACCACTACCACCCGTTGCCACCATCATCATACTGTCGCATCACGCAGACATTTGTCTAATATTTGTATGTGTATGTTTGTATGGAGTCAGAAAGTCATTTACCATTCTTAGATCACAAGTTGATAGGAACTTGCATCACAGATGAGACAAGTGGAGCAATTTACAAGACGAGTTACGTATTCATCTTTTTAATACGTAACGAATATGTATATATAGTCCAAGTCTATACCCAACTTGATTTATGTACTGTCATATGATATATATAGTACCTAGTACGTAAAACCATCTTGGTGTTGGATATCCTATGACAATGTCACTATAGCTAATCGATTATTGTTTTTAATTAAAGAGTAAAAGGCAATTTTTGGGATGGCTTCGATCAGTTACCACAATCGACAAAATGGATGTGTTAAAAGTAATGTGACACTAATTAACTAGATTAAAGTTAAAATATGTTATCAAGATAACACGGTTACAATATCAACGAACGAACGGTTCTAAGGGTAACTGCCAAGAGATTTAACAAAAGAAGAGACAAAGAAAGGTTTGATATGACAAAAACATCAATCTCATGAGGTTGTTTCTTTCTAATTGTAACTGCATGCTCTCGAAATTTACAAATTCATCTCTCTCAAATAATTGTGATATGGATCTTCTCGTGCTGCCACGTGGATCAATCACTTGTTTTGATTGTAGGATTAACCAATTGGAGTTTAGAATTTTTGAGGTTTTACTTACATGTACGTCAAATGGAAGCAACCAATAATAGTGATTCTACTAAGGAAATGCCAATTCCGCTCAAACTAATATACGTACATATATCATTTAGAACTTTATATACAACAACAACGACAATACCTAAAAATTGCATATGCAGGGTATGGGGAAAGTTATATATGGACAGTCATATCTCTATCAAAAAGGAAAAAAAGACTGTTTTCATAAGAATCTCTGACCATTTAAAACTTTATATGTATAATGCTAATCAAGATTTGGATACTCATGAATCGGTATCGAATCAGCAAAGTGGGAAGTCAAATTTTTCTGAAAAATCGAAGAGAAATTTAATTTATATAGAAAAATAAAAATTTATGAAAATATATGTAGTAGCAAATTAAAAATATTTATTAAATTTAAAATTTAAAATTAATTGCCTAAAAAAATTAACATAATTTTTTAAACTTAAACATGATTGTCTAAAAAAAATAATATCTTTTAAAAAAAATTTAGCTAGATTGTTGCAATCTTCATATGGGTTAATTGAAAGTGTTTAGCGAATATTCACATATATATAAATTGAACAAATGAGAAATATGTTTGTGACTAAATAAATGAGAAATTGTGTTCGTTTACTATATAAACGATTACATATCTCTCAATAGTAGTCAGGGTCCATATTTACGAAACCTTATGTATTAGGCCACTCTATGGGAGTTCATCACCCCTTCATGCTTTTCTAGTTAGACATGGTAAAAAGCGGTCGTCTACGTGGAGTCATCATCTTTGCTCGTTGATTTCACCAAAGGGTTGGACGAGTTAGTGGGGTCCAAGGAGTTGGGCCTAAGGTATGTATGTGTGTATGGATTATTTATAAGGAGAGTGTGTATGTATGTCGGGGTTTATAATATTTTAATTGAGAATGAAGTAAATATGAGAGTGTGATGAAAAACGAGTAATTTTAGGTGTGTTTTAGAGAGAAAAAACTGATATGATAGTAAAAACAAAATGATGATAACATCATGATTAAAAAACGACCTTCCATAAGTTTATATTATCATAAAATTATGAACATTTTAAAATAATTAAGAAACCATGATCTAAAGTTCAAAGAAATGATGAAATATGTGATTCAAATAATAATATGACAAAAAATACAAATAATAAAACAAATTATACAAAAATAAAACCTTAGACAAAGAAAGAGAGAAGGAAGGCGATCTCTGCAAACAACACACATATCTGACATTTTATATTTTATATTTCTTTTCTTTGTCTGTTATTACCAACGTCAAATCACATATTAATCCCCAAAAAATCGAAATTTAGAATTCCAATCTGGCGAGTGGCCTCACCGGCGTCGGAATATTCTCTCACCCACGGTAATTATCTCTTTCCATTCTGCAAATCATCTACAATTTTTACATTTTTATCTATACATCACGTCCAGTTTTAATTTTATTCTAAATTTTTGTTTTTTTAATAATAAAAATTACAATTTGTTAGGAACACTGATGCTGTGCGATCTGTAATTATGTACTTTCATAATTTTTTAAATTTTTATTAGCTTCAGTTAGTAATTATATAATTGTACTACTAATTAGCTTCAAAATGATATGATTATGCATCTTATACTCTTGTAATTTAACTACATTATATGTTATAGAGATTATTTGTGGAAATGTATGTGTTTTGTGGCCGAAAAACACTCGAGTTCAGTAACTAAATTAAAGCCATTAGGAAGTGTCTTACTCGATGTTGCATTTCGCAGATCCCATAAAGTTATGTTTCTAAGTTTATTGCTATATGGCTATACAGAATACCGGGATGTGTTAATTGATCGAGTAATGCACGTTAGCAATGTACGTTACTTTGAAAAGAAACGTGCTTTTATGAGTTTTATGTTCCGTTAAAAAGGACTAGTGAATCTGTTAGGCTATTTGGTTGGCAGTTTTTTAGTTTTCATATTCGGACCTTAAAATGCACCAGTTAGAAAAGGGTTGACCAAGATTTATATTTTGGATGTCCTGAAGAATGATTTGAGTGAGTAATTATATTAGTTGAATTGGCTTTGAATAAGATTCAAGAACACATTGAAGGAATGAAGGATGTCGTTTTTGTCCTGACATTACAGGGGCGACGGGGAGTTCATCTTTATGTTCTTTAGTAAGTTGGCTGTGTAATCTTTTTAGGTTTTTTTTCCCCTGCCAACCGCAACTAGTTTTATTGAAGAGGGTTGTAGCTTTGTCGTGTATGTTTGTAAACTGTGCTTCTAAACAAAGATGGAACTTCCAGGTGATGTCACAGTATGTTTGTGGTCTGTTTTCTTTATATTTCATAGTTTTCATATTGTTTCTTAACATACTAGGGAACCATTTGAACCTATTATAACATAAAAGTGAATTGTGTACCAAGAAAACTTAAACAGAGAGATCCGGAACTGAAACCTGAAGCAAGTTTCATGTATTTTGGTTATAGACTTAAGTCATACTGATTTTGTTGAACACCAACCGAAACATTGGTACTTAAAAGGAAGAAGTCAATAAGAATAGAACATTAGATTAAGCTTGAAAGTAACATGATGAAGCAGATGGAAAGGTGGTTGACAAACATGCATATACTTATAGTACATGACTAAGCAATCTGCTTGCTGTGTCATATCATGTGGTGCATAATGGTACTAGGTCAGGTAACTTGAATTGCACCACGTGCTTGGTTCTTTCCTATCTCCCATGGTTCCTTTTTTTTTGTATTGAATCTGCAGATGCTGCTTTTATTTTTGTATAAATGGAATTGCAGTAGATATTTGATGTTTAATTCCCATAACAGTAGAACCCTGAGTCCTTGACTTGCTATTATGATGGAATACCACCAGAACTGAAATTTTAAGTATTTTTACATGGAAAAATGGGCCACATGGATTTGCTCTAGTCAACTCTTTCCATGTACATTTGTTCAGAAACTGAGGATAATGTTACACTTTGTTTGACTCCAATGCGAAGTTTTAGCTCAAACTTTGAAATTTTGTCCATAAGTTTAGGTTGGCCTATCAAAGATATATTATCACGGGTGACATTTAGGTCTGGTTAATGGGTCAAAATGATGCGTGTGTTAAATGGGTAATTTTTGGAAATGGGTCAAAATGGTTTGTGGTTCATGGTTGAAATGGTCTGGTCGGACTAGTTTGACAAATAAGATTTCAACACACATCTGTCTCTTTTTCCCTTCTATTTTACACTTATGTCTTAGTGAAAGTTAAGGCTTTGAATTTTGACAAACAAATACGACATGGAAACCAAAAGTGCACACAGATAAGTATGCATTACTAAAAATGTGGGTTGTAGATGGGATATGCAAACTATGAACCGAGTAAACATGTCCGTTTTAATACAATCAAGAAATCAACCTGTTTGCCCAGTATTGCTTAACCCAAACATCAAGCATCATGGGTCAGGCAGGTAAACTGTAAATAGCATATCTTAGCCACCTCTATCTGTAATAGACCTTCTGTTAATAGACTGTTTGTAGACAAGGATTAAAGTTAAACCCATAGTATTCTCATTCCCAACTAAGATATAAAGAACAATGAAAATTATAAATCAAAGGTGGGAGTAACTAATAAAGAATAAAGAACCACAATGAAAAGTATGTGACTCATTTTATACGAAGACTCCATGAAAATACATCCTAAAAGCTCTTGTAACTTGGAAGTCTAGGTGCATTGTAGGCCGCATAAGTTTTCTGTGTGCCAGATTACATTTTTAAATTCCATGTTCGGTTTTTAATATCAATTTTCCATATTTGATGTTTTACGTCACTGTGCATATTCAACCTTGAAGGTGGCTATTATCTCTCGAGACTTAATTTTCTTCTAAGCCTTAAAGAGCTGGATGTAAATTCATTAGTAACAACATCGTCTCATTAAATGCTTGAAAAGATGGGGTGCCCAAGTCAACAATCCAAAACTGTCTCTCTTGCTCAAGGAGTAAAGGATGCGTCCTGTAGGCCACTTAGAACCTCACCAGCGTTTATGGTAAATTCTGAAATTGGTGCAGTTTTATCTGTCATGAGGAGAAACGTGCGGTGGGGAGGTCGATATCTTGAAGATGAAGATCAATTAGATCACTCGCTCATCCAATCTTTCAAGGACATACGAAGAGAAGTTTTCTCATGGCAAAAGCAGTGGCATACTATCAATCCAATTGTGTATCTGCAGCCCTTTTTGGATGTAATTCAGTCTGATGAAACCGGTGCACCAATTACTGGTGTTGCCTTATCTTCTGTATACAAATTTGTCACCCTTGAAGTACTTGATCTTGATACTGTTAATGTAGCTGATGCATTGCATCTAATTGTTGATGCTGTTACAAGCTGTCGTTTTGAAGTGACTGATCCTGCATCTGAGGAAGTAGTGTTAGTGAAAATACTTCAGGTTCTTCTTGCTTGCATGAAGAACAAAGCATCGGTTAAGTTGAGTAACCAGCATGTATGTGACATGGTGAACACGTGTTTCCAGATAGTTCATCAAGCAAGCTCAAAAAGTGAACTGTTGCAGAGGATGGCTCGGCAGACAATGCATGAGCTGGTCAGATGTATTTTTTCACATCTTCACAATGTTGGTACCCCACATGCCAATGACGAGGTAATGAAATATGATGTATGATCTAGTCTCACTAATTCTCTCCTTTTTATAAATATAAAATGTGAAATATAACAACTCTTCTTTTGCAGGCTGGCAGTAAACAACAGGACAATGGTTATACTGACTCAAAAATTGAAGTCAAAGCAAGTTCTGTTGTAGAATCTACAAATCTTTCCACAGGCACACTTGTCGTTAAGGAGGATGATCGTATTGGCGAGGTTGGTCAAACTAAGGAGCTCCTAACAACTGAGCCATATGGGGTTCCATGCATGGTGGAAATATTCCAGTTTCTTTGTTCTCTTCTTAATGCGGTAGAGAATGAGGGAATGGGCCCCAGATCCAACTCTTTATCGTATGATGAAGATGTTCCCTTATTCTCCTTGGGGTTAATTAACTCTGCCATTGAGTTAGGTGGAGCTTCTTTTGACCAACATCCCGAGTTATTAGCTTTGGTGGAAAATGATCTATTCCGTAGCTTAATGCAGTTCGGTTTGTCCCCAAGTCCACTGATTCTGTCTACTGTGTGTAGCATTGTTTTAAATTTATACCATCTTTTACGCATCAAGCTAAAACTACAGTTGGAAGCATTCTTTTTCTCTGTGCTTATGAGGATAGCACAAAACAAACATGGAGCTAAATATCAACAGCAGGAGGTTGCCATGGAAACTATTGTGGATCTTTGCAGGCAGCCAACATTTATTTATGAACTGTATGCCAATTATGATTGTGATATTTCCTGTAGCAATATCTTCGAAGATCTAGTTAACTTATTATCAAAAAGCGCTTTTCCCGTCAACAGCCTGTTATCAGCTACACATGTTCTTGCTCTTGAGGGATTGGTTGCCATGATTAATGTTATGTCTGATAAAACGAGAGGTGAAGTTCCTGCATTGGAACCTGATCTGGATAATCATGATCCGTTTTGGAAGGTGAAATGTGAGAGTTATGAGAACCCTGATGATTGGGTACCTTATATTCGTAAGAAGAAACACATGAAGAAAAAGTTGATGGTTGGGGCTGATCATTTTAATCGGGATCCTAAAAAAGGTCTGCAGTTTCTTCAAGGTATGCATGTGTTACCTGATACACTTGACCCTGTAAGTGTAGCATGTTTTTTGAGGTACACAATTGGGTTAGATAAGAATCTTATTGGTGATTATTTAGGAAATCATGATCAATTTTGTGTTGATGTGCTACAAGAGTTTGCTAGAACATTTAATTTTCAAGACATGAATCTCGACATTGCATTGCGTGTTTTCTTGGAAACTTTTAGATTACCCGGTGAAGCCCAGAAGATCCAGAGAGTTGTTGAGGCATTTTCTGAACAATATTATGAGCAATCACCAGATACTCTAGCTAACAAAGATGCTGCGCTGCTATTATCTTACTCTCTAATATTGCTTAACACAGATCAGCATAATGCACAAGTCAAAAGGAAGATGACCGAAGAAGATTTTATTCGTAATAACCGCCGAATAAATGGTGGTAATGATCTCCCGCGTGAGTACCTGTGCGAGCTTTACCACTCAATATGTGAAAATGAGATTCGGATGACCCCAGTTCAAGGCGCGGTTATCCCAACCATGAGCCATGATAACTGGGTCGGGTTACTTTATAAATCTACTCAATCTGCACCATATATCATTTGTGATTCTGGAGAGCTAATTAACAGCGAAATGTTCGCTATTTTATCAGGCCCGACTGTTGCTGCTTTGTCTGTGGTACTGGATGTTGTAGAGCAAGAAGATGTGTTACAAACATGTATAAATGGATTTCTAATTGTTGGTAGGATCGCAGGCTGTTATCATCTGGATGATGTGTTAGATGGTTTGCTTATCTCTCTCTCTAAGTTTACCACCCTCTTGGTTCCTATGTCTGTTGAAGAATCCATTCTTCATTTTGGCAATGATACTAAAGCTAGAAAGGCAACTATAGCAGTTTTTACAATAGCAAATGCATATGGTGATTATATACGCTCAGGTTGGAGAAACACAGTGGATTGCATCTTAAGTTTACAGAAATTAGGTCTTCTTCCTGCCCGCATAGCTAGTGATGCAGCTGACGACGTGGATAAAATCTCAGAATCTGATCCAGAAAATATTATTTTACTCTCTCCACCAGCACCCACCGTGCTAGCTGCCACTCATTCTCGAAAATCATCAGGTTTGATGGGCCGATTTAGTGATTTTCTTTACTATGATGCAGAAAAACCCACTCCCGAACCATCTAAAGAACAGCTTGAAGCACACAAGCATGCTGTAGAAACTGTTAAAAGTTGCCATGTGAATACCATATTTACTGAGAGCAAGTTTCTTCAGTCGGAGTCTCTCTCAAATCTTGCTCGGGCCCTCATATTAGCTGCTAGTCAATCCCGTGAAGAGGGTGCCGTTTTTTGTTTGGAGTTGCTGATTACAGTCACGTTAAATAACCGGGATAGAATAATGCTTTTATGGCAAGGGGTTTATGAATACATTTCCAATATTGTCCAGTCAGCAGTGATGCCTAGTACTTTAGTTGAAAAGGCGGTTTTTGGGCTCATACGAATTTGTCAGCGGCTTTTACCTTATAAGGAAAACTTAACTGACGAGCTTCTTAAATCCCTTCAACTGATTTTAAAACTTGATGCTAGGGTGGCCGATGCATACTGTGAACACATCACACAGGAAGTTATGCGCCTCGTGAAAGCAAATGCAAGGCAAATAAAATCTCACATGGGTTGGCGAACCATCACATCTTTACTCTCAATCACTGCCCGCCATCCAGAAGCTTCCGAGCCCGGATTCGAGACATTAGAATTCATCATGTTAGACGGAGCTCACTTGTTACCTGCAAATTTTGTTCTGTGTGTCAATGCAGCCCGACAATTTGCTGAGTCCCGAGTAGGGGACATTACCAGGTCTGTTAAGTCGCTGGATTTAATGGCTGCTTCGGCTGGGTGCCTGGTAAGGTGGTCTCGTGAGACTAAAGAAGCAGTCGGGGAAGAAGCAGAAACCGCCATCAAATTGTACCAAGATATCGGTGAAATGTGGCTGAGGTTGGCACAAGGGTTAAGAAAAGTATGTCTAGATCCGCGGGAAGAAATTAGGAACCATGCCATTTTGATGTTGCAGAGTTGCTTGACCACTTTAAATGGTGTTCATCTTCAAGACGGTTTGTGGTCTCAATGTTTTGATTTGGTGGTCTTTACATTGGTGAACGATTTACTTGAAATTGTTCAAGAAAAGTCTCCAAAAGAGTATAGAAACATGGAAGGTACCCTTATTTTATCATTAAAGCTCTTGTCCAATGCCTTTTTACATTCTTTATCAAGTCTTTCTCGGTTAGTGTCATTTTGTAAAGTATGGCTAGGGGTTTTAAGCTGTATGGAAAGGTTTATGAAGGTGAAATTTAGAGGAAAAAAGAGCGATAAGATTCATGAAACAGTAACTGAGCTTCTCAAGAACAGTCTGCTTGTGATGAAATCTAGTGGAATCCTTGTTCCAACTGACTCTGTTGATTCTGATAGTTTTTGGCAGTTGACATGGCTACATGTCAAAAATATAGCACCTAATTTGCAGAGAGAGGTTTTTCCTGAAAACAAACTCGAACAATCAGTTCCTAATGCGCCAAACTAGTTTCAACTTTTAATATATGAGTTAGTTCAATTTTTGTCGTGGCGATCAAGGGAATGATATGAATAGATAGTTTTAGGTTTTCATATATTTGTATACTTAGGCTGTATAATTGTCAAAAATGCTTAGAAGGGATTTTCTTTTCATAGTTTCTTTTGTTACCTTTTTGCATATATAGGGTTGTTCAATGTAGATAGAGATTCTCCAGCATACATTGTTACTTTGACATTCATGAACTGAAGATATTAAAGTTACTTTGGCCATTTGTTGTAATACTCATGCTAAGTTATATCTGCTTTATACCTCAAGGAACTCGGTCGGGGGTTGCTAACATGATACTTAAACCCCTCCATTTCGCGTTAAAGGGATAAACCATCCAACTATCTTGATTGACGATAGTGGTACGTTTACTAACCATAAACATGATGGTTATCACAGTATCCCTCTTAATTTCTAGTTAATCTGTTATGACCAAAGGTCCATGTATTACATTACATATAATGATGAACACAATTTATTCAACCGTCATGCCTTGGCATTTGAAGAGGTCTCATATTGTTAATACCGTTCCAATCTGCCTACAAGTGATTTCCTTTCATATCGTGCATTGAATACATGATAATATTCTGTGATATATCTACCATAATATACACACCTTGTACAACAAACTACACAAACAGATGATGCATTATACTAGTATGTATATGAATTTAATGCATTATACTAGTAAAAAAAGAAAGAAAAAAAGAAAAGGGTAATTGGATGGAAACCGCCTGATCCCATGTACCATTTGGTACCCACTAATCCCCCAGCTAATAATCCCCTGATTATCTCAAGTTTGCCTTTGGCAAGACTCAAACCCAGGACCTCTCCTGAAAAGTGACGGCTGGTAGCCACTGGCTATTACCTAGTGGTTGCATTATACTAGTATGTATATGAATTTAGTGGCAACTTTATCCCAGATACAAATTTGAGTTTTAAAATGGTAAAAATCTTGATGAAAGAGAGGTGAGGAGATGTAACGATACAAAACAATCGATATGATTTAAGATGCTAAATAAGTCTAAACGAAGTGTTAAAATAGTAAACCGATGGATATATGACACCTAGAGAATTAAAATGGTAACCAATGGATACATGACACACCTAGAAAATTAAACTGTATCATAAATTGAAATTTGTTGTAATACATCGCTAAGTGATGATCAAACTTGTATTACATGGGTTCATTATTTACAAAATAAACTACTGTATAACCAAGTCATAGATAGTCATCATTAGGTTTTAGTGTCGTATCTTATTATTATAAGATTTATAGGAAAAAAATTATACAAATTGGGGATGTAGCTCAAAAGGTAGAGCGCTCGCTTTGCATGCGAGAGGCACGGGGTTTGATCCCCCGCATCTCCACGTTAGACTTTCTTTTTCATTTTTATTTTGATAATGATATGTAAAGTTGTGGGTTAAAATTAATGCAAAATAGATATATAATACTAGAAAATATTCAGACTAGAAACACTTCACATGGGATGCAAAAGTTCAATCCGTACTTCCATAGAGACACCTTAATTCTCATTGTGCATGAGTTTGTTTTCGTATTATATATTTTATCAACTCATTTTTAGAAAATTAAAAGACTACATAAAAGCTTTAATCGAATGAATGTCACTTTGACTGTATTGTTTTTAAACAAATCATTATTGGAATCTCATATTAGACAAAGGCAAAACGGGAAAAGAGGAGGGGGGTCGGGGATGGGGATATTGATACTAGGTTTGTAATCATTAACATTACCGTAAAAGTCAACGATTTGAGTGATAAGGTATTCAAGTTTAACTTATGAGGTCGATAGTTCATAGTGAACAAACTCTCAATAATCCAGAAAACACAAGATTAAATCTCAATTTAATCTTATCTAATTCAATCTAAATTGAATCAATCAACCAACCAAAATCCCGACTGCTACTCAGGTGAGATTCACACAATTAGATTATTGTGTGTTCTATTATAAAGATCAAATATGAATTTTAGAGACAATCACATAATCGATATTGAGAGAGAATATCAAAAATAAGAGGAAACGGAACCATCTATTTATATAAAAAACTATGAGGAAAATACAAACTGGTCCCTCTTCTTTTAAGTATCCAGAAAAGTCATCTTTAGTCCCTTTAAGCAGCAGAAGTTCACCACCAGTCCTTAAATCCAAATAAACATATGATATAAGCTTCTAAGCAAATCCAGCTATATCCATAAGCAATCTGCACAATTCTAATCATATAATAAGCAAGAATAAGATTACAAGGTCTCCTTTTAACATCCTCCCTTAATCTTATTTTCAAACAAATTAACCAACTTCATTTTTTGACAAAAAATATCATGAGACTTTGTATCCAATCCTTTGGTCAGAATATCTGCTATATTATTAGCAGATTCTATTTTCTCAACTTTAATGACCCCTGCCAAAATCTTTTCTCTCACAAAATGGAGATCAATTTCTAAGTGTTTAGTTCTTTCATGGAAAACAGGATTGGAAGACACTTTTATAGCAGATTTGTTATCACAAAACACTTTGACAGGAATTACATTAGTAACTTGTAAATCCTGTAAAAATTTTATTATCCAAATAACTTCACAAGTAACAGCAGCTAAAGCTCTATATTCACCTTCAGTAGATGATTTTGACACAGTGTTTTGTTTTTTACTTTTCCAAGAAACTAAAGATCCACAAAAAAATACACAATAACCTGTTACAGACCTTCTACTAGCAATGCATTTACCCCAATCAGAATCAACATAGGCTTCAAGAGTCAAGGGAGAAGATTTAAGTATAGAAATACCTTTTCCAGGAGCACCTTTCAAATATCTAAGAACTCTGAGTGCAACTTTGAGATGTGAAGCTAATGGTTTATGCATAAACTGACTTAAGCAATGTACAGTATATGCAATATCTGGTCTTGTATGAGTTAGATAAATTAATTTACCAATAAGCTTCTGATAGTTAGTAATATTATCTAAAACAGGATCAGAACTACTTTCTTCACTAGAAAGTTGCACATTAGGATCTAAAGGCACATGAATTGGCTTCCAAGCAAGCAAACCAAACTCTTCAAGAAGATCTAAACAATATTTCCTTTGATTTAAACAAACCCCATTAGAAGTTTTAATAACTTCTATTCCAAGAAAATATTTCAGTAACCCTAAATCTTTAATTTGAAACTGAGTTTTTAAATAAGTTTTGAAATTCTCAATTTCCTTTTCATCATTACCTGTAACAATAATATCTTCAACATACACAAGTAGAGTAATGAACAAATTACCAGATTGTTTTGTGAATAAAGAGTAATCACTCTTACTTTGAACAAATCCATGTTTAATCAAAGCTTCAGTTAACTTTGCATTCCACTGCCTAGGTGCTTGTTTCAAACCATACAAAGATTTATTAAGTTTGCAAACTCTACTATCATTAATATCACAAAACCCCTCAGGAGGTTTCATATAAACAACTTCATCAAGATCACCATATAAAAAAGCATTGTTTATATAAAGTTGATATAAATTCCAATCATTTTGAATAGCAAGAGTAATCAAACACCTAACAGTAACAATTTTAACAACAGGAGAAAAGGTTTCATCAAAATCTACACCTTCTCTTTGACTATATCCTTTTGCAACAAGCCTAGCTTTATACCTTTCTATTTCTCCATTTGACTTGTATTTTATTTTATATATCCATTTACAACCTATAGGCTTTCTGCCTTTAGGAAGATCAGTTAATTCCCATGTATTATTGCTATGTAAAGCTTCTATTTCTTTGTTCATTGCATCAACCCATTCAGTGTGTTTGCATGCCTCACTGTACCTTTGAGGTTCAGTGCTTTTATTTAACACAGACACAAAAGAGAAACAGTCACTAGTGAGAGCAGCATAACACACAAAATTTTCAAGACCATACTTAACACTGGAATTAACAACAAAATCTGCATACTTTGTAGGAAAAACAGAAACTCTATCAGATCTTCTCAAAGACTGATTATCAATATTGTCATTATTTAAACCTTGATTTTCAACTTGATCATTTAAATCATCAACATTATTCTCAAATAATTGATCATTATTTTGAATCAAATGATTATCTAAACCATCATCACCCTCAGAGTTATGTATACTATCCTCATGTGTTGCAGTTGTCTCACTCTCATTGGTAGTGTCTTCATGAACACTGCCAGAATGAGAAGGACTGTTGCCATCACAATTAGGGTTGTAAACGAACTGAACGAACACGAACGAGAGCTTGTTCATGTTCGTTCGTTTAGCTTAACGAATGGTTCACGAACGGATAAACGAACATAATGGCTTGTTCATGTTCGTTCGTTTAGCTTAACGAATTGTTCACGAACAGATAAACGAACATAATGGCTTGTTCATGTTCGTTCATTTGTGTTCATGAACGAATGTTCACGAACACAAACGAACGAACACTAATGAACGAACACAAACGAACGAACACAAATGAACGAACACAAACAAACACCAATGAACAAACATATAACTAAAATATTTACAAACATATAATTAGAAATATTAGACTTCATATTCAAGGTTACAAATTATTGATCGGCTAAAAATTTTACAAAACTTTCCTACTTTAGAAAGTGAAAATATCTTACGGCTTGATATAATATAAGTATTTATCTTTATAATTTGTATTTAATTTTCTTTTTAAGTATATAAATTATTAGATATTAATGTTAATACTAATATTAGTATATATAGCAAATACAATGTTCACGAACATAAACGAATGGATGTTCATGAACATAAATGAACGGATGTTCACGAACATTGTTCACGAACATATTATCGAACGTTCACGAACATAAGTGAACGAACGGGAGTTGTGTTCATGTTCGTTCGTTTAACTAAACGAACGAACTTCCCGCCGAACGATTCATGAACTGTTCGGTTCATTTACAGCCCTAATCATAATCAGGCATCCCACTATCTCCCTCTTCATCATAGGGTGGTTTAGGATACTCATTATCATCAAAAAAGTTAGAGAAATCATTTTCAGAATGTTTAACTAAACCAGATTTTTGTTTTAAAGGAAAAATATGTTCAAAAAATTTAACATCTCTTGAAACAAAAATTGAATTATCATCAAGTGACAAAAGTTTATAACCCTTTTTTGAAGATGAGTAACCTAACAAAATACTTTTGGTAGTTCTACTAGAAAATTTATCATTATTGTTTAAGTTTTTTGAAAAACACAAGCAACCAAAAGTTTTTAAGTGAGAGAGATTTGGTAACTGATTAAAGATTAATTCATAAGGGGTCTTTCCATTAAGCACAGAGGATGGTAATCTGTTAATCAAGTAAGTAGTAGTTAGAATGCATTTAGTCCACAAATTAAGAGGGAGTCCCCCCTGAAACAAAAGAGATCTAGCCACATTTAAAAGATGTCTATGCTTTCTTTCAACCACCCCATTTTGTTGAAGTGTATAAACATTAGAAGTTTGATGAATAATACCATTTGTTTCAACAAAGGCATTAAACTTAGAATTTAAAAACTCAGTCCCATTATCACTTCTCAAAGTTTTAATGGTAGTTTTAAATTGATTTTTAATCAAATTAAAAAACACAATTACATTTTCTAGAACTTCATCTTTAGATTTTAGTAAATAAACCCAAACAGCTCTAGAATAATCATCAACAATGGTTAAAAAGTACTTATAACCACCCCTTCCAATAACCTTGTAAGGTCCCCAAACATCTAAATACACAAGTTGACCAAGAAAAGTAGATTTATGATCACTTAGAGGAAATGAATTCCTAGTTTGTTTAGCTTGATAGAAAATATCACACACAGTCTCATTTTCATGTTTAAAATTAAGCAAAGACTGCATTTTATTCAAAACACATCAGAAGGGTGACCAAGTCTAGCATGCCACACAGATTTAGACACATTGCAAGTAACAAGTCTAGGCATACCTTTTAAACATTCATCAATATAGTATAAACCACCTTGTTGTTTACCAGTTTCCAGAACCTTCATTGCATTCAAACCCTGAGTCATTACATAGCACATAGACTCATCAAAAGCAATAAGTAATTTACTATGTTTGGCAACCTTATGTACAGAAAGCAACTTAACACAATATTCTGGAACAACAAGTACATCATATAAAGTCAAATAGTCAGTTAACTGCAAATTTCCAATTTTTCTAATATAAGCAAAAGTGCCATTAGGATGACTGACTTTGATTTTTAAAGCAGATATATCAATAACATCAACCAAATTATCTTCAGAATAAGTTATATGATGATTTGCTCCATAATCATTTATCCAGCTACGATTTTTAGAATGTTGTTTCATATTAGCATTAGAACAGAAAAACTTGTTAAAATTTTCATTAAAATCTTACTATTGTTTAAAATCACACCTACCATATTAGCATTCACATTTTGAGAAGTATCACCACTATCTTTCAGCAAATTCATGATTCTGGTTAACTGTTCATCAGAAAATGAAGGAGAGGAAGAAGAAGCAGCAGAAGTATTATTACTAGCAACTTTCCTGTTATTAGACTGAGAACCTGCAAACCTTTTTTTACCAAAATCTGGTGGATATCCTATAATCTTGAAACATTTATCAATAGAATGCCCATTGAAACCACAATTCTCACACACAACAGAAGAACCTTTGTTATTATACTGAGAAGTACTACTTTTAAATTTTTTGAAAAAGTATTGTTATTGGGAAAACCTCTTGTAGAATTAACTTTTGATACAAAAGCAGAAGATTGTGATTTATTAGTGTAAGTAGAAGAAATACCCCTATGAGACTCATCTCTAGATAAAATAGAATAAGCAGTTTTAAGATCAGGTAATGGTTCTTTAGTTAAAATGGTACTTCTTACATTCACATACATATCATCAAGTCCCATCAAAAATTGCATAAGTTTCATTAACTGAGTATGTTTAGCAAAGTCAGAAGCAGCATGACAAGTACATCTAGGCAGTTGCACCAAAGCATCAAACTGTTTCCATAGAGCATTCAACTTGTGATAATAATCAGATAATGGCATACCATTTTGACACAGAGAATTAATTTTATGATGCAAGTAAAAAATCATAGAACCATCTACTTTGTCATAAGTTTCCTTTAATTCTTTCCAAACAAGACTAGCTTTCCTACTAAATTTTTTCCCTAAATACAACTCTCCATTAATTGAGTTAAGAATCCAAGAAAGCACAACTGCATTACATCTATCCCACTGTTTTCCTAACACTTTATTAGTATTAGACCTCCTACAAGTACCATCAACAAAGCTGTTAGGTCGAAAATCGACCAAGTATAATTTGTTCAGAAATAGCTGAAGCTCAGTGAAAAATACTTGTATAGAATTCTGAGATCGCTCAGAATTAGTTCACTGAAGATTCACTTCAGTTCAGATCAACGTATCAGAATACCGTTCAGAATGAAGTCAAAGACTGAAGTCTGAAGAAAGAGAATCAGCTCAGATGTGGAGCTCAGAAGCTGATTCTACCTGATCGAAGACTGAAGCATCTCAGTGTAAAAGTACTTACACACTTTTACACTGATTACGAGGAAGACTTTTTACTTTACATTTCTTTACCCGGTTAATAGATTTAACTATTAATAAAGGTACAAGGTAAAGTAAAGGTTGAGAATAAGGTTTGTTAAGTCACATCAATTGACTTATATACTTAAACCTTAAAAGTACGTATGTAAGGAATTAGCTTTAATTCCTTAAATACTCCCAACCATATTTGTACGATCTGGTCCACGTCATCATGGACTTAGGTCTATAAATATAAGTCTTCTCACAACTTGCAAATTGCTTGAAACTTTGGCATTGCAACTTGTGAGATATACTCTAAGTAATCCTTACGAGTATTTCCAAGTTATTAGATCACTTGTATTTCTATGTTGTTTAGATATTTACACTTGGGTGTTTATCTTTGTTCCGCAACAACCTTTGTATTTGTTTATATATCAATAAATCAAATACATTGAAAAGTACATCGTGTCTCAATGCTACATACTTGATCTATACATATTATTTATATAGTTTCAGCCCTTATTGTTTCTTACTTTCAGTACCTTTATCGTATTGTTCATCCATATCTGGATCGTATTCTGAACTGGTCATCTTCCAGTTAGAACTACTTGCCAGTCAGGTTTAATCATCTATATTTGGGACTCACAATTGGTATCAGAGCAGCAAGGTTGAATTATATTAATTCATTAACCTTTGATCTACAAAGATGGTTGACCAAATGTTCAATACAGGCCCTGACCCTAATGCTAATGCTAATGCTAATGCCAATGCTAATACTACTCCACCCCCTATCATCAACAACAATATACCATCGCATAACGTGCACGTACACTTTCCAAATAATCCTGTTCCCAAGTTTGATGGGAACAGTGAAAACTTTCAAACATGGAAAGCATGCATGCTAAAATATATTGCTGGTGTTGAAAGACATTTGACCGATATTCTCAAAGAAGGACCCTTTGTCCCCTTGAATGCCTCCACTGTTGTCAGAAATGCCGATGGGACTCCTAGGTTTCACCCAAGGAGAAGGATCATTGGTCTGAAGAAGATCATAGGCTGGTAGACCTTGATACCAAGCTGCAAAATATGATCTTGTATGCTGTTCCTGAAACTCTAATGCCCACCCTTGTTTTACTTGAAAATTCAAAATTAATGTGGGAGGAACTTATGACACAGTTTGAAGGCACCAATGAGACAATTGTCACAAGAAAAGTTGCTTTGAATAAAAGATATGAGTCTTTTTTTGCTATTCCTGGTGAAACTTTAACACAAACATACATCAGATTCACTAATCTGGTAAATCAATTGAAAGCCCTGGGTGTAACTAAAGATAAAGAAATTTTGTTGGAAAAGTTTTGTGACATCTTACCTTCTAAATGGGAAAACTTGATCTTGGTTTTAAGACAAGGAAAAACCTTGCACAATCACACTCTAGCTTCCCTATATGGAGCCTTCAGGTACACTGAAGAGAACAAAGCTGAGAGAGCTGTGGCTGAGCAAGATGCCAAAAATCATGCTTCTACCAGTTCAGTCATGGTTCATAATTCTGAACCACATGGGACTGCTCTACTATCTTCTGAGAGTGATCATTCTGACTCGATGAAGAAGATGGTGTCTGAAATGTTAAAAACTGGTATTTCTGGTAATGTAACTCATAGTTGTGATGGGGATGACAATGATGATCTGGTTGCCATGCTGGCTAAAATGTTCAATCGTTTTAAGGCCAAATCTAATCGATCTGGCAAACCATTTGCTTCCAGCGCTTCTATTGATAAGTCTAATATTGAATGCTTTAAGTGTGGCAAGAAAGGACATTTCATGAAGGAATGCAGATCTAGTCAGCCTTCATCATCACAATCTGCCCCTAATCATTCTATTTTTCAGAAACCTGATGACAGCTATAAGGCTAAGTACAAGAAGCTGAAAGCCCAAATAGCTCTCATGGCTCAAAACAACTCAAGCAATAATAGTTGTATGATTGACAAGACTGAAAAATGGGAAGAATCTGATGAATCATCTGATGATGAGGAAGAAGTAAGGGATATGTGTTTCATGGCGCGTGAAGATCAAGGTCATTTGGTCAAGTCTGATGTTGAATCTGGCCGTTGGGTGGATATAGTCATGAAAAAGGTTAGTGACTTTGGTTTTGAAAGTGATGAGGAACAAAAACTGGACCTTTTGGTTCTTTTAGAGGCAGACATTTCTTTTGTCGAAACTGTGCGTTCAGAAAGCCTAAAAATGTTTGAAAATAATACTTCTGAACTGAACGCCAGTCAGGCCAGACTAAAAGAACTGAAAGATGTTCATTTAGCTTTAAAAAGTTATCAGTCTATGGTTGCCACTTTAGAATTGGAAAAAGAAGAATTAAAAACCATCTTTGAAAAAGAACAAGCAATAATTAAATCTTGGATGAAAGCACCAAGGCCAGATGCTGCAATTAAAAATACTTTTGCAACTCAAAGAACAGCATATGAATCTGGTGATCTTCATTTGGCATCTATAATCACTGATTTAGATGCACTTCCAAAGGAAATAAAACCTGAAATCATTTTTCCTAAAGTTGGCAAGCAGAAAACTGTGACTGATAAGGCCCAGGAACAATCTGAGGGTAAATCTGAAACAGCTCAGACAACTGTCTCAGAAAAGAAGGCTAAAACCAAAAAGCCATCCCCTCAGACTTCATCTAAGGTTCCAAAAGAATCTCAGCAAAGTCCACCTCAATCCCATGCCACAAGTAATACCCAATTTCTACTTGTGCTAAGGAAATCTGGTCCAATCCACCCCAGTTTCCTCCTAGGCACTCGACAATCTGAGTCCAAAAATATCTCCAACAGTTTCCAAATCCAGACATAAAGATGTGTCCAGATGTCTTCAGATTGTCGTCTGCATCAACCATGTCATTATGACCAGTGGCCTGCAGTACTTCCCTGAAATTAACTCCTTTAAGCCTTTTTGCATAGGCTGAAGAGGAGGGAAGGTAGTTCAAATGAAGGGCCTCCCGAAACCCATCAAGTGAAAGGATATACTGCTTTGTGCCTTCTTGTAAAGAAAAGGCAATGGATTTTTCATCCTTGCTCAAAGTAGCAGTATACCAGAATCCAAGTAAGTATCGATGATACATTACCTGAGGATCAGCAGTCAAGGCGTAATGGAGAGGGGATTGTTCAAGAAATTTATTTATCCTCCCCATTAAAGTTTTGCCTTTGGCATTTAGTGCGGCCATAAAATTATTCATATTGAATCTAAGGGTCGACGGATCGAACCCTTTTGGCCATTGAGCACTGGCCTTGACTACCTTAGATGGTTTGTATTCGAAAGCTATTAAAGATTTGGCTACTTTAGCCATTATATCTACAAGGGAAAACTGAAAGTGAAAGATGAATTTAGGGTTTTGGAGTTATGAAGGAATGAGAAGTAGAGAGAGAGAGAATGATGATTGGGAGTAAATGAAGGAGAAGTAAATGAAGGAATTGTGTTGGGAAAGGTATTTATATTTATGATGGAATACAAAGGGTTTTCCAAAATAAATAAAATAAAATGATTTTGAAATTCAAACCCAAAAGCGAAATATTATTTTAATTGCCATCTCTTTTTCTCTGTTTTTCACCAAGTCCTCAATGGACATCTTGAATGTGAGATGGTCCAGCTTTTGTTCTAAGGGAGAATAATTCACCCCATATTCATACTCGAGCATATCAACAACAGCCTTCTGCACTCTTGGATCATTTTTAATTTTCAGATATCTTTCAAGTGAGAGACCAAGAGCTGCAGCATCAATATGATTGATGTGTGAAATCTAGTTTAAAATTTATAACAAGATCTACCGCTAACTGACTACAACACACTTACGGGCAGTGTACCCGTTCGTATGTAATATAGCTAACTGGCAAGACCAGGATCGAACACAAGGACTGATTGTTGTACTAAAAGTTGTTAAAATGTAAATCAAGAGAAAGTTTGGTTTGTGACCGAATTGTCACTTTGCGTTTCTGAAAGCTATGTAATCAATAAGTAAATTAAAGTACTCAACCGGCGTCAATCGAGAGCACACGAAAATAGTTGGAGTTGTAACGAATAATTAAAAAGCCATCTATGTCGAATCCGCTACACAAAAAGTCTAGGTTGCATATGGGTTAAGCTCAAAATTCTTTAATGTTGGTGATAATAACCGTGACAAGACAAAAACACAACCGGCGTACACTCCGTTTGTAAAATCGACTCAATCACCTAATCAATACAATTTCTTGCAACAAGTGGTACCACCAACCCTATTACAATTCCTTGAACTAACTAGTTTATTTGATTATTTAAATAACAATTTTTATCTTTGTGAAAGAAACGTGGTACCACCATCCGTTAAATCCACTTAACAAAGTAATTTCTATTAGACTTGTATTCTTTACTATCATACCATGACCTAGCAATAGTTATTCATAGACAAACAACTAAAATAATTCTTGCATTCAACTAGTACCACTATCGAAGAACACAAATATCACCAAGAACACAAGTTTAAATAGAAGAAATCACTTCATTAAGATCTTGACAAAATGTTAAGTAAAACCAACTTGAATTCAAAATATTATGCAACCATAACTAATTGTTTCACTTCATCTTCATAGATGTATAGAGATTTAGCTACTCATAATGAAAATAACTAGAGATTCAAATAAAAAGGAGAACATAGTGTACCAAATATGAATTAACAATCCAAATAGAGGTTACAACCGAGCCACAATCACTAATCAAGAACCAAAATTAATCTTCAAGTCTTCAATTGATGTTGGAGTAGTGAAAACCCTTGAAAAACCCTAAAAATCGTCTGGAGAAAGAGAGTGGAGGCTGGAGTGTCCAAGATTAGGTTTAGGGTTGAGTTGTGGTTGGTATTTATACCCCAAGGAAGAGAAAAAGCTGTTGTCAGACAAAACTCGCGCCGCGAGTGTCACGGGTCGCGCCGCGAGAAACGATACACTCGACCAGAAGCTCTCAGACTCGAAACTCGCGCCGCTATCTACCGAGGTCGCGCCGCCATGCCTCTTCGACCCGGTCGCATCGCGACTTCTTTTCTCGCGTCCCGCAAGATTTTTCTTTGACCATGATGCTGCCAAAATCGCGCCACGAGCCTTAGAGGTCGCGCCGCAAGGTTACTTGTGAACGGTGAACGGGCTGGCGACTGGATTGGTGAACAGGCTTGTGAGCGGGATCGCGATGCGAGCCACCTTTCTCGCGCCGCGAGGTGTGACTGGGATCGCCGTTTCAACTTCGTTTTCAACCACTCTTCATCCGTTAGCGCATATGGACCATCGTTAAGCTATTTTCTACCATTTATGAGCCTTGTACCTGCTGTAATCCTGAAACCACTAGCAAATGCCATAAAGCACCACAAAACATGTACAAACGGCTATAAATCGTGTACAAACGTCCAAATAAGATATGAGAAATATGTATATATTGAGACACATCAATGATCAAGGGTTCCCATTTTCTGATGTTGAACCCTTTCTCTTTCCTTGTTTTCACCCCACATAATGAATTGATTAGAAACTTGCTTCTGCAAAGCTTCTAATTTCTTGCTATCAGCATTAGGATCATGAAGTGGAAAACCGTGCTCATCAACATTTTCACCAACCACCAAACCAGAACCCTTAGAGTCTTTCTTTGTTGGTTCTTCCACCACTTGGGCCTTGCCCTTATCTTTCTTAGCAGGTTCAGAAGCTTGCATTTCAGATTTCTGAACCTGTTCCCCCTGAACTGAGGTACTACCAGATGGTACCTCAGCTTGCTTCTTGGTTGCTTCTATTAATTCCTGAGTACTTGAAAGCAGACCAATAGGCACATTTCCCCCTTTGGGGACCTCAGAAGGCATATTTGCATATACATCAATCGCCGACTGAATAGCCTTCAGAGGTTCCCAACTCTGCTGCAGAAGGCAATCAGAAATGCCTTTTGCCATGGTAGAGAACTGAGCCCTTAACCTGAATGATGAGTTAAGGTTCAGATTCTCTTTATCAGTAAGCTCTTTCAGCAATTTCCTATCTTCTTCAGAGAATGAAGGAGGAGGAGGAGGAGGAGCAGCAACAACATTTTCCTTCTTAAGTAGGGTCAGAATTTCATCTAACTGCTTGGACTGGCCTTTAACAACTTCTTCGAGAGTAGACACAGATTTCTGAACTTCTTCAACAGCTTTGTCTACCTTCTCTGAAGTATCTTGAGTGAGTTCTAAGACTTGGTCTTTGGTATCCCAAAGGCTCAAGTCTAGATCTAATGGGTTATTCAGATTCTGATCATGCAGGTTGTAAAATAGATAGGAAAAGTACCACAGGTGGTTGTCATTTCCTAGGTGGCAAATTGGTTAGTTGGACAAGCAAGAAGCAGACTGCAGTATCACTCTCCACAGCTGAAGCTGAATACATTTCTGCAGCCAGTTGTTGCGCTCAGATTTTGTGGATGAAGAACCAACTAACTGATTATGGTGTTAAATATACAAAAACTCCAATATTTTGTGATAACACCAGTGCAATTGCCATCTCTCACAATCCTGTCATGCACTCCAAAACCAAGCATATCGACCTCAGGTATCATTTTATCAGAGATCACATTATTAAAGGTGACATTGAACTTCATTTCATCCCCACTGATAAACAACTCGCTGATGTTTTTACAAAACCCTTGGATGTCAAAATGTTTAAACATCTCATCAGTGAGTTAGGTATGCTAAATCCTGTATAGCATCACCTCAGGGGGAAGTGTCAAATATTTATATAAGAGTTTTTTCTCTAAGGGGGAACTTTGCTCTCAGAAAAATATTTTGTCTGAAATACTTCAGAATTTCTGAAATGTTTTCAGAATAATTGTGTAAACTGAGATGGTTCAGATTTCTTGATTCTGATCATGCTCAGATTTTGTATAATGTTTCTGAAATGAGTCAGCCCTTTATAATGTATTTTGGATACTTGGTCGTTGTGTGAACACGTGAAGGTTACTGTTTAACGTTTGAATAATGATGTTTTTGGCTGACGTGGCACACAAGTTGCGCCGTAAAAGGAAAGTAATGATCACTTCTTCTGAAAAATGTTGAAAAGTTTTGTGAAAGTGTGGGGTCATAGCCGTCGTTGCATTAAATGCGAACGTATACCAAAAAATTATTTTCGGACTTCAAACCCGATCAAAACTGATTTCAAATAAAATAATATTTCGCTTTTAGGTTTGAATTTCAAAATCATTTTATTTTATTTATTTTGGAAAACCCTTTGTATTCCATCATAAATATAAATACCTTTCCCAACACAATTCCTTCATTTACTTCTCCTTCATTTACTCCCAATCATCATTCTCTCTCTCTCTACTTCTCATTCCTTCATAACTCCAAAACCCTAAATTCATCTTTCACTTTCAGTTTTCCCTTGTAGATATAATGGCTAAAGTAGCCAAATCTTTAATAGCTTTCGAATACAAACCATCTAAGGTAGTCAAGGCCAGTGCTCAATGGCCAAAAGGGTTCGATCCGTCGACCCTTAGATTCAATATGAATAATTTTATGGCCGCACTGAATGCCAAAGGAAAAACTTTAATGGGGAGGATAAATAAATTTCTTGAACAATCCCCTCTCCATTACGCCTTGACTGCTGATCCTCAGGTAATGTATCATCGATACTTACTTGAATTCTGGTATACTGCTACTTTGAGCAAGGATGAAAAATCCATTGCTTTTTTTTACAAGAAGGCACAAAGCAGTATATCCTTTCACTTGATGGGTTTCGGGAGGCCCTTCATTTGAACTACCTTCCCTCCTCTTCAGCCTATGCAAAAAGGCTTAAAGGAGTTAATTTCAGGGAAGTACTGCAGGCCACTGGTCATAATGACATGGTCGATGCAGACGGCAATCTGAAGACATCTGGACACATCTTTCTGTCTGGATTTAGAAACTGTTGGAGATATTTTTGGACTCAGATTGTCGAGTGCCTAGGAGGAAACTGGGGTGGATTGGACCAGATTTCCTTAGCACAAGTAGAAATTGGGTATTACTTGTGGCATGGGATTGAGGTGGACTTTGCTGAGATTCTTTTCTCTCAGCTTGTAACAAAATTAAAAGGGAAAAGAAGCCCACATATCTCTTTCCCTAGATTTCTGAGCGTTTGCTTCATAAACATGCTCGGAGATGCGTATCACTTTGAGGGGCTTGAATCTTCAGCGACAGAGTTCTGCAGGGATCTATCAAAGCTATCTACTTCAGATCCAGAACCAGAGCTCTCCGCTGCAATGCTTCAGGTAATAAATAAAACTGAAACAGCACGACCAGCTGGCTCAGAAAGGTCACCGAGCGGGTCGCAAAAGAATGCGAGACCCATTGGTGCACCTGGTGGTCAAATGTTGAAGTTGTTTAAAACCCCAGCAACTTCTTCTACCCAACCACCACCTCCCTCATCCATTGACCAACCTGAGGATCTCCCAAAAGATCCCTCAGGATCTCCAAATGGCGTTTTAAAACGACGTAAATTTAAGCAGTCCTCACTGCCCAAGGACATTAGTACCGAAGCAAACCCATTTGGATCTTCCCAACAAGAACCAGAGGAATCGAGTCTAAAGGGAAACCCACAAGCAGCCATCTCCAAAACCTCTTTAGGAAAAGATGGTGAAGAAAATATTAGTGTGTCCGCCCAGCACACAATAGAGTCCGTGTCTGCACGCGCACCCCCTGTAACTTCACAAATCTCACACATTTCTGCAGCACTAATTGATGAAGTCTTTGGTGTGACACCACCTGAGACTGAGATTCCAGACTCTACGGCCGATGAAGTGATTCTTGATGACGGTACGAGAATCATTAAGGCAATCCCCATGTCTACTGTCTCTGGCGATGAAGCTATGGCTGAGCCAACCAATAAATCTGGTGACGATGCATCTGCAGTAGCAGTTGTTGAACCAAAAGCTGGTTCAGGTACCAGTGATCTGAACCAGGGCATATCTGATCAGACTGCAGTTTTAACTGACCTCTGGGATGAAGATGAGCCACCTCAAGGGAATCTCGATTCCTTTGCTGACTTTGAGTTTGATGAGGGTTTACTGGAGGAGAATCAGTCTTCTGATTCTGAGCCAACCTTCAGCCTCACAAACGTCCAACCTCCCCCAGAAATCCAAAATATAATTGTTGAACAACCATATCGCCAACCTGAAACTTCACATGAAGAAACATATTTTCCACCCGGCTCTACACCTGCCTATGTTACATCACCACGTTTTCAACCACAACTCCAACACTTACACCCACAACTTCACCAAGTGCCAAGGCCCATTAATTATGATGAACAAGCTGAAAAGGAGTTGGACTCTGCCACTGAATCTGAGAGTCCAACTGAAATACAATTGGAGAAGGCGTTAGATGGGCTTGGTAGAATTCCCTTTGTGGCTTCTGTTTCTGCACAACCACCTCCTCCTTTGAGTGTAGAAGCACAGTTAGAGAAACAAAATGCCGAAGTCCAAAGCCTACTTATCAAGGTGGAGGACTTAACTAAATCTCTAACTGCCAATACTATGTCCCTGGCTGAAATGAAGGGTGCTCAGATGTTTCTTGGCACTGAGTTCACCAAGGTTGCTGGGAATGAGGGACTAGTAGGTGGGAAGCTAAATGAGCTGGTTCATTCATGTAATAAGATAAGTATAGCTATCAGGGAAGCCTTCAGACTGGCCAAAAGAGATGTGCAAGCTTCAGTTGTTGCGAACTTGACATCTGGTATTGAATTGATAAAACAAGAAGTTCTGACAGTCGGGAAGGAGGTGAATGAGTTGGTAAAAAGGCCAAGTGTCAATGAGAAAGAACTTGGGTCTGCTGTTGGTAGCAATGTGATTGAGAAGCTGAAGTCTGAGATTTCTCAGACTCTTGTTGATCAGACTTCAGCTTCTGTGGCTGAAAAGGTTGAGGAAGGGGTCAGAAGGATGGTCTTAGAACTCACTCAAGACACTTCAGAGAAGGTAGAAAAAGCTGTTGAAGAAGTTCAGAAATCTGTGTCTACTCTCGAAGAAGTTGTTAAAGGCCAGTCCAAGCAGTTAGATGAAATTCTGACCCTACTTAAGAAGGAAAATGTTGTTGCTGCTCCTCCTCCTCCTTCATTCTCTGAAGAAGATAGGAAATTGCTGAAAGAGCTTACTGATAAAGAGAATCTGAACCTTAACTCATCATTCAGGTTAAGGGCTCAGTTCTCTACCATGGCAAAAGGCATTTCTGATTGCCTTCTGCAGCAGAGTTGGGAACCTCTGAAGGCTATTCAGTCGGCGATTGATGTATATGCAAAGATGCCTTCTGAGGTCCCCAAAGGGGGAAATGTGCCTATTGGTCTGCTTTCAAGTACTCAGGAATTAATAGAAGCAACCAAGAAGCAAGCTGAGGTACCATCTGGTAGTACCTCAGTTCAGGGGGAACAGGTTCAGAAATCTGAAATGCAAGCTTCTGAACCTGCTAAGAAAGATAAGGGCAAGGCCCAAGTGGTGGAAGAACCAACAAAGAAAGACTCTAAGGGTTCTGGTTTGGTGGTTGGTGAAAATGTTGATGAGCACGGTTTTCCACTTCATGATCCTAATGCTGATAGCAAGAAATTAGAAGCTTTGCAGAAGCAAGTTTCTAATCAATTCATTATGTGGGGTGAAAACAAGGAAAGAGAAAGGGTTCAACATCAGAAAATGGGAACCTTTGATCATATTGATGTTGCAGCTCTTGGTCTCTCACTTGAAAGATATCTGAAAATTAAAAATGATCCAAGAGTGCAGAAGGCTGTTGTTGATATGCTCGAGTATGAATATGGGGTGAATTATTCTCCCTTAGAACAAGAGTTGGACCATCTCACATTCAAGATGTCCATTGAGGACTTGGTGAAAAACAGAGAAAAAGAGATGGCAATTAAAAAGAAGGAAATTCTGGCTGGAGTTCTGAAGGTTGAAAAAGAACTGTCAAGACCACCCACAAAGCCCAAAGTGACTGGACCAAGATCATCAAGAAAGAATATTCGTGATGCTGATCTCTCCACCTTCAAACCAATGTCTGATGATGTTGTTGAGCTCCAAAGAAAGCATGAGAAGGATCAATATGAGCATTATCTGAAGCATCGATCTCATCCAGCTAAAATAGTTGATATGGAGGTAACAAAAGCTGATGGATTGAGGCTTTTTGATCTGATTGTCAAAAGAGAAGGTAGAGCAGCTGAAGAATATAATCAGGTTTCAGTGCACGAGTTTGGGATTTCTGAGCATAGGGAGATGATCCAAATACTGAGGGGGAAGCCGAAATCTGCCTTGATTGGTGCATGGTTATCAAGAATACAACAAAAGATGCAGGCCAAGGTAGAGATTGAAGGCAGATTGTTTGGAAAGAAGGATCATTCTCCACTGAAGAGGAAACCTACTGAAGCACCTTCTGGTTCAAGGCCTGCTAAGAAGTAGTTTCCTTTTCACATTATCATGTACTTGTATAAATATTTGCAAATGTAACAAACACTTCAGTTTGTATATATATGTTACATTTTGTAGCTTATAAGTAGATGATAGGTTTAAGTTAGAAAAACCACAAGTAAAATTCTGAGACATCAATGATCTATAAGATGTACTTAGAAAATTTTTACAACTTAAACAAAAACTTGCATTTTAGACTTACAAACATGTATAGATAGAAGTCTGAGATACATGCACTATTTCAGAACAAATAGGGGGAATTTGTTAGGTCGAAAATCGACCAAGTATAATTTGTTCAGAAATAGCTGAAGCTCAGTGAAAAATACTTGTATAGAATTCTGAGATCGCTCAGAATTAGTTCACTGAAGCTTCACTTCAGTTCAGATCAACGTATCAGAATACCGTTCAGAATGAAGTCAAAGACTGAAGTCTGAAGAAAGAGAATCAGCTCAGATGTGGAGCTCAGAAGCTGATTCTACCTGATCGAAGACTGAAGCATCTCAGTGTAAAAGTACTTACACACTTTTACACTGATTACGAGGAAGACTTTTTACTTTACATTTCTTTACCCGGTTAATAGATTTAACTATTAATAAAGGTACAAGGTAAAGTAAAGGTTGGGAATAAGGTTTGTTAAGTCACATCAATTGACTTATATACTTAAACCTTAAAAGTACGTATGTAAGGAATTAGCTTTAATTCCTTAAATACTCCCAACCATATTTGTACGATCTGGTCCACGTCATCATGGACTTAGGTCTATAAATATAAGTCTTCTCACAACTTGCAAATTGCTTGAAACTTTGGCATTGCAACTTGTGAGATATACTCTAAGTAATCCTTACGAGTATTTCCAAGTTATTAGATCACTTGTATTTCTATGTTGTTTAGATATTTACACTTGGGTGTTTATCTTTGTTCCGCAACAACCTTTGTATTTGTTTATATATCAATAAATCAAATACATTGAAAAGTACATCGTGTCTCAATGCTACATACTTGATCTATACATATTATTTATATAGTTTCAGCCCTTATTGTTTCTTACTTTCAGTACCTTTATCGTATTGTTCATCCATATCTGGATCGTATTCTGAACTGGTCATCTTCCAGTTAGAACTACTTGCCAGTCGGGTTTAATCATCTATATTTGGGACTCACAAAAGCCTATTTTATTTTTTGCTTCTAAAGCTAAAATCATAGCACAACTCCATATTTGATAATTTTCAGTTCCCTTTAGCTTAATAGAAACAATAGACAAAGTTGAAGAATGTAACGCCCCTAACTTTCTAAACAATACAAAATGATATCAAAGGACTTAAAAGGCCAAAAGGGCGTTAATCTTATTCAAAATCAAACTAAAGACAAGCTAAAAGGTCAACTTGACAAAATATTCAAAAGTACAAATTTTGGAATTAAACTCTAAAGCAAAAGGGTGCTAAGTCCACTTCTATCTACTCTCTTCTCTCATTTCCAAAGCCCGCTTGATCACCTGCCGTATAAGAAATAAAAAGGAATATGGCTGAGCAAAAAGCCCAGTGAACGGATATGACAAAAGCAGAAATATAATATGAAATGCGGAGACGTATATTTAAAAACAAACTTAACTTATTACCTTAACAAACTTATTTCAAATCAAAGTACACATACGTATAGTTTCACAAATACCTTATATATCAACAGATCAAAGTATACTATAAAACCAAGTTCCATAAAATAATGCACATAAGAGTCAAACAAAATTACTTATCAAAGGGCCGAACGCTTCGTATGACACTACGAAAACGCCAACCGTCAAACTTACAAAATGCCTAGGACCGATCCATACGCCTCCTATCAAAATATAATATAATGAGCTCGAACCACTACCGGGTTATCAAAAGGAGACGCCGTAGATCAAATCAAATACACCGCTACGGCCGGTGCCACATCATCGGTGTCACAATAACGCGCCCATGGGACCTCCATGGATAGGTTACTCTTATATGCACATCTTAAGAAACCGTTTTGACCAACTTATATAATTAAATATATCGAATATGTTTTGAAGAGACATAATTAAATTTTAAGACTAATTAAAACATTTTAAATATTAACTTAAAAGCACATCTCCGTCCACCCGATTCTCACAAAATTTCAATGGAGCCATCAAGCCATATAATATGCGACTGTATTAAATTTTCGGGTCAAGGAATATTCGAGGGACATATCATGAATCACAAAGTGCGACTGTATTAATGTTTCCGGGCCAATTGATATGATTCATAATATGCCACTATATTATCTTTCGGGCCAACGAATATTCGAGGGACATATCATGAATCACAAATGCGACTGTATTAATGTTTCCGGGCCAATTGATATGATTCATAATAGAGACTGTATTATCTTTCGGCCAACGAATATTCGAGGGACATATCATGAATCACAAAGTGCGACTGTATTAATGTTTCCGGGCCAATTGATATGATTCATAATATGCCACTATATTATCTTTCGGGCCAACGAATATTCGAGGGACATATCATGAATCACAAAGTGCGACTGTATTAATGTTTCCGGGCCAATTGATATGATTCATAATATGCCACTATATTATCTTTCGGGCCAACGAATATTCGAGGGACATATCATGAATCACAAAGTGCGACTGTATTAATGTTTCCGGGCCAATTGATATGATTCATAATATGCCACTATATTATCTTTCGGGCCAACGAATATTCGAGGGACATATCATGAATCACAAAGTGCGACTGTATTAATGTTTCCGGGCCAATTGATATGATTCATAATATGCGACTATATTATTTTTCGGGCCAACGAATATTCGAGGGACATATCATGAATCACAAAGTGCGACTGTATTAATGTTTCCGGGCCAATTGATATGATTCATAATATGCCACTATATTATCTTTCGGGCCAACGAATATTCGAGGGACATATCATGAATCACAAAGTGCGACTGTATTAATGTTTCCGGGCCAATTGATATGATTCATAATATGCGACTATATTATTTTTCGGCAAGGAATATTCGAGGGACATATCATGAATCACAAAGTGCGACTGTATTAATGTTTCCGGGCCAATTGATATGATTCATAATATGCGACTATATTATTTTTCGGGCCAAGGAATATTCGAGGGACATATCATGAATCACAAAGTGCGACTGTATTAATGTTTCCGGGCCAATTGATATGATTCATAATATGCGACTATATTATTTTGGGCCAACGAATATTCGAGGGACATATCATGAATCACAAAGTGCGACTGTATTAATGTTTCCGGGCCAATTGATATGATTCATAATATGCCACTATATTATCTTTCGGGCCAACGAATATTCGAGGGACATATCATGAATCACAAAGTGCGACTGTATTAATGTTTCCGGGCCAATTGATATGATTCATAATATGCGACTATATTATTTTTCGGGTCAAGGAATATTCGAGGGACATATCATGAATCACAAAGTGCGACTGTATTAATGTTTCCGGGCCAATTGATATGATTCATAATATGCGACTATATTATTTTTCGGGCCAACGAATATTCGAGGGACATATCATGAATCACAAAGTGCGACTGTATTAATGTTTCCGGGCCAATTGATATGATTCATAATATGCGACTATATTATTTTTCGGGCCAACGAATATTCGAGGGACATATCATGAATCACAAAGTGCGACTGTATTAATGTTTCCGGGCCAATTGATATGATTCATAATGCGACTATATTATTTTCGGCCAAGGAATATTCGAGGGACATATCATGAATCACAAAGTGCGACTGTATTAATGTTTCCGGGCCAATTGATATGATTCATAATATGCGACTATATTATTTTCGGGTCAAGGAATATTCGAGGGACATATCATGAATCACAAAGTGCGACTGTATTAATGTTTCCGGGCCAATTGATATGATTCATAATATGCGACTATATTATTTTTCGGGCCAACGAATATTCGAGGGACATATCATGAATCACAAAGTGCGACTGTATTAATGTTTCCGGGCCAATTGATATGATTCATAATATGCCACTATATTATCTTTCGGGCCAACGAATATTCGAGGGACATATCATGAATCACAAATGCTTGTATTCATTGTTATCCATGTGGTTCAAATAAATCGACAGATTCGACTCCAAGATTATAACTAGAAATGCTTATGAAAACTTATTAAATATCTTCTCATATAGTTTATATATTTTTAAAATGAGCCACCGAAATTTGATTAGTACATGAAATGGGACAAAATCTTGCTAGATTATTTAAACAAACTTTTTCTTAAAACAAGCAGACGAATTTCATAATTAAAACTTCGAAAATATATAAATACGATACATATCCTAGTAGATTATGATAGATTATAATAAATTTGATTCAACTAAAAGAAAAGCTTGTAAAATATATAAATAACAATCACGTGTTTAGAACATTATAAAGTGTATAGTTTAAAATTTACAAGAGGGCTTACCAATAAAATGATAATGAAGCTTTTGTTCTTAAAATAACTTGACGGATCCACCCAAACGTATACTGTGTCTTCCTTTTTCTTCCCTCTCTACCACAACACGTGCACATAAATTTGAAGTAATAACACTTCAACTGAGATTTTAAAGTCTACCCATAGGATTATATATAGGAATACAATTCTAGCCTTCCTTTTATTCTTTTGGTTTGGTAATCTCTCAACCCTTATATTATTTTGTTTTCAAAGAAACTTTAGAATGTTGATGTGAATTACGTTGAGGGCTTTTAACTTGCCTAATATTTTTATTCAATCACTTCATACTCTAACCGTAGCTTTTTATCACCTCTCATTCCATCCAAGAGTCATATTATTAATTGTAAATTGTTATTTGTCATTACCTCACTTGTTAAGGCCCATAACAATTGCGTTTTGTCTTCCAACGACGATTACCAACACCATCATGTATGCTAGCTTTTTATTTTTGTTTTATTACTCTCATTAGTTATCATGTTATCATATGTATATTGATGTAAGAAGTTTTACTACAACTAACTAAGATATCAATTTTATTTTATTTTTAATCTACCAACGTAACACACAAATTAATAACTCACAATCTAATTTATTGTTACCAATAACTAGTTTTTAAGTATGTGATTTTATTTCATTTATTTTTTTATAACTATAACTACTTATTATAAAATAAATTATTAAACTTATAATAAATTGTACATCTTCAACTACAAATGGTGTCCCCATAAATATATGTCTTACATATAATCTTATTTATAGTGTTTTAATTTTGTGGGATATTACAATATTACCTCCTTAAAAAGAATTCGTCCTCGAATTCAATCGTACGAATAATATTACGACTAAACTACCATGTTTTCTATATAAATTTTGGAACATAGAAGGTATTTTATTTATAATGATTTTATTAGTATTATCATCATTTTTTTTTCGTTCAAACTCCGCTAAACTTATTTTATTTTTATTTTTTTAATACAAACGACCACATTTCAGTTCATTGTTATGAATCATTAGTTTTTTATTATTATTACTATTGGTTATAATTTAAGATTAAATCTACTATATTAAACTTAGGATAAATTATACCTTTAAGTTTACTTTTTATCAAATTTACATTGATTTGGAATTTGGAGGATATTACAACTCCACCTACTTAAAAAAATTTCGACCTCGAAATTGAAAGAGAAATCCTAACCAAGAGTCTACCCAATCTCACAGGCCATAACTTAGGTTTAAGTTTCTACAGGAAAGAACCTAGAGCGAGTATAAACCTTAAGGATACAAAGATTAACTAATCACTCTTCCCACAACTCACAGGTCAAACCTAGATAGGTAAACTACAAGAAAGAATCTAGGGCTTTGATACCATTCTGTAACGCCCCTAACTTTCTAAACAATACAAAATGATATCAAAAGAACTTAAAAGGCCAAAAGGGCGTTAATCTTATTCAAAATCAAACTAAAGACAAGCTAAAAGGTCAACTTGAAAAAATATTCAAAAGTACAAATTTTGGAATTAAACTCTAAAGCAAAAGGGTGCCAAGTCCACTTCTATCTACTCTCTTCTCTCGTTCCCAAAGCCCGCTTGATCACCTGCCGTATAAGAAAGAAAAAGGAATACGGCTGAGCAAAAAGCCAGTGAACGGATATGACAAAAGCAGAAATATAATATGAAATGCGGAGACGTATATTTAAAAACAAACTTAACTTATTACCTTAACAAACTTATTTCAAATCAAAGTACACATACGTATAGTTTCACAAATACCTTATATATCAACAGATCAAAGTATACTATAAAACCAAGTTCCATAAAATAATGCACATAAGAGTCAAACAAAATTACTTATCAAAGGGCCGAACGCTTCGTATGACACTACGAAAACGCCAACCGTCAAACTTACAAAATGCCTAGGACCGATCCATACGCCTCCTATCAAAATATAATATAATGAGCTCGAACCACTACCGGGTTATCAAAAGAGACGCCGTAGATCAAATCAAATACACCGCTACGGCCGGTGCCACGTCATCGGTGTCACAATAACGCGCCCATGGGACCTCCATGGATAGGTTACTCTTATATGCACATCTTAAGAAACCGTTTTGACCAACTTATATAATTAAATATATCGAATATGTTTTGAAGAGACATAATTAAATTTTAAGACTAATTAAAACACTTTAAATACTAACTTAAAAGCACATCTCAATTAACAGCAACAAAAGTAACAATTAAAATCAACTAACAACTATAAAGAACAAATAAGACAGATAATCTCAATTTAAAAAATAAAAAACAAAACAAATATTATATATATAAGTTTTTGAAAATAGAACTTATTCTCGCAAAAGTGCCAGGGACAGGATTCCTAACCTCTCAAGGAAGCAGGTCAAGTTTAGCACAGTTGTTTTGAGTAAGAATAAGATGAAAAAACAATTTTAAAATAGATTTAACAAAGAGAAAAGGAAGAAGAAGACAAACAGTGCTATCGGATGAAATATGCAGAAGAAAACTCAACTATTCTATCGATTCACTTAGTCGATGAATAGCAGAATCAAGCAGGAGCAGCAGTACTATTCAATCGATTCACTTAGTCGATGAATAGTAGAAACCCTAACCCTAATTTTTCAAAAAATTAGGGTTTTCAACCACGATCAGATCTAGAAACTGAAATGATGATCAAACGATCATACGCCGTTATCAATAACCAGATCAAAACACAAAATCCCCAAAATAAGCGAAACCCTATATCGGAGATTACGAAACCCTAGATTTATTATTATAGAAAATTAATTTGATTAATCGCGATAATCTTCTCTAATAACCTGGCTCTGATACCATGAACAAACTTTCAATAATCCAGAAAACACAAGATTAAATCTCAATTTATTCTTATCTAATTCAATCTAAATTGAATCAATCAACCAACCAAAATCCCCACTGCTACTCAGGTGGGATTCACACAATTAGATTATTGTGTGTTCTATTACAAAGATCAAATATGAATTTTAGAGACAATTACAGAATCGATATTGAGAGAGAATATCAAAAATAAGAGGAAACGGGTTATGAACCCTAATGGTTCATAACCATCTATTTATATAAAAAACTATGAGGAAAATACAAACTGGTCCCTCTTCTTTTAAGTATCCAGAAAAGTCATCTTTAGTCCCTTTAAGCAGCAGAAGTTCACCACCAGTCCTTAAATCCAAATAAACATATGATATAAGCTTCTAAGCAAATCCAGCTATATCCATAAGCAATTTGCACAATTCTAGTCATATAATAAGCAATAGTTAAGCAAGAATAAGATTACAAGGTCTCCTTTTAACACATAGGGTCACCTTTCTTTATTGGGTTACTTTGGGTATATGGAATCACCTAATGTCATCCGCGAACATATGAAGTCGTCATTGGTCATTAAATAATTTGGATAATTAGGTTTTATTCGTTATTCGTGAAAAGAATATATCAATCATTTAAAAAAATCATGTAAAGGACATATCAATCATTTAAAAAAAAAGGGCTTGTGGGGCGTGTGAGGCAGGGGATGAGAATATTGAACATGTTCTTAGTTCATGCTGCATTGTCTCGGTGGTGTGGATGATAGTTAGTAATTGGTTTCGTATTTCGTCTATTATAATCTTCTAAGTAAAAGATCTGGTGGATATTCATAATTATGTGGGGGTCGGGAAACAGTCTAGAATACTAATTAAAGGCATTGTTCGGGTGACATGTTGATACATGTGGAAAGAAAGGAACGAAAATCGTTTTAATAATGTGGAGGTATGTCCCCGTGAATGTTTTCCTTAGCATAAAAAGTCTTGGCCTCATGCAAAGTGGCCAAACACGAGAAGGCGTGTCTTGACAACCAACACGTAATTATACCCTTTGCATTTGATACCTTTGGATTTCTTGCACCTGAGGCCGTCGAGCTACTTGGAAGGGTCTAACGGGTCATGCATAGTAATGTTATGACGCCACGATCGATGAATGTAGTTTTTAAACGTCTTAGTTTTGCTATACAAAAAGGAGTGGCGGCGCAGCTTGTTGCTCGTTTGCCTTTTATTTCTATGTAAATTACTATATCTATTAATGAAAACTATCATTGATACGAAATAGATCGAAACATTTTTATATTAGTTGGAAGGATTGGTTACTTTTTAATATTCAATAGATAATTTATATGCGAGAAGGCTAACACGACCAGGGCTAAAAAGGTCAAACCCCGACCAGGGCATTAGCGGCGACGTTCGCCGCTAATACGGGGGACCCATCTGACACACAGCAGTTACTTTTGACCTTTGACGATGACCTTTGACTGAGTATTAGCGGCGACGTCGCCGCTAATACTCAAAACTAATTTCTTTAAAACCCAGCCGCAGAAGGCAGAAGACGATTCATACAAATATTTTCCTTTCAAAGAAAAAATCCGGCCATCATCTCTAAAAAAAAACCCACATATTCCGGCCATCAATCCCCTCACCCTCTGTATCAAGAATCCGGCCACCCCCACCCTCTTTTCAGGCGAAAAATCCGGCCACCCCACCCCTCTTTTTGCTAAAATGGCTGCCGTTCAAGGCGGAGATGGTGGCAATGACCCTCCAAATTGGGGGTGGAATCCGCAATGGGGCTGTAGGCGTAGCGCGGGTAAGTATATATAGATATATGTCAAATATATATATATATATAGATATGTATATATATATAATATATAGATGTATGTCAAATATATATATATATATGTATATATATTTGTTTCTTATTTTGTTTTGCAGGGATGAGCTCAGGGAGAGCTGCCGCTGCTAACCAGAAAATGGAGCGGGAGTTTCAAAAGAAGAGACGTTTAGCTCTTTACCTTGACGCCGATCAAAGTAAGTGGCAGGCTATCGACGATAACGCCAAATGGTACAAGAGCTATTTAGGTTCATATGTCGCTACCGTCCCGCATACTTACGAGTCGTGGACAGAGGTGCCCCAACCTATCAGGGACGGACTTATTCCGTGGATCCAGGTAAAAAACCTTTTATTTTACAATTTAAATACGTCATAAAAAAATATGGTAGATGGTAACTATTACTACTAAATTGCAGAGACGGTTCAACTTGGACCCGTATCTACATCGCGATCCAACTGACGCGTTACGGCTCGCTGTTGAACGCATGATTCTGGCGGATGCCCTAAAGAACTACAGGGATAAAAAAACAAAATTCAAGGGGAAATGGTTCACCGAAAGGGGTGGGTTAGATAGCCTCGCCGAAATCCAAAATGTTCCGCCACATGCAATGCCTCAAGAAGTCTGGACGGATCTACTGCGATTCTGGACCAGGGACGACCGGATGATTGTTGCCCAACGAAACGCGACTAACAGGCAAGAACAACGTCTTGTCAGTACTCACGGTCGCCAGTCATACGCTCAGCGTCAACATATATATATACATACATATATATAACTTTGATTAATGTATATACAGACTGGTCATGAGGGACAAGAGGAGCCCCCGACTGACTTCTTTTTGCGGCCCACACATACCACGATGGGAGAGTGCAAGAAGCTGCTCTTCCCTTCCATGTAAGTTCTCGCACAACACTTAAATTCCTATTTGTTGTAAATTTTTATTAAGTATAGCTAACTAATTTTTTTGTTTATGATTTAATGTGGTACAGGCCCAGCTTCAGGAATCCCAGCGGATACTTTCCCAACAGCCCAACACCCCGCCAACGCAAGCATTTTTGGACACTTTTGGGGCCCGATCGGGACATACCCGCGGGGTTGGGCGTATTGTTAGGGGAACCCGAGGACTGAATGTCCAGGTCCCGCTTCCAGATGACCCTCTTTTGGACGCCCCAGCCCAGCAGCACCAAGACCAGGCCGACCCAGCTGGATCACAGTCGTCGGGCCCATCTGCAGCACAGTCGCTGGGCTCTGATTACGTGGACCAATTCTTCAACCCTTGGGACCAGGTCGGGTCTAGCACGGCGGGATTCCCCACACAGCGCTTGGGGGATGATAGTGATTAGTTTGTATTTTTTATGAACTTCTTTATTTCTGTTTGTAAAACTTTGATTGAATGAAACTAATCCCTTTATTCAAAATAGTCTTTACAAAAAATAAAAAACACCCACATAAAAAAAATCAAAACTTTAAGGCTTCAAGGCTAATGCAAATGTAAAAAAATATAGGATTTGCAATCCAGGGCAGAGGATGTACAACATTTCATTATATTGCATTTTAATCTGACTAATAAGTTGTATATTTTGCAAAATTTAGATATTTAAGTACAAAAAAAAGGCTTAAAACTTGAATTATCCATGGAAGATCATATGATTGGGAGAAATGATCCTGATGCCTCTGACGTGGCACCTGTGAAGGCAATCATAAGATTGGGAGAAATGATACTGAGGTGCCACGTGGCAAGCATTAGCGGCGACGTCGCCGCTAATGCCTCTGACGTGACACCTCGGGATCGGTCGTTGTCAGTCATTATTGCAGGCGTGTCGGTGGAATGTCGGTGGGAGCATCAGCGGCTACGTCGCCGCTAATGCTCTGGTGAGGTTGACCTTTTCCTGGTCGTGTTACCCGGTGCCTTCATATACCGGCTATAATTTTGGTCGCTTGCCATTTGCGAGGATTGTGTGAATAATAATTAACAAATCATGTCCAAGTTCACCTAAAAGTTGAAATGATATTTTTATGTGCCGACAAGTTTTAGTGATCCAAGAAAGTCAAAAGCGAGTAAACGTCGTCGTATAAGCTCTTATCCACGCGTATACATACACTCCGCTTGTAACTATCAAATCCACTCAGAATATACCGCGAAAATTAGAAACCCTAAACAAAAGCAGTCAAAATGTCTTACTATCCAAAAGGTCACCACTACGAATCCGGCGACGACGTCGATGACTTCGACGACTACGATTCAACTCCATACGACGGTGGATACGACATCGCCCTCACTTACGGCCGTCCTCTCCCACCGTCGGAGGAAATTTGCTATGCTTCCACTTCAACTTCTTCAGGTGGTTTTGATTATGAAGGATCTAATTACTCTTCTTATGCTGAGCCATCTGCTTATGGAGAAGAAGCTCAGGATAATGAGTATAAGAGTTATGTGAGAGCTAAGCCACGTCCTGGTCATGGATATGGAGCTCCTGCTGCTGGTGGTGGTTATGGACGGCGTCCGGAGGAGCCGAGTTCGGAGTATGGATCTGGTTATGGGCGGAAACAGGAGGTTCCGGAATCTAGATACGGATCTGGTGGTGGTGGATATGGACGGAAACAGGAGGATCCGGAATCTGAATACGGATCTGGTGGTGGTGGATATGGACGGAAACATGAAGATCCGAAGCCGGAATACGGATCTGGACATGGAAGGAGGCAGGAGGAACCGGATTCTGAATACGGATCTGGATATGGCCGGAAACATGAGGATCCAACTCCGGAATACGGATCTGGATATGGCCGTAGGCAGGAAGAACCGGGATATGGAAGGAGACAGGAGGAGCAGACACAGGAATATGGATCTGGATATGGACGTAGGCAGGAGGAACCGGTTTCTGAGTATGGATCGGTTATGGCCGTCAGCAGGAGGAACCGGTTTCGGAGTATGGATCGGGTTACGGTCGTAGGCAGGAAGAACCGGTTTCGGAGTATGGATCTGGATATGAGAGGAAAGGAGAACCGGTTTCGGAGTATGGATCTGGATATGAGAGGAGGAGTGAGGAAGAATATCCGAAACCTAGTTATGGAAGGCGTGATGACGATGATGAGAAAAAGCGTAGACACCACCACCACCACCGCAAGCATTACGATGATTGAGAGGAAGCTTGGCTTGTCGGGTTCATTCTTTCTCCATACCATTATGTTGAATAAAGGAGTGGCAATTGGAATGTGTGATGTTTCCATGTATTGCCATTACAAACAACTGGTTTCTGTCTTTAATGTTATGTGAAAACCTTACTTGCATTGTGTGCAAAGTGTCTGTTGTGGTTTGTGTTTTGTGGTTTGTATTAATAAATGTCCCAAACTTTTCAGGTTTCTGATCATCAGAAGTATGATTTCAGTTATTTGTATCTTCTGATCTTTTAATACACAATCTATGGTTTCTGGTATTTGAAGTATGATTTCAGTTATTTGTATCTTCTGATCTTTTAATACACAATCTATGGTTTCTGATCATCAGAAGTATGATTTCAGTTATTTGTATCTTCTGATCTTTTAATACACAATCTATGGTTTCTGATCATCAGAAGTATGATTTCAGTTATTTGTATCTTCTGATCTTTTAATACACAATCTATGGTTTCTGATCATCAGAAGTATGATTTCAGTTATTTGTATCTTCTGATCTTTTAATACACAATCTATGGTTTCTGATCATCAGAAGTATGATTTCAGTTATTTGTATCTTCTGATCTTTTAATACACAATCTATGGTTTCTGATCATCAGAAGTATGATTTCAGTTATTTGTATCTTCTGATCTTTTAATACACAATCTATGGTTTCTGATCATCAGAAGTATGATTTCAGTTATTTGTATCTTCTGATCTTTTAATACACAATCTATGGTTTCTGATCATCAGAAGTATGATTTCAGTTATTTGTATCTTCTGATCTTTTAATACACAATCTATGGTTTCTGATCATCAGAAGTATGATTTCAGTTATTTGTATCTTCTGATCTTTTAATACACAATCTATGGTTTCTGATCATCAGAAGTATGATTTCAGTTATTTGTATCTTCTGATCTTTTAATACACAATCTATGGTTTCTGATCATCAGAAGTATGATTTCAGTTATTTGTATCTTCTGATCTTTTAATACACAATCTATGGTTTCTGATCATCAGAAGTATGATTTCAGTTATTTGTATCTTCTGATCTTTTAATACACAATCTATGGTTTCTGATCATCAGAAGTATGATTTCAGTTATTTGTATCTTCTGATCTTTTAATACACAATCTATGGTTTCTGATCATCAGAAGTATGATTTCAGTTATTTGTATCTTCTGATCTTTTAATACACAATCTATGGTTTCTGATCATCAGAAGTATGATTTCAGTTATTTGTATCTTCTGATCTTTTAATACACAAACTTTTCAGGTTTCTGATCATCAGAAGTATGATTTCAGTTATTTGTATCTTCTGATCTTTTAATACACAATCTATGGTTTCTGGTATTGCTGCTCACCAGTGTGTAACTTTGTTGTCAATCAAATATATGTGTATGAAGGTTTCTGATGAGATGAGACAATGTTGGATTGTATAAGAACTGCACTAGACCAAACTAGTGAAACTAGGTCTTCAAAATGCTTTTTATAGGGTCTTGTGAAGGGATATAGAAATTGTGGTTTCTACTTATGAATAGGTTGGAGGGATTTTGCATCTCCTACCAAATGAAATAACATATTTCTGAAATTTTTGGAAGGACTACCTGATTGTGAAATATTGAAGTAGTAGATAGAAGAAGACATTTTCAGCTCATTTTAAGATGATAACATCAGCACACATAGTTTTCCTCTCTTTGATCAGTTTTCAATTTTTGTGCTTTCCATTTGGTCATCTGCAAAAATAAGAGTCATGATAATTGTAATGCTTATGACCTGTTAATTACAATGAATATGCAGGGAGATGATGGTTCTGATGATGATGACGATGATGAGAAAAAGCGTAGACACCACCACCACCACCGCAAGCATTACGATGATTGAGAGGAAGCTTGGCTTGTCGGGTTCATTCTTTCTCCATACCATTATGTTGAATAAAGGAGTGGCAATTGGAATGTGTGATGTTTCCATGTATTGCCATTACAAACAACTGGTTTCTGTCTTTAATGTTATGTGAAAACCTTACTTGCATTGTGTGCAAAGTGTCTGTTGTGGTTTGTGTTTTGTGGTTTGTATTAATAAATGTCCCAAACTTTTCAGGTTTCTGATCATCAGAAGTATGATTTCAGTTATTTGTATCTTCTGATCTTTTAATACACAATCTATGGTTTCTGGTATTTGCAAGTATGATTTCATTCCTTCAAAGGTTCTAATCTTTTAATGTCTATCGAGAATCCATCCAGCTACTAACCATACTAATTCAGTAGTTATACCTGTTAGAAATCTTAAAATGCATACATGAGCTGAGTTGTATACGAGCAAATCTAGGTATTAAGTTTCGTTTGCTTGGTGTTGTCTATAAGATTAAGTCAGTGAATGTCGGGAGATCTTTGACAATGGTTTTGTTATAGAACACAAGTTAACAGCCTGGGAGTTTTACAGCCATGGAAACATTTGGCTTGAGGTAGAGAGCTTTTAACTGCCAAAAGAACTTGAAGCCCTTTAAATTTTTGTTTTTGGACTAATTTTTTTTTTCAGCAAAATTTGATACAGTAGAATTTCCAAAGCTGTTCAACAAGACCTTACAGCATAACTGAGAATGCTTGGATTATCTAAAATGATGTGAAAAAAAGGTAAAATGCATTCTATTTGACTTTTGTTATCAAAACAGCCTTGGAGGTATGATGTGTGCGGTGCCGGCCCCTACGTGACATAGGGCCGGTTTATTTGATGCAGTGAGACCCATTAGCAACAAAGACGCCGAAACACTAGTGAGAAATTGAGAAATGACCCCTACCTCACCGATGTCTCTCCCGTTCTGACTTCCGAGTAGAATGTGGGGTTGTTTGTCAGACTTCCAATAATGAGATAATCTAATTTCACTATCAAAAACTTGTTAGGAACAACAAATCTGTATAGTAGAACTGTATGTTACGTTCTAGTAAGAAATATTGAGCAACAATCATAATGTAAGACCGTTGCAGTTAATTTACATCCGGAAATAAAAGGTTTTCCGTTTCTAGCAGCTGCGAAATGATCATGTGTAAAACTAGGAAATGTGTAATCAAACATGTTAAAAGAATCAAAAATGAAAGAAAAAGAAAAAGAAAGTTGAAGTTTGTGGAGGAAAACTAAATGAGCTTCTTCCTCTGGAAAAATGCCTTCAAATGCCATAGTTGCAGAGCAGCTACTGATAAACATATTACAAGGGAGAAAAAACTGAAAGTCTCCATCTTCACGTTAGTCGATCTTATTAGATGTTGCATCATTTCCTCCCTATGTTTTTACCAACACAAACACAATTAACAATAGTTACAATGGCAAATTTACAGGTTTTGTTTTTGTAACATCCCAAACTTTTCTTTAAGATTGGACTAACGCTGTTAAGTCAACCTCATGTGTGTCGTTAAGTCTAGTGTGAATATATGCATATACGTAGTTAATGTGTGTTATGTGTGAGGTTTGAAAACCTAAATGTTAATGTAGTATAAATGTGTGAAATATGAAGAAATTATGTCTATGTAGTGACATTTAATGAAGGGTTAATGTTGTATATGGACAATAAAGAAGTTTGTGACCAAAAATGAAGGGTTAGGAAGCCTAGGGACTAGTTTTGACATGTGTGGAAAGTTAAAAACGGGTTTAGGGTGGGATTAGCCTAATCTAGGGTTAGTTTCCAGCCTAAACATAATTAAAAGACAAACACAAAGTATATTCCAAACCTTTCTTGAATCCTTTAGCAAAATCTACAAGTTTTGGGTCATACAATCAAGTGTTTTGCATTGAATCTGTTTGGCTACCATTGATGCAGGTAATCCACGATTATTATTTGTATTTCAGATTCAAAGGTCATATATTAACGAATTAAATCTGATTTTTGAAAGGGGTTTTGATTTAAGTTAGGGTTTATATTATGTTTAAGCCAATTAATGTTCTAAACGATGTCAAACGAGTTTGTAATCGATCTTGATGATCAAAAGAGGTCTATGTATGTCAAAAACATGTTTTGGGTGAAGCCAAAGTTGATTGATTTCTGGAAAAATGAAGAACGAAGTCGTTTTATGAATTCTGGTCGAAAATAAGCTTAAATCCGTTTGCTGATGACAAATTCGTTCCTGCAAATCTAAATTCGTTTGCCCCAACGAAGTTTAACTTCGTTTGAGGCCAAATTCGTTTGATGTTGATAGCCTAAAATCATTTGGAACTAATTTCGTTTGATAGGAGCTTATGTTCGTTTGTCAAAATGAAACTCAAATTCGTTTGCTCATATGAAGTTCAAATTCGTTTGTTAAGGAAAGTCCAAATTCGTTCCAGTTAACCTAAATTCGTTTTATGAGGTCTAAATTCGTTTGGCAAACGAAGTTCATCTTCGTTTGAAGCCAAATTCGTTGGTTAAATTCGTTTTGAAGCTAAAGTGAGGTTTAAGAACAAAACTAAGTTCGATAAGGTCCCAAATGACTTATATTTTATATGTTAATGTACGATAGGTGTCGGGGATTACTATTAAGCACTGTTAGCTTTTGTTTGCGCGCACATACTACTACCAGGTAAGATACACTACTTTGACACGCTGGGGGATCAACTAAAAGCTGGTTTCAAATTGTAAACACTCCCATTCGGTATCTTTATATTGCATGTGGGCATATGGGTTACTTGGGAGGTATTATGGGTTATGCAGTTGACTATGAGACCTGAGATGCAGTCCCTATTGTAGTGTAATGTAGTATTGCTTAATGTAGTATGTAGCTATGCAGTTGATGTAGTTTAATGAAGTATCTTGATATGCATGATATATAGAAATGAAGTTGATGTGTGATATGCATGCTTGACTTGTACGCCTAGTTCACTAGACTTGCTAGGTTACTATGTCACTTGCACGTTTAAGGATCCAAACGTAATGAAGTTAAAGTGTGTGAATGCCTAGGAATGTGTGTTACCTAGACTATATGTGTGTGAATGTTTGGGAATGCAGGGACCCAATCTATATGTGTGAAATTGAGCTCATAAAACTAATGCAGGGAAAGTGTTAAGCTTAACCCGTACTTGTCTTAAGCCGGATGAGTGCGTAGATGCAGTTGTTGCTTGGGTAGCTCCTCGCAACATGGTCTTTATAACGCAGGGCGAGTAGTACGAGAGGTTTGACCAACCTCCACATACGGATTACTCTTGGATTGGCTTGCCACTCCTTAACGACGTAAGATGAGTAGTCTTTTGACTGATCATCCAGTCGGGTGTGATGCAGGGCACACTTATATGCAGTTAACAAAGATACGTGTGACAATGTGTGAACTAATGCAGGATAGGCACATTTAGGATGATTATCCTAATTAATATGAAGTCAAAATGTAGTATATGTGTGAACGTGTGATGTGTGTTGTGCCTAATAAAACTTGTCTAATAATGAAGATTGTTTTAATTGGACAAATGCTTTTAATTAAGTGTTATCTTACTTAGCTATTCTTATAGCTAACACTTGCTTCTTTAATGTGGTTGTTCCCTCAGGTTTAGCTTGATGGAATTAGACGAAGGATGTGTGAGCTTGGGTAGATTCATTGAAGGAGCCTTAGTTATCCATAGACGATTCTTTGCTTAGACATTTATTTACATTTCGTACTTAATGTCGAATTTATGTTGTGGCATGTGAACGGTTGTTTTATGTTGGGCAACCGTTGGGTTTTCATTTGAACTATTGTTTGATATGGCATGTAACACCAAATAAATGCAGCAACCGAAATGTTTTTATCGGTTTTGACTTTTACAGTCTTTACTTCCGCAATTTAACACCGTTAGGTGAAAAGTTTTGAAAACCCATATTTTTAAACGACGGGTGTTACAGTTTTGTAAAGCATAAACAAGCAGGGTAAATGCCCAGGAACCCCTTAGTCCCGTAGAGGGATTTTTCCTCTCAAGCTAGCGACCCTGTTGAATATGCTTTTTGCAGGGATTCGAACCTGGGTGGTGTTCCCACCAAGTCGCTTTTTAGGGGGACAGGTGGCCACTGGGCTGTAACCCAGATGGTTATTATGTTAAACAAGAAGTAGATGTTATTATGTTAATGTTAGTATATGATCACGTAAAATTGAACGTATGTCCAGAAATGATTTAAGCCTACGGGGTCACACGTCTCGACACAAATGTATTTAATATTGATTAATATATTGAATGTATTTAATTAATATGATCACGATTTCAATTAACGAATGGTCGTTAAAAACTAACGGTTACTAGCTAACGACGTTAGTTAAAGAAGACTTAATTTGTAATTAGGAGATTCTAGAAGTTTCCTAATTGTGTTTTAAGTGGGGGGCCGGTTTTGTTAATGAGTTTTTTTTTAACTCATTAACTTAACTTATTTTTCTAATATATTAATCCTAGTTTGTATCAAATACTAATCCTAATTTGTATCAAATACGAAAAGGTTTAGAGATATAAAAAGGGAAAAACAAAAGCCCTACTCACTTCTTCTTCCCCCTCTCTTCTTGTTTCGGCCGAACCTCCCAAAAACCAAAGGGATTTTCGGTTTTAGTTGTTAGACAAATCAAAGAGAGAAAGCAATTGTTTGCGGTTCGTGATCAAGTACTAGCATACGAGCATTCGTGTGTCGTGTGTGCAAACGTAGAGGGATTTACTTCAAATCCTCATAAAGTTTCTTACTTTATTTTTCTTCAAATCAAAGGTACATGTTTCTATTCTTGGTTAATTAATTAATTACATAGATTAATTTTCCGCTGCGTGCTTTGTGATTTAATTTGATAATTGTTATATAACCCAACAGTGGTATCACGAGCCTACTATGTGATGATTAATTACCAAAAAGATCAAAATTTGAGGGGGGTTAGGGTTTTATATTTTTTAGAATTTTATGTAATTCTTTTGATTATTTTATTAATTAATTTGTTTAATTGTAATAAAATAATGAAAAAAAAATATATAATTTTTTTTTTTTTTATTATTTTCGAAATCAGATCTGAAATAAATAAAAAAAAAAAAAATTTTTTTTACCCTAATTCCAAGTTTTGATCTTTAAGCATTATTATATGATAATTGCATGCGTTTATGATGTACCTTTTAATTATTTAATTGTTAAAAGAAGTAAAAATCATGAATTTTTCATGCAAATTATTCATGATTATTACTTAGATATATTGATATGAAATCTTGATCATTAGGGTTAATTATGCTAGATAATTGAATAATTAATTGTGTGACAATGTGATTATGTTTTGTGAAAGTTCCTGTTTGACACCAGTTCACTAAAAAAATCATAACTAATCAACCGTAAGGAGTTAGAAGCTGAAATCTTTACAGTAGATGCTTGACTCATAGGGCTACAACTTTTATGTTTTGTGCTAAGCCCAGTTCGGCCTTCTTCAGGGCCAGATTTGGTCGTGAAGCTGCTGGATTTTCCAGACCAGCATCTTGTAAATTTATGGTAGATAATTTGTTATAGATATTTTGGCTTACGCAATCAAGGCAACTTGATGTATGTGGTCTCTTTCCATATGAAAGAGGAGCCAATCTTATACCATAGTGACCAAATTAGGTTGATTACCTTAATTGTTAAGTTGTAAATTTAGTAAGTTTAATTTTGCTTTTTTATGAAAATTGTGTGCAAAATTGGTTTTGGAAAAATAAACTTGACTAAATATATCGAAATAAGATTTTGTTTATAAAATTGGTGCCCTAAAATCAAAAGATACACCGGCTCACCCATTTGAATAAACTCTAAGAGAGGTATAAGTCGGAGTGCGCTAGCCTCCTAAAAGGGCGGGTTTTTAAATCACGTTTATCGCATACCTTTGCCCTTGCGCTTCTTTGTGAGTTCAAATGGAGCTACCGAGCTCTTTTGTATTTAAAGGCAATAAAAATGAGTTTTATAAACACATTATGTTTAGAAGATATGCATGAATCTTCAAACATAACTTTTTGATCACATATCAAATTGATTGACCCAATAAACTTAAGTCATTTGCCATCCAACTTGTAAAGGACACTTGTGGCTGTTGTTTTACTCACTGGTACACAGTGGTGAAATGGCAGTTGCATGGCAAATCCCACTCACTGGTACACAGTGGTGGACAAATTTGCACGTTCTTGGTTGGACGACTTAAAGCGAGTTAAGCGGTGAGACCTTGACCCGTGGCAAAAGATGGGACAAAACATGACTACAAATCGCTTGATGAATCAAGTGTCATTTGTAGGTCCCATTCTTACTAGGAATTGCACATGAAATGCAATTACTGCTCGTCACTTACCTTTTGAGTACGATCATTTCTAGCAGATCAACTGATGAAATGATTGTATGTCAATTGGATCCTAGCCTTAATGAAATTAATTGTTTATTTGATAAACATTGGGTAATTGATTTCTTAAGGATTTTTATCGAAAATACTGATTTTTGAACTTAATCTGTTTTGTAGATGGCAATGAATCCTTCCACAAACACCAATGCTTTTCGGCAAATGTTTGAAAGAGAAAAGCTTAATGGATCAAATTTCAATGACTGGTATCGTCAACTGAGAATTGTTCTAAGAGTTGAGGAACGCATGGATGTCATTGAAAGGCAATGGCCAACCGAACCAAGTGCTGAATCCACAGCAGCTGAAAAAGCTGAATATAGGATTCAGTACACTAGATTCAATGAAGTTTGTTGTTTGATGCTTGCGAGCATGTCTCCCGAGCTTCAAAAACAATTCGAGCTCTACACTCCATATGATATGATCACAGAACTTAAATCCTTGTATGAAAAACAAGCTGGAGTGGAACTGTTCGACTTAGTCGTGGAACTCCATGACATGAAACTTGAATCTGGAAAATCGGTTAGTAGTCATGTGCTCAAGATGAAGAGCATTTTTGACAAATTGGATTCGATGGAGTACGCTTATCATAAAGAGGTAAAAGTTGGCATGATTCTCAAATCCCTTACGAAGGAATATGAGGGTTTTGTGCAAAACTATACCATGCACTCTATGAAAAAAAGCGTCAATGAACTTCATGCTATGCTCATTGAATATGAGAAGACGATTCCAAAGAAGGCCAATGACCCAAATGTCCTTATGATAAAGGGGGGTCGGATCCAGAAAGCTAAGAAATCGCACCAAGCTAAAGGCAAGTTTGATGGTAAAGGCAAGGGTAAGCAAGCTGCTAATCCCCCCAAACCAAAGAAAACCCCTCCGGCTAAGAAAGAGCATCCGGCTGAGCATCCGGCTAAAGACCAGACCTGTCATCATTGTAATGAAGTCGGGCACTGGAAGAGGAACTGTCCCAAGTATCTTGCCGAGTTGAATGTGAAGAAGAAGCAAGCTAGCGTTGCTAGTACTTCAGGTATCTTCACCATTGAATTATTTTCCTTTACTAAGCGTAAATCATGGGTTTATGACACTGGCTGTGGAACTCATATCTGTAATGAATTACAGGCACTTAGGAAAAGGAGGAAGCTGAAGCCCGGAGCTTTGCAGCTGTTCGTGGGCAATGGTCTACCAGCACCTGTTGAAGCTATTGGAGAATATCATTTAGTTCTTCCTTCCGGTTTAATTATTGTTTTAGACAATTGTTATTATGCACCTTCTATTACTAGAGGTGTAGTTTCAGTTTCTTTGTTGAAAGACAACGGATTCATTAATGTTTTTAATGATTATGGTATTTCAGTTTCTAAAAATAATGTTCATTATTTTGATGCTATTGCTTGTGATGGTATTTATGAAATTGATATGCGTGGTTGTGATTCAAATAATTCAATGTATAATGTTAGCAAAAGAGCCAAGACTAACTTGGACTCTACTTATCTGTGGCACTGTCGTCTTGGACACATTGGCAAAAATCGCATTGAAAGACTTCAACGTGAAGGGATTTTACAATTAAATGATGAATCATTTGATAAATGCGAGTCATGTGTTTCCGGCAAAATGACAAGAAAACCTTTTCTGAATAAACCAGAGAGGGCTAAAGATCTTCTTGGACTCATTCATACCGATGTTTGCGGCCCATTTAGACATGTGTCAAGAAAAGAAGCTAGCTACTTCATAACTTTTACGGATGATTTCAGTCGTTATGGTTATGTTTACTTGCTTAAACATAAACATGAAGTGTTTGAAACATTCAAAGAGTTTAAAAATGAAGTAGAAAATCAACTCGGCAAAACCATCAAGATTCTTCGTTCGGATCGAGGTGGTGAATACTTAAGCCAAGAGTTTAAGGATTATCTGAAAGCATGTGGAATTGTCCAACAGCTTACTCCTCCATACACTCCTCAACATAATGGAGTGTCTGAAAGGAGAAATCGAACCTTGCTAGACATGGTGAGATCTATGATGACCCTTACGACTCTCCCATTTTCGTTTTGGGATTATGCTCTTGAGACTGCTGTACGCATTCTCAATATGGTTCCAACCAAGAAGGTTGACAAGACACCATATGAATTATGGCATGGAAATGTTCCTAATCTGTCTTACTTAAGAGTCTGGGGATGTGAGGCACTTGTGAAGCGCGATACACCTGACAAACTTGAACCCAGAACTACTAAGTGCATCTTTGTCGGATACCCTAAGGAAACGATGGGTTACGACTTCTATGATCCCGTCAAAAACACTGTTCGCGTTGCTCGATATGCTGAATTCTTTGAAAAGAAATTAGTTCCAGAGAACAGTGGGAGGATTGTAGAACTTGATGAGATTCAAGAGGAAGATGTGTCACCTTCTGAAGCTCCCAGCAATCATCAACTTGGGGGGGGGGAAATGTTCAAAGTGATGAACCTCAAGTCGATGATGATGAAGCGATTCCACTTCGTAGGTCCGAAAGGACAAGACGTCCTACTGACAGATTATGTCTGATGGTAGAAGAAAACGTTTTAGGAGATCTCGATGAGCCTCCGAATTTCAAAGTTGCATTATCAGATCCGGAATCTGAAAAATGGCTTGAAGCTACGAAGGTGGAAATGAAATCCATGAAAGACAATCAGGTCTGGAGCTTAGTTGATCTTCCACCAAATGCTCAAACTGTTGGGTGTAAGTGGATCTTCAAAAAGAAGACGGACATGGATGGAAATGTACAAACCTATAAAGCTCGTCTCGTGGCGAAAGGTTATACTCAACGTTTCGGTGTTGACTATGATGAGACCTTTTCTCAAGTTGCAGACATAAGAGCTATTAGGATTCTCTTAGCCATAGCTGCGTACTATGACTTTGAGATATGGCAAATGGATGTTAAGACTGCCTTCTTAAATGGTTACTTGGATGAAGAAGTCTATATGGATCAACCTGAAGGTTTTATTGATCCAAAACATCCCAACAAAGTATGCAAGCTTCAAAGGTCCATTTATGGACTAAAGCAAGCATCAAGAAGTTGGAACAAGAGGTTTGATGAAGAAATCAAAAAGTTTGGTTTCGTTCAAAATCCCGATGAGCCATGTGTATATCGCAAAGCTAGTGGGAGTAATGTTACTTTCCTTGTCTTGTATGTTGATGACATATTGATCATAGGAAAACACATTCCAATGTTGCAAGATGTTAAATCCCATCTTGGAAAGTGTTTTGCCATGAAAGATTTAGGAGAAGCGGCATTTATTCTTGGAATCAAGATCTACCGAGATAGATCAAAGCGATTAATTGGACTAAGTCAAAGTGCTTATATTGATAAGGTCTTGAAACGATTCAAGATGGAGAATTCTAAGCGTGGGTTTACACCTATGCAAAAAGGACTTAGTTTATCTGTCAAACAGGGTGCTACTACACCTAATGAGGTGGAGTGTATGCAAAGAGTTCCTTATGCTTCGGTTGTGGGATCTATTATGTATGCGGTTAGATGCACTAGACCCGATGTGGCGTTCGCGCAAAACATCGTTAGCCGATATCAACAGAATCCAGGTGAAAGTCACTGGACTGTTGTTAAGAGCATTCTGAAGTACCTACGGGCTACTAAAGATATGTTTTTGGTGTATGGAGGAAATCCATACCTAGAGCTCAAAGTGACCGGATACTGTGATGCTGGATTTCAAACTGATAAAGATGACACGAAGTCTCAGTCAGGATTCGTCTTCATTCTTAACGGAGGTGCTGTGGATTGGAAAAGCAAGAAGCAAACTACAGTTGCCATGTCTGCAACAGAGTCTGAGTACATTGCCGCCTCAGAAGCAGCAATGGAAGCAGTCTGGATAAGGAAGTTCATTAGCGGGCTTGACGTGATCCCCTCGAGTGACTTACCCACTGATATGTACTGTGATAACACTGGTGCATTAATCATTGCCAATGAACCCGGAGTTCAGAAAGGTGCCAGACATTATGCTAGACGATATCACTATGTTCGTGAGCAGATCGAACTAGGTGAAATCAAATTACTCAAAGTTCACACAGATTTTAACTTAGCTGGTCCTTTCACAAAAGCTTTGTCTAGGCCCAAGCTTGAAAGGCATGCCGAGGGCATAGGACTTAAATTAGCTAGTTATTTCATGTAAATATGTTGTTTCGGTATTTGGATAAGGGATGTTAAACAATTTATATTTTCTGTAATGAAATAAAGTACTTGATATGTTTGATTTCATTTAATATTAATTGTATCCTATATTTGCATGTTTAATCCTTGAATATTTTAATAAATATTCTAAATTGTCCATTGTCGATTAATTATATGGGAATATAATTAAACTAAGACAAATCTGAGCGATTGGTTATATTCTTGGAATATATAATGGATGGTCCCACCAAACTCACATGATATCCATAGTTGATGCATATCGGACTACCCCACTAACGAATTCATCACTTTATGGATCAGCGTCATTAAGTGAAATTCGTAAATGGTTACTTTATTGATCCTTTGACTTGAGATACAAGCAGGTCAGCATGTATGGATTGCACTTACTTGATATAGTTCTAACTCTCCTGAATAAGGGAGTACATAAAGGGCTATTTTCAGAAAGTGTATTGAAGTATGATGACTGACACGTGTAGTCAATACAGGATTTGTTCCTCCAACTGATAGTTGGAGAATGATACCACTGGGCCCCTCATTAGGACTAATTAAGATGTTTGCATGGCCGTACCCAAATAAATCCAGATGGTTCTCGATTATATTTGGTAATCATTAATTAGTTATGGAATGAGAAACAGAATCGTTAAATCATGAAATGACATTGATCCATATTCATGTTTAACACGGTATCTGAACAAAGGGATAATAAATGACTCAACCATTTAAATATACTTTAGGAAACTATACTTAAATATTTCTGGGAGCATTGGCGTGTTGCTAGACGCTAACCAATGTTATTACCTTCATTTGTTACGAGCTCAAGTGGGAGTTGTTAGTATATGATCACGTAAAATTGAACGTATGTCCAGAAATGATTTAAGCCTACGGGGTCACACGTCTCGACACAAATGTATTTAATATTGATTAATATATTGAATGTATTTAATTAATATGATCACGATTTCAATTAACGAATGGTCGTTAAAAACTAACGGTTACTAGCTAACGACGTTAGTTAAAGAAGACTTAATTTGTAATTAGGAGATTCTAGAAGTTTCCTAATTGTGTTTTAAGTGGGGGGCCGGTTTTGTTAATGAGTTTTTTTTTAACTCATTAACTTAACTTATTTTTCTAATATATTAATCCTAGTTTGTATCAAATACTAATCCTAATTTGTATCAAATACGAAAAGGTTTAGAGATATAAAAAGGGAAAAACAAAAGCCCTACTCACTTCTTCTTCCCCCTCTCTTCTTGTTTCGGCCGAACCTCCCAAAAACCAAAGGGATTTTCGGTTTTAGTTGTTAGACAAATCAAAGAGAGAAAGCAATTGTTTGCGGTTCGTGATCAAGTACTAGCATACGAGCATTCGTGTGTCGTGTGTGCAAACGTAGAGGGATTTACTTCAAATCCTCATAAAGTTTCTTACTTTATTTTTCTTCAAATCAAAGGTACATGTTTCTATTCTTGGTTAATTAATTAATTACATAGATTAATTTTCCGCTGCGTGCTTTGTGATTTAATTTGATAATTGTTATATAACCCAACAGTTAATAGTGAAGATATGAGTTTCGACAATTACCTCTCACGAAGCATGAACATCTCTTCATGGATAGTAATGGCTGAATCGTACAATTTCTTCAACTCAAGTTCCATCATCTGTCATAAAATGTTACATTTAAATGCTTTTATCTGCACAGGAATGTATATGACAGATAATAAAGAAAAAAAAAACTTACTTCAACTTGTCCCTTTTTAGCCACTTTAGACCAATCTTTAGCAGCCAAGCCTGATTTCCAATCAAAATCAATAGACAACGACTTTTCTGGAGATTGTTTAGACGCCCAAAAACAAGTCATGTAATCACCAGTCTCACCCGCAGTGAACGCAAAACTACCAGAATTTTTACGGTCTGCATAGTGATAATTGTTCCCAAGCGGCGAAGTTACCTATTTATGAATCATACCACATAAAACCAATGCATAAAAACCTTTTGAAATAATCGAAAATGAGCTCTTTTTCTTTTATTTATAATAATGTACGTACCCTGACAGTAATTCGATCTTCATCAGATAACGGAAAGCCTTCAACAGGGTTAACGATGCTATACTTGCCAACGGTCATCGCGTTGAGTTTAATATCTTCAGTTATGCATTTTGTGGCTCCTGTTTTTAAATCAAACCTCATCCCTTTTACCAACATTGGTGTTGAAGCTAATCCCAATATGATGATCACAATTGTTGTTGATATGTTTAATGATGATGATAAACTACACATTGTTGTTGATTTTGAGGTTAAAATTTGGTAATATTAATAAACCTAGATTTACCAAAACCATAAAAGACATGAAAACACGGATCATTTGTTTTTGCCTATTTCTGTTTTGGAAAAATTTAACGACCAAATAACGAACTTAACCGTATAACGGCATAGTTTTGTAAAATATTTGGGTCACAGACAATAAGTTTGGGCTTTCAGGTAATTAATCATGTTTTGGATAAACAGAAACCATAAGTTTTATAAATTATATTAGAGGAATACAAAAAGTATTATGTTCACTGTACATTATTCGAAAATTTGTTGGATAATGTTAAAAAGTAACAAACCTTGTTTGAAAAATTCGATTGTTTGGCATATTGGAATTAAAAATATATAGAATTCTAATTCTAATTGTCATTAGACGGCGGTTAAACCAATTAAGATCTCTAGTTTTGTCTTTTAACTTGAAATAATCATTTTTGTTTTTATGTTTTAAACTACATATGTTTTTCAAAGATGCATCAATATATATAGACACCATATTTATATTAAGTTGTTCTCATTAATTAAACAAACACAAAACAATTAAAATGAAGTTTGGAAAGGAATTTGCTTCACAAATGATCCCGGAATGGCAAGAAGCATATATGAACTACAACCATCTCAAGATTCTCATTAAAGAAATCTTGATTTTCCGGGAACTACAACGAAACGGATCATCGACACTCGCGTATCAGCCAAACCCGTCGTTGCCATCAAAAGGGTCTTCTCGGAAACGAAAGGTGTCCCTTCACCGAGCCTTTGGTGGACTAACAAAGAGCAATTCTGATAGCAAGGAAAAAGATGATGACGATCAAGTGATCTTGGTTAAATCAATGCACAAGCCTTTGGAGGAGGAGGAGAAATACCAAACTGTTTTCCTTCATTTATCAGAGGACATTGGAGAGTCTGAGCACAATTTCTTTAAACGACTCGATGATGAGTTTAATAAAGTGATTGGTTTTTATAAGGAGAAAGTAGGGGAGATGGTGAATGAAGCTGAAGAGTTGAGTAAACAAATGAATGCACTCATTGCTCTTAAAATTAAAGTCCGGGATCCTGCTTTTTGTAGTTCAACTCCAATATTTTCCAGCACCCGGTTCGCTGAAGAACAAATCACAGGTTGTTGTGACACTAAATTTGTGCACCAAAAGTAACAAAATTGAGTGTTTTTTAGTTGCACAAAAAAAAGTGTTACCATGTCTGATTTTCTAAGAAAAACTTTTACAAAAGAGTAGTAAAAACTGAAAGTAAAAAGTCTTGCATTTTACCAACATTTTTGCAAAAGTATACTTTATAAAGTTTACTGTTCCTATCACTTTTGTCACTATATACATAATGTCTATGTAAAACACATACAATTTTGTGACTTATATTTTTCAGTGACACTTTAGTACTTTACTGTGCTAAAATGGGTGGGTTGGCATGTAGTAAGTGACACACATGCATTTTTTTGACTTTTATTTTTCAGTGACACTTTGTTGTGAATTTCGCTTCTATTTTTTGTATTTACTTGACCAAAAATATTTTTTCTTTTTCTTGAGGTGAATGATAAATTCTATTGGTTACCTTAGATGTGATTCAAGATAACAAGATGCATGGAGTAGGAAATAGCCAACGGAGAACAGGAAGCGATCGTATAAATAAGGAACAAGAGATGGTTTCTTTAGATGTCTTAAATCATGTAAAAATCAATGTTATGCCAGAAACTCCATTGTCATCGTTAAAAAAGGCTTTTAGTAGATCAAAATTAAACTTCTCGTTCAGCAACAAGGAAGTTAGAGATGCAGAACGAAAGCTGCAGCAGGCGTTTATTGAGTTCCATCAAAAGCTTCGTCATCTCAAAACCTACGCGTAAGCATTTAACATTAGGTGACACTTTACCAGCCTTAGTGACGACTGTTTTGTCATAATAAGCTAATGTCTCTAGTGACTCTTTTCAAGCTTGTTTTTTCTTTATATTTTAAAAATTTCTTTCTACAGATTCTTGAATCAGTTGGCTTTCTCCAAGATTATGAAGAAGTATGATAAGGTCTAGATTCTTATTTTCATAGCTAATTGTGCTTCTATATGGAAAATCGGAATCTAACAATTCTGTTGTTACAGAGCACATCCAGAAATGCATCAAAAGCTTATTTAGAGATGGTTGGGAAGTCTTACTTAAACCAATCTCATGAGGTATCTATCTATGACCTTTAGGATTGTAGTATTTTTTAGTTTCAGCATAGATTTGAGTATGAGTAAATAAATGAGTGTATTTGTGTTCACCCTGCAGGTTGCTAAGCTTGTAGAGAGTGTTGAGGCGGTTTATATTGAACACTTTGCCAATGGGAACCGCGGCCTAGGAATGAAAACCTTACGGAATAAAGCTAAAATAGACAGACATAGTGTGACATTTTTTACAGGTATGTTGTAATGTCTTTGTTTCTAAAATCCCCCAAACATATTATTGACTTGTAAAATAGAATTGAAGTACAAATGCATATTTCGTGCAGGTTGCTTCGTGGGACTATCATTAGCATTTTTCGTGACAATAATCTTAATGATACACGTTAGAAAACTTCTCAAGAGTCAGGGCCGCGATAAATACATGACTAACATTTTTCCATTATACAGTGTGTTTGGCTATCTAGTGTTACATTTTCTAATGTATGCTGGAAACATATACTATTGGAAGCGATTTCGTGTGAACTACTCCTTCATATTTGGGTTCAAATCAAACACTGAATTAGGATATCGAGAAGTCCTGCTAGTCACTTCTGCCCTATCAGTACTCACACTTGCAGCCGTACTTTCAAATCTTGAAATGGACATCGATGAAAGTGCTAGAAGCTCCAGAACTCTAACTGATCTAATCCCGCTTGGCTTACTCATAGTAAGAAATTACTCTTTCACCTTCTTGTAGCTCTTCTGACCAAGAAACTACATTGATAAGTTGTAAAATGGTTTTGCAGGCTATACTGACGATAGCGTTCTGTCCATTTAACATTGTCTACCGTTCAAGTCGTTTCTTCCTGATAACGTGTATATGGCATTGTATATGTGTTCCCCTTTATAAGGTTACTCTGCCTGATTTCTTTTTGGCTGATCAGCTAACTAGTCAGGTAATTAAGGTTCTCAAAGCATTTATAAGTACTGACTTTTTTGTCAAGTCGCTAACGGGCTCTTTAATTATTGAATTTTTGTGGGTTCATCAGGTTCAATTATTCAGGAACTTGCAGTTCTATATATGCTACTATGGTTGGGGAGACTACAAGACGAGGGAATCCAGCGAGTGTCGAGGAAGTAGTATTTACCATGACATTTCTCTAGTCATTGCTATCATCCCGTATTATATTCGATTTATGCAGGTACATACTACATAAGAATATGTATATACTCCATTCGTTCCATTTAAAATTTCCTAGTTTGACTTGTTGGAGTCTTTCATTCTCAATTTTGACCGTAAATATTTATGGTTGTCGAATACAATACTTGATGTAAAACATATGAATGGATTGAGTTTAGAAAATATTTTCACTGATATAAATTTCATCAAGTATTTTATAACACAAACCAAAATATATATGGTCAAAGTTAGAAAAAAAAAAGACTGAAAAAGTCAAACTAGAACACATATTTTGGAACGGAGGAGTATGCTCTAGAGATATCCATGAAGAAAAATCTTACTAGTCAGAAATATAGATCATTATACTAGTAATAACAAGCTGGCCGATTAATTTAAACGTAACCGGTTTTCAGTGCTTACGGCGTCTGTTTGATGGAGAAGACTCAAGTCAAGCAGTGAATGCGCTCAAGTACTTATCAACAATTTCTGCGGTAATCGCAAGAACTTTTTACGTTCAAGACAAGGGGTTAACACTAAAACTTGTCGCGTTAGCTGCTTCAGTCGTTGCCACAGTGTTTAACACGTACTGGGATTTAGTATGCGATTGGGGTCTTTTACGAAGAAACTCTGAGAACCCGTGGTTAAGAGACAAGCTTCTTTTGCCTCGTAGATCTTTCTACTTTATCGCGATGGTATTCAACATTATTAACAACTCCTTTTAGATATCTCTTATATGTTATCCAAGTTTTTTTGTGACATGTTTTTGTGACCCTTTTTTCCGCAGGTAGTGAATGTGATACTAAGACTAGCTTGGATGCAAACCGTGTTTGATTTCCACGAAGCTCCATTTGTCCATCGGACGGCATTGATTGCTTTCTTCGCGAGTATGGAGATCATTCGTCGTGGTATATGGAATTTTTTCAGGGTGGAGAACGAACATCTAAACAACGTTGGTAAATATCGAGCTTTCAAATCGGTGCCACTACCTTTCACTTACGAGAACAACAAAGATCTATAATATATCCGGCTTCCAAATTTAATAATATTGTAAAATAACTCCTTTAATTTAACTTATTTTGAGGTTCCTTTCATTTTAGATTATGCTGGGAAAGATTTGGAAAACGGACATTTTTTATTGTGAAAAAGGTGTTGTATTATTTAATAATTCCTTTTATTTTCAAATTTCTCTTGTATTTGGCATGAACTATACGAGTGCATATCGTGTTTGACAAAAACCTTGACTAAAACCCTGTTTTTGTCGTCTAATGTATATATAGAAAAAATATGTGATACGTTTGGATCTTAAAAATGTGATATGTATGACTGTATGAGTATAATTTGCCGAAAGTCATAAAAGCATAATGGGCCATATACTTTTCAAAATTTCAAAGCTAGAATTAATCAATTAAAATTTGCTTTTAGAAAAAATCAATTATACGTTCAAAAATCAAAGCTAGAATTAATCAATTAAAATTTGCTTTTAGAAAAAATCAATTATACGTTCAAAAATCAATACAGAACAAGAGACTGAGCACGATCGATTAATATGAAACATAAATATGCTGACATTATTTGGTAAGCGTCGCTAGATAACACACGGTTTTACTTTATGCGATTACAACGTTTTAACATATATTTCAAACACCGACTAAACAAGATGGTAATTGAATTTCTAACACCGCTTCTTCATAAACAAGTTATTGGATTCTTTAGATTAGATTTTGTCTAACACACGTTTAACTCTTATATCCACAAACTATATGTTAAGTTCATTAGTTCATTTTATTCGTAAGAAAAAACAGTTTTCGTCATTATTTGATTATTCATTTGCATGTTATATTAAAATATGAATTTCCGAGTGAATAACAAGCTTTATTTAAAAAATGAAATACAGCTCATGCAAAAGAAAAGAAAAGATCGAACAATGGAGACTTTAGTTAAGAAAATCAAAATACCTCTACCTGCAGTACCTTTAAGATACCTTAATAGCTTTAAAGCAACCTGCAAATGAGACTTTAAGGGAGAATGCATAAACTGGCTTAGGCAATGTACAGTGTAAGAAATGTCAGGTCTAGTAGTTGTCAAATAGATGAGTCTACCAATAAGTTTTTGGTACTCAGTTATGTTGGTCAACAAACAATCCTTTTCAGAAGAAGTCACAGATAAAGCAACATTTTGTTGCATAGGTGTGTTTAAAGGTTTTCCACCAAGCAAACCATAATCAGAAACTAAATCAAGGCAATACTTTCTTTGAGAAAGTACAAGACCATCAGAAGTATCAAGAATTTCAATCCCCAAAAAATACTTCAGATTACCAAGGTCTTTGATCATAAATTTAGACTTTAAATAGCCTTTAAATCTATCAATCTCATCAAGATTATTACCAGTGATGATAATATCATCAACATAAACTAGAATGGCAATAAACAAATCACCAACAGACTTTGTATACAAAGAATAATCACTAAGACTTTGAACAAAACCATTTTCAAGTAAAGCACTAGTTAGCTTAGCATTCCATTGTCTAGGAGCTTGCTTAAGACCATATAAGGATTTCTTAAGCTTACACACTCTTTTATCATTAACAGAGAAATAACCAGGAGGAAGATCCATGTAAACATCTTCAACAAGATCACCATAAAGAAATGCATTATCAACATCAAGTTGATACAACTTCCAATTGTTTTGAACAGCTAAAGTAATTAAACATCTAACAGTTACAATCTTAACCACAGGTGAAAAAGTTTCTTCATAGTCAACCCCTGCCTTTTGGTTATACCCCTTTGCCACAAGTCTTGCCTTATATCTTTCTATTTCACCAGTGGACTTATATTTAATTTTATACACCCCCCTTTAGTCTTAACCTGGAATAAATCAAAAAGTTTCAGTTTTGAACATAAAAAGTTATGTTGTTTTGTATCCAGTGCCTTTGTAAGTATATCTGCAACTTGATTTGCAGAACTTACCTTTTGAGTAGTAATAACACCTTTTAAAATTTTTTCCCTAACAAAATGTAAGTCAATTTCTAGGTGTTTAGTTCTTTCATGGAACACTGGATTAGCAGCAATTTTAAGTGCTGCATCACTGTCACAAAACACAGAAACAGGGCTTAAATTATCACAGTTTAAGTCTTTTAAAATCTTTAAGACCCAAATGATTTCTGAAGTAACTGATGCAAGAGCTCTATACTCTGCTTCAGCTGAAGATTTAGAAATTGTATTCTGTTTTTTGCTTTTCCAAGAAACCAATGACCCACAAAAAAATACACAAAAACCAGAGACACATTTCCTACTAACAACACACCTTGCCCAGTCTGCATCTACATATGCATTAAGAGAAAGAGGTTGAGATTTAGAAATCAAAATACCTCTACCTGCAGTACCTTTAAGATACCTTAATAGCTTTAAAGCAACCTGCAAATGAGACTTTAAGGGAGAATGCATAAACTGGCTTAGGCAATGTACAGTGTAAGAAATGTCAGGTCTAGTAGTTGTCAAATAGATGAGTCTACCAATAAGTTTTTGGTACTCAGTTATGTTGGTCAACAAACAATCCTTTTCAGAAGAAGTCACAGATAAAGCAACATTTTGTTGCATAGGTGTGTTTAAAGGTTTTCCACCAAGCAAACCATAATCAGAAACTAAATCAAGGCAATACTTTCTTTGAGAAAGTACAAGACCATCAGAAGTATCAAGAATTTCAATCCCCAAAAAATACTTCAGATTACCAAGGTCTTTGATCATAAATTTAGACTTTAAATAGCCTTTAAATCTATCAATCTCATCAAGATTATTACCAGTGATGATAATATCATCAACATAAACTAGAATGGCAATAAACAAATCACCAACAGACTTTGTATACAAAGAATAATCACTAAGACTTTGAACAAAACCATTTTCAAGTAAAGCACTAGTTAGCTTAGCATTCCATTGTCTAGGAGCTTGCTTAAGACCATATAAGGATTTCTTAAGCTTACACACTCTTTTATCATTAACAGAGAAATAACCAGGAGGAAGATCCATGTAAACATCTTCAACAAGATCACCATAAAGAAATGCATTATCAACATCAAGTTGATACAACTTCCAATTGTTTTGAACAGCTAAAGTAATTAAACATCTAACAGTTACAATCTTAACCACAGGTGAAAAAGTTTCTTCATAGTCAACCCCTGCCTTTTGGTTATACCCCTTTGCCACAAGTCTTGCCTTATATCTTTCTATTTCACCAGTGGACTTATATTTAATTTTATACACCCACTTACAACCTATAGAAGTTCTATTTGACCTTCTCAAATTCAAGTCACTATCATTTTCATTATCATTTACAATATCTTGTTGAGGTAATTCTTCACCCTCAGAATTATTCATAATATCCTCAAAGGCTGCACTGTTATCCTCATCAATGGTAGATGCAACAGAACCAGATGGTAAACTATTACCACTCTCACCATTTGATTCTGAAGTACTGCCAGACTGAGAGGATGGTCTGCCATGCCTATTTGGATTATTCCTCCTTCTCTTTTCATCATAGGGTACCTCTAATGTATCATCAAGCTTATTACTATTGAAAAAGTTTTCATGATTAAGATTTAAAGTAACACATTCATTACTGGTTTCAGAATTATTTTGCTTAAAAGGAAAAATTTCTTCAAAAAATTTGACATCTCTTGAATAAACAATTTGTTTGTCTTCTAAACTAAACAATTTATAACCCTTTTTAAAATTTGAGTACCCTATTAAAACACATTTTTGAGACCTACTAGCAAACTTATCATGGTTATTAAGAATAGTAGCATAAGCAAGACAACCAAAAGATCTTAAATGGTCCAGATAAGGAGGTTTCTTAAAAATCAAATCAAAAGGAGATTTTCCATTTAGCACAGAGGTGGGTAATCTGTTAATCAAATAAGTTGCAGTTAGAATACATTCAGTCCACATATCAAGAGGTATCCCCCCTTGAAAAAGAAGGGATCTAGCAACATTCAACAAATGTCTATGTTTCCTTTCAACTAAACCATTTTGTTGAGGAGTATAATACATAGAAGTCTGATGCATGATACCTTGTTTTTCACAAAATTCTTTAAACCTATAATTCACAAATTCATTACCATTATCACTCCTAAACACCTTGACACTGCTTTGAAACTGATTTTTAACCAGATTATAAAACTGAATCACATAATCAACAACTTCAGTTTTACTTTTAAGTAAATACACCCAAGTTGCTCTAGAAAAATCATCAACAACAGTCAAAAAGAATCTAAATCCTTCTCTACTAGTAATCTTATAAGGACCCCATACATCAAGATGTACAATGTCACCTAATTTTTCAGTTTTATGATCACTTAGAGGAAAAGGTTCTCTAATTTGTTTGGCCTTTTGACAAGTATCACAAACATCAAAACTTTCAGTATTACTGATAGACAGTCTCTCTTTTAAAACATTCAGTCCACATATCAAGAGGTATCCCCCCTTGAAAAAGAAGGGATCTAGCAACATTCAACAAATGTCTATGTTTCCTTTCAACTAAACCATTTTGTTGAGGAGTATAATACATAGAAGTCTGATGCATGATACCTTGTTTTTCACAAAATTCTTTAAACCTATAATTCACAAATTCATTACCATTATCACTCCTAAACACCTTGACACTGCTTTGAAACTGATTTTTAACCAGATTATAAAACTGAATCACATAATCAACAACTTCAGTTTTACTTTTAAGTAAATACACCCAAGTTGCTCTAGAAAAATCATCAACAACAGTCAAAAAGAATCTAAATCCTTCTCTACTAGTAATCTTATAAGGACCCCATACATCAAGATGTACAATGTCACCTAATTTTTCAGTTTTATGATCACTTAGAGGAAAAGGTTCTCTAATTTGTTTGGCCTTTTGACAAGTATCACAAACATCAAAACTTTCAGTATTACTGATAGACAGTCTCTCTTTTAAAACAGTTAAAACTTGTTCTGCAGGGTGTCCAAGCCTGCAGTGCCAAGTGAACTTTGACAAAAAACATTTTGTATTGCTCATACAACTTTTGACATTATTACCTTTCAAATTTTCAAAATAGTAAAGTCCACCAGACTGTCTACCAGTCCCCACTACCTTCTTTTCCCTCAAATCCTGAGACAAAAAATAACAACTCATTTCATCAAAAGCAACAATCAATTTACTATCTCTGGCCACTTTGTGAACAGACATAAGAGTAACACAATACTCAGGAACCACAAGAACATCAAATAAGGTCAAGTATTCAGTTAAGATCATATTCCCAATTTTGGTTATATAAGTTTCAGTCCCATTAGGATGAGATACTTTGATTCTAAGATGTGAAATATCAACAACATTTACAAGAAACTTATCAGAGTAAGTCATATGATGATTAGCACCAGAATCACAAATAAGACCTTTTGTAACAAGTTTAGCATGCAATGAACTATTTGCACAAAAGAACCTGCTAAAGTGATTATTAAAAAATCTGCTATTGTTAAAAATACCTGACATATTTGCTTGAATACTCTTTCCATTTTCAGAATTGCTTTTGATCAAAGAAATAAGAGTAGCAAGTTGATCTTCTGTAAAACCAGTAGAAGAAGAAGGGATAGAAGAAGAAGATGAAGAAGAAGGCATGTCTTTTCCAATAGTATTATTACTGGCAACACCCTTCCCTTTAAATTTCTTTTTACCAAAATCAGCAGGATAGCCAATCAACTTAAAACACTTATCAATTGTATGTCCATTAAATCCACAATGATCACAAACCACAGAAGAATTATTATTACCAGTTCTCCTAGAATTATCAGAATAAGACCTAAAACCATTTCCATTAGACCTATTACCATTATTTCTTTGAAAATTCATTTTTGGTACATTAGAGGTAAACACAGAAGTTTGACTTTTATGAGATGAACTAGAAGCAACAAACCTATGTGATTCCTCACTAGAAATAATAGCATAAGCACTTCTAACATCAGGTAAAGGATCTTTAGTTAAAATAGTACTTCTAACTTGCATATAAGTTTCATCAAGACCCATTAAAAATTGCATAAGTTTTATCAATTGATTATGTTTCTTAAAATCATCAGCAGCATGGCAAGTACACCTAGGCAACTTTACTAAAGCATCAAACTGTTTCCACAATGCATTCAACTTATGATAATATTCAGCCAAAGTAGTACCATTTTGACACATTGAATTAATTTTCATATGCAAATTAAAAGTAACAGAGCCATCTACTTTATCATATGTCTCTTTTAATTCTTTCCAAACATGAGAAGCCCTTTTAGAAAAGATTTGACCAAGAAATAATTCTTCAGATATAGAGTTTAGAATCCAACCAAGAACAACAGCATTCACTCTATCCCACTGCCTACCTAAGACCTCATCAGTATTTGACCTTCTACATGAGCCATCAATAAAACCAGTCTTATTCTTACCTTCAAGAGCAAGAAGCATAGCACAAGACCAGACAGAATAATTTTCAGTACCTTTAAGCTTAATGGACACAACAGTCAAAGATGCAGAATCATTAGGATGCAGGTGCAAAGGGTGACTAACATCAAGCTTACTAATCTTAGTAACATTATTACTCAAAGCAGTATCATCAGTTTCATAACCAGAACCAGAATCAGTTTCATAATTTCTCAAATTATCATCCATTATGAGCAGTATCATCAGTTTCATAACCAGAACCAGAATCAGTTTCATAATTTCTCAAATTATCATCCATTATGACAGAACAAAAAACTTCAATCAAAAAACAAATAAGCAGATATTCACATGTAACCGAAACAAGTATGCAATTAACCTCAATTAACTACACACCACAAGTAATCAAACACAGAGACAAATAACAGATCAAGTATGCAATCAATCTCAATTAACCACACACCACAAGTAAACAATAGTAACAAAAACTGAAAGGAAATATATATATATATATAGTTTAAAAATATATCTAGAGAGATATATATATATATATATATATATATATATATATATATATATATATATATATATATATATATATATATATATATATATATATATATATATATATATATATATATATATATATATATATATATATATATATATATATATATATATATATATATATATATATATATATATATATATATATATATATATATATATATATATATATATATATATATATATATATATATATATATATATATATATATATATATATATATATATATATATATATATATATATATATATATATATATATATATATATATATATATATATATATATATATATATATATATATATATATATATATATATATATATATATATATATATATATATATATATATATATATATATATATATATATATATATATATATATATATATATATATATATATATATATATATATATATATATATATATATATATATATATATATATATATATATATATATATATATATATATATATATATATATATATATATATATATATATATATATATATATATATATATATATATATATATATATATATATATATATATATATATATATATATATATATATATATATATATATATATATATATATATATATATATATATATATATATATATATATATATATATATATATATATATATATATATATATATATATATATATATATATATATATATATATATATATATATATATATATATATATATATATATATATATATATATATATATATATATATATATATATATATATATATATATATATATATATATATATATATATATATATATATATATATATATATATATATATATATATATATATATATATATATATATATATATATATATATATATATATATATATATATATATATATATATATATATATATATATATATATATATATATATATATATATATATATATATATATATATATATATATATATATATATATATATATATATATATATATATATATATATATATATATATATATATATATATATATATATATATATATATATATATATATATATATATATATATATATATATATATATATATATATATATATATATATATATATATATATATATATATATATATATATATATATATATATATATATATATATATATATATATATATATATATATATATATATATATATATATATATATATAAACAGTGCTATTGGATGAATAAGAGTGAAGGAACCCTACTAATCTATTGATTCGCTTAGTCAATAGAATTAGCAGGATCAGGAACAAATCTGCAGCGGAAACAATACAGGATCAGGTTTATTTGATTCACTTAGTCAAATAAACCAAAGAACCAGATCTGAAAACAGACACCAAACCCTAATTTCTCAAAATTAGAAATCCCAGAGACAAATAGCTTGAAACATCAAACGGTGATCATATGATCATACGCCGTTGACAGAAAATAAACCCTAACTTGAAATCCTAAATTTTATCGAAACCCTAACCCTAAAAGATCAAGATCTGATTTGGGAACAACGTTGTTATGATATTCAGATTTCAATCGAACCTGTCTCTGATACCATGTTAAAAATCATAACAACTAAAAACTTCTTCTATTTATTGAATCTCAATTCAATAAACAACACATACATCTCCAAAACAACTGAATCATTCAATCCACCCCAGCTAATCTGTTGTGGATCTATTATCTATATGATAATAGTTCTATTACAAACGTATTACCTAGAATTATTACAAGAAACTGATTGAATCGGACAATAGAAATTGCAGAAAGAAAATATACGAACGAATATATTGAGGAGATATATTTTGTGTGTGTGTTGAAAGGGTTTCTTGAGTAACCCTAATCTGCCCATCGTATGATATATATACTGAGCATCTTTCCAGAATAGCAATCCAGTCCCTCATCTTTGCATCTTTATCACTATTAGTCCAAACTTCTTTACCTGCAAAATAACTTCTCAACCATACAAAATAAGTCCCTGTACTTATAACAATTACAGGTTTAGACTATAATTTCAACAAAAACACTTTCACATTTTCTGTTGAGAAAACAGGATGAGAAAAAAAGGAATGACACACTTTTTCAAACATATTAGCATATACACAATGCATATATTTTATAAAGATTAGTAAACAATTAGCTGGTATCATTTACTTGATTTAACTTTTGGAATTGGCATCCGTATGCATGAATATATATATATTTATGTATGCTACAATTATATATATATATATATATATATATATATATATATATATATATATATATATATATATATATATATATATATATATATATATATATATATATATATATATATATATATATATATATATATATATATATATATATATATATATATATATATATATATATATATATATATATATATATATATATATATATATATATATATATATATATATATATATATATATATATATATATATATATATATATATATATATATATATATATATATATATATATATATATATATATATATATATATATATATATATATATATATATATATATATATATATATATATATATATATATATATATATATATATATATATATATATATATATATATATATATATATATATATATATATATATATATATATATATATATATATATATATATATATATATATATATATATATATATATATATATATATATATATATATATATATATATATATATATATATATATATATATATATATATATATATATATATATATATATATATATATATATATATATATATATATATATATATATATATATATATATATATATATATATATATATATATATATATATATATATATATATATATATATATATATATATATATATATATATATATATATATATATATATATATATATATATATATATATATATATATATATATATATATATATATATATATATATATATATATATATATATATATATATATATATATATATATATATATATATATATATATATATATATATATATATATATATATATATATATATATATATATATATATATATATATATATATATATATATATATATATATATATATATATATATATATATATATATATATATATATATATATATATATATATATATATATATATATATATATATATATATATATATATATATATATATATATATATATATATATATATATATATATATATATATATATATATATATATATATATATATACGTATGCATGAATATATATATATTTATGTATGCTACAATTTGTGCTTGACCCGCTAACCAAATCTCATTAAAATCATTAATGGCTTGAGTGCCTGCCTTGACATTGTTAGCCTATATATATTAATTCTTGTTACTTTCAAGTTCTTTCATAATCAATCTTCTTAATTCTCTAAGAAAACACAAAACTTAAAAATGAAGTTTGGCAAGGAACTCACTTCACAAATGGTGCCAGAATGGAAAGAAGCATACATTAACTACAATTACCTCAAGACAATCTTGAAAGAAATCTCAAGTTCTCAAAAACTAAAGAAGAACCACTTAAATCCTCTGTGTTTGTCATCACGAAAAGAGAAATCGTCAAAAAGAAAGTCGATGAATAGTGTAACACCCCAAGCCGAGGTTCGGAATATCACGGAAATCACATAGCACCAGGTGGAATTACAATAGAACAAACTAAATGCAATTAAAGATTCGGTGAATCCAAAACATAACGAAGTAAGTAACAAAATACAACAGGAGCAAATAGCCATCAAAGTTAACAAAATAACAACCAAAGATGGCAAACAATCCTAAGTATAATGCAAAAGGCAGGCCAATGAATCCTTGATCCATGAAGTCCATAGTCCGGGTTTACAGCAAGCAAAGCAACTAAACTCCACGCCCTGGGAGAACCTGATTACCTGAAAAGTGTACTAAGCATAGTCAACACAAGGTTGGTGAGTTCGTAGTAATGGCCCACAAGGAACCATAGACAAAATCATAAAGCACGAAAGGAGGCTAAACCTGACATACAGTGAGCCTCTACGAAACACAATAATGTCCAACAACAAGATTACACAAGCGCAACGCGTGAAATGAGAAATGCATAAATGATATGAGTATCAATGCAAATGCCGGAATGCATGAATAAGCCAATATGCCTATCCTATGCGTGAGCTCAAGTCACCAATGCAACGATACCCTTCTGTCATCGCAATGAACAAGGCTGTATCTCAAAATCATCGAGATATATATGTCTATATACTCGGAGTCAGGTCTACATCCAAAATGGGTGCATACATCTATGCACCAGGATGTCGGCAATCCCCTGCCGAGGGTCATCAACAATGTATGCAATGCTTACAATCGAATGTAAATGCATAAATCATGAACCAACAATCAATATACGATGCACCTGTGCCATCAATCAATATACGATGAACCTGTGCCAACAATCAATATTCATCCAACATAAGCCAATTATCAACATTCATCCAACATAAGCCAACTGTCAACATTCATCACTCATAAGCCAACCACCATAATTTAAACCAACTATACGTACATATACTTCAGAGGATTCTACTTTCTTCAAGTCCCAGATGCTTATATATAGGGTCACCCGCAGCCTTCCCACCACATCTAAAACTCAATGAAGGCATAACCGACTTCCATGTATGTACGTCTATCCTAATGTAAAAGTAATACTTAACTAAAACATAACCCAAGTCAATCAAACGAAAAGAACCGTCACATCAATCCAACAATCAAGTCAAACAATCCATATATCAATAAACACAAAAGCATAATCAACCTCAAACACAAGTCTATCGTACAACAAATCATACGACTCTACAATGCACGTCATGTTCTATCTTAATCACAATATGTAACCAAAGTTTACCGCATAATCAACAAATCACTCAAACAATGAAGCACGTATGTTTACACTTTTCAGCCCGAATCTCTATTGAGTAGGGAACTACGGAACTCACCTTGGCTTCCAAGCTACGATTACGAGTTAAAAAGGAGTTATAAATGCTCAACAACCGCTACGAGTCCGCAACCTAGCAATAAATATCATATTATCATCAAAGTCAACTTCTATAATCCTAAACAAGTTGGTTTAGTAAGATTAGGGTCGAGTCACAACTCTTAGACGTCTAACCGCTTTCCCGCGTAAGAACAAGACACATTCGACTAGACATTTTTGAAAATGGAGAAAGATTCATGAAAAATGAATGTTACCAAAAGAAAGTAGACTCTTATACGATTCCAACGATAGGTCATATGACTCGATTGGACTTACGGATCAAAAGTTATAAGCGTTTGAAGTTGACGAAGAATCGCTTGACCAGTAACTTTTCACTGCGCCGCAGTGGGGTCTGGCACCTCCCACTGCGCCGCAGTGAGCCCTTTCTGCAGCCAAACAGCATCAGGAACGATCCTAAACGACCCAAAACACCTCCAAACACCATTTTAGTCCTAGGGATCGACCAAAAGACCTTTCCAACTCGATTTTGAGCATAACTAAGTATCAATAAACATAAATACACATAACCCAATCCACCATTTGTCCATCGGACGGCATTGATTGCTTTCTTCGCGAGTATGGAGATCATTCGTCGTGGTATATGGAATTTTTTCAGGGTGGAGAACGAACATCTAAACAACGTTGGTAAATATCGAGCTTTCAAATCGGTGCCACTACCTTTCACTTACGAGAACAACAAAGATCTATAATATATCCGGCTTCCAAATTTAATAATATTGTAAAATAACTCCTTTAATTTAACTTATTTTGAGGTTCCTTTCATTTTAGATTATGCTGGGAAAGATTTGGAAAACGGACATTTTTTATTGTGAAAAAGGTGTTGTATTATTTAATAATTCCTTTTATTTTCAAATTTCTCTTGTATTTGGCATGAACTATACGAGTGCATATCGTGTTTGACAAAAACCTTGACTAAAACCCTGTTTTTGTCGTCTAATGTATATATAGAAAAAATATGTGATACGTTTGGATCTTAAAAATGTGATATGTATGACTGTATGAGTATAATTTGCCGAAAGTCATAAAAGCATAATGGGCCATATACTTTTCAAAATTTCAAAGCTAGAATTAATCAATTAAAATTTGCTTTTAGAAAAAATCAATTATACGTTCAAAAATCAATACAGAACAAGAGACTGAGCACGATCGATTAATATGAAACATAAATATGCTGACATTATTTGGTAAGCGTCGCTAGATAACACACGGTTTTACTTTATGCGATTACAACGTTTTAACATATATTTCAAACACCGACTAAACAAGATGGTAATTGAATTTCTAACACCGCTTCTTCATAAACAAGTTATTGGATTCTTTAGATTAGATTTTGTCTAACACACGTTTAACTCTTATATCCACAAACTATATGTTAAGTTCATTAGTTCATTTTATTCGTAAGAAAAAACAGTTTTCGTCATTATTTGATTATTCATTTGCATGTTATATTAAAATATGAATTTCCGAGTGAATAACAAGCTTTATTTAAAAAATGAAATACAGCTCATGCAAAAGAAAAGAAAAGATCGAACAATGGAGACTTTAGTTAAGAAAATCAAAGGATACATCTCAAATTCGATTCTATTTAAAACCAACTGTGTATATTGTGCGTCACGCCGTTACATACTTGGCGGAGAAAGAGTAGGGAGGGGGTCTCCTCAAGTTATATATTTTCAACTTGAGGGGTCAAGTTGGAAACATCTTAACTATTGGATTAAAATCAATGGTCATGATTCAAAGATGATCTTTGAGTTTTAACCATTGATTCTAATCCAATCGTCTAAATTTTCCTAACATGACTAGTCATATTAGGGAACTTGAGGAAATCCCCTCCCGAAAAAACACTTTCACATTTTCTGTTGAGAAAACAGGATGAGAAAAAAAGGAATGACACACTTTTTCAAACATATTAGCATATACACAATGCATATATTTTATAAAGATTAGTAAACAATTAGCTGGTATCATTTACTTGATTTAACTTTTGGAATTGGCATCCGTATGCATGAATATATATATATTTATGTATGCTACAATTTGTGCTTGACCCGCTAACCAAATCTCATTAAAATCATTAATGGCTTGAGTGCCTGCCTTGACATTGTTAGCCTATATATATTAATTCTTGTTACTTTCAAGTTCTTTCATAATCAATCTTCTTAATTCTCTAAGAAAACACAAAACTTAAAAATGAAGTTTGGCAAGGAACTCACTTCACAAATGGTGCCAGAATGGAAAGAAGCATACATTAACTACAATTACCTCAAGACAATCTTGAAAGAAATCTCAAGTTCTCAAAAACTAAAGAAGAACCACTTAAATCCTCTGTGTTTGTCATCACGAAAAGAGAAATCGTCAAAAAGAAAGTCGATGAATAGAGCTTTTAGTGGACTTACTAATAGGCATGGTAATTACAACAATGACAAAGGTAAAGACATTGAAGTCATTAGTGTGAGTGAGATACAACATGATCAGGAGTGCGAGAATTACCAAACTACGTTCCTTTGGTCACTAGAAGAAGGAGCCGAGAATGAGCTGCTGTTTGTTAAAATACTTGATGATGAATTTAACAAGGTGAACAATTTCTTTAGAGGCAAGGTGGAGGAGGTCGCGTTTGAAGCTAAGGAGTTGAATAAACAAATGGATGTTTTCATAGCTCTCCGGCTCAAAATCAATGGTCCACGTTCTCAAAGTTCCGTCGTACCATCAAGCTCAGGTAAACATTCATTCAAATACATGTTCAATCTGTCTCAAAATAAATGTTCATGTTGAAAATAATCACACACAATATCGGATATGCACACTCTAATAGTGTGGTTTTAACTTTTTAGTTAGCTTAAATTCAGTTATATCCTTTTGAAAAAACTTTTTGGTATATAATATTTAAGGTACATCACCCATACCGGAAATTCAAGAGCTTGAAGAACTACCAGAAGGGGACAGAAATATGGTTTCTTTAGATGTTTTAAATAATGTAAAGATTAATGTAATACCAGAATCTGCAACATCCACCTTGAGAACTTTACTTGATGGGACAAAATCGAAGTTATCATTCAGCAAAGAAGAACTTAGAAATACACAGATTAAACTGAAGCAGGCTTTTGTAGAGTTCCATAGAAAGCTCCGGGTTTTAAAAAGCTACTCGTAAGCACTTTTAATCATTTATCAATCAACATATATATAAAATTAGTAGCAAAATTATATTTGTAACTAATAAATTCATTGTTCTTGACAGTTTCTTGAATCAATTGGCTTTCTCCAAGATCATGAAGAAGTATGACAAGGTCTTAGTTAGATTATTGAAATTGGTCATTAACATTGTTTGTTTGGTTATTCAAGTTTTGACATTTTTTTTATTGTTGCAGATCACATCAAGAAACACATTAAAAGCTTATCAAGAGATGGTTGAAAATTCTTACTTGGGCCAATCTGATGAGGTAAAATTAGATACTCGTACTATAGTACTTAAGATTTGCAGATTAATTGAAAACAACTAAAATTTTTCGGGTGATATCAGGTTATTAAGCTCATGGAAAGAATAGAAGTTGTGTTTATAAAGCACTTTGCCAATGGAAATCGCCGTCAAGGAATGAGAGATTTAAGGCCAAGAGGTAAAAGAGACAAGCATAGAGTAACATTTTTTGTTGGTAAGTTGTATAATTAAGAAGGTTACAAACATCATCTTCTATTTTGCGTAATTCACTTCGTTTTCAGCCATAAAGCAATGCATATTTAAAGAATGTTGAAAAAAAAGGCTCAAGCTTTCAAAAGAAGTTCATTTAGGGTGCACCATGGACCCAGCCTACCTATTAGTAATTAATTTCTAACTTTACAACTCATGGATACAGGTTGTTTCTTTGGCTGCTCTATAGCACTCGTAGTTGCAGTCATATTAACAGTACACGCTAGAGAACTTCTTAAGAGTGAAGGTCGTGACCAATACATGACTAATATATTTCCGCTATACAGTTTATTTGCATACGTTGTGTTACACATGCTAATGTATGCTGGAAATATATACTATTGGAAGCGTTATCGTGTCAATTACTCCTTTATTTTTGGGTTCAATCGGAATACAGAATTGGGTTATAGAGAAATTCTTCTTCTCAGCTCTGCTCTTTCAGTGCTCACTCTTGCAGCTGTACTCTCAAATCTAGAAATGGAAATGGATGAAAGAACTGAAAGTTTTCAAGCCTTAACTGAACTAGTCCCCTTAGGATTAGTCATTGTAAGAAATTTTTTGTTTGTCCTTTTGATCATAACTTATTTGTAACGAAAAGTATACTAACTAGTTGGAACATCTTTTTTTCTAGGCGTTACTTTTGGTAATACTTTGTCCATTTAACATTATCTTTCGTTCAAGCCGATTCTTCCTCATAGTGTATCTTTGGCACTGTATATGTGCTCCACTTTACAAGGTCACATTCCCTGACTTTTTCTTGGCCGATCAACTGACGAGTCAGGTAATTGACTTAAATTTTTTATTGGTACTAGTAGTCCTAATGATCTAAACTCTAAAGGCACCTGGGTTGTTATTTGAAAAACTAATTTCATGGTTTCATTTCAGGTTCAGTTATTCAGGACTTTGGAATTTTATGTATGCTACTATGGTTGGGGAGACTTCAAGAGACGAGCGAACACATGTGAACAAAGCGATGTTTATCAGACTCTTTTTATATTTGTTGCAGTTATCCCATACTGGTCTCGTTTCCTACAGGTAATTAAACTTCACACAACACTTTATGAAGTTGCCAGGGGATGAAATAAGTCTTTTTTAGTGTAAGTCAGACTAGGTTTACCCACAAGCTTGTATTTACCGGCCCATTTATAGAAAAATGTAATTGGTGATCAATGTGTTACAAAAAGAATATTATGAAGAAAAAAAAAAGCGTAATGGGGGGAACCCTAGCCCCGGTACCACAATTGGATACCCATCGACCCACCCCGTATGAGCCATAAGAATATTATGAAATTATACTAAATCCTAGTTTTTTAAACAAAAATGATCATATATGTGTGAATTTCTACTTGTTTGAGAGTAAACACAAACCATATCAACTGTTCAAGTAAATGGGTCAAAATTGTCATCTATAAAGACAATGTATTTATAAGTTGGGTGTTTTGTCTTTGTGTACCAGTGCTTAAGACAAGTGTGTGAGTTGAAAGACTATGGTCAAGGCATGAATGGACTCAAGTACTTATCAGCAATCGTTGCGGTTATTACAAGAACAATTTATGTTCAGAGGAGAGGATCGACTATGAGAATCATTGCTGCATCTAGTTCGGGTGTTGCTACAATTTATAACACTTACTGGGATATGGTCAAGGACTGGGGTCTGCTTTGTAAGGACTCCAAAAATCCTTGGTTAAGAGATAGACTCATTTTACCAAACAAATCTGTCTACTTTGTTGCAATGGTATTATTTGATACCTACCTATATTATGATCTTGTTTGAGTTCACTCTTAGTTTTAAAAATATTCCATAATGGTTTTGATGAATTCGCAGGTTTTGAATGTGATATTGAGACTTGCGTGGATGCAAACGGTGTTAGATTTCCATGAAGCTCCTTGGCTACATCGAAGCATGGTGATATTTGTGGTTGCGTGTTTGGAGATCATTCGTCGAGGTATATGGAACTTCTTTAGGTTGGAAAACGAACACTTGAACAATGTAGGCAAATTTCGAGCCTTTAAGTCAGTTCCACTTCCTTTTAGCTATGAGGACGGGGACAAGGAATTATGATAACATTATATATGGAACGGATAGATACATCTGTGTTACTTGTATAAATATTGTTTGCCTCTATTTTGTTCTAATACATTATTGTTTGACACTTTGACTATCTAAAGGAAAGCCTATTATAATTTGGCGCTGAACTCGTCACGTGAGAGTTAGATTAAACTTTTAATTTCGATTATTCCAACTAGTTAACTTGACCTGTATTTTAGAGACAGAGGAAGATAAGTTCATACGAATTTTCACAACTTTAAAATTAAAATATAATTCCAATATGGGAAGTGATTTTTCTACTACAACTTTTACTTTTCTTACTACAAAACAATTTTTATGACCTTTTTACTCATTTGTTTTCGCACAAGTTTTTTACTTATTTGTTTACGTACTTTCTCTGTTCTCTTTTATTTTCTTCACTTTCATATCTCTTTATTTCATTTGTATAGTCTTTAATCTTTATTATTCCATTAAATAACTTCTTTAAGAAAACAAAACAAAAAAAGAAAAAAAAAAAAAAAAAAAAAAATAAAAATACAAATAAAATAAAACTTAAAAACAAAAAAAAAAAAAAAAAAAAAAAAAAAAAAAAAAAAAAAAAAAAAAAAAAAAAAAAAAAAAAAAAAAAAAAAAAAAAAAAAAAAAAAAAAAAAAAAAAAAAAAAAAAAAAAAAAAAAAAAAAAAAAAAAAAAAAAAAAAAAAAAAAAAAAAAAAAAAAAAAAAAAAAAAAAAAAAAAAAAAAAAAAAAAAAAAAAAAAAAAAAAAAAAAAAAAAAAAAAAAAAAAAAAAAAAAAAAAAAAAAAAAAAAAAAAAAAAAAAAAAAAAAAAAAAAAAAAAAAAAAAAAAAAAAAAAAAAAAAAAAAAAAAAAAAAAAAAAAAAAAAAAAAAAAAAAAAAAAAAAAAAAAAAAAAAAAAAAAAAAAAAAAAAAAAAAAAAAAAAAAAAAAAAAAAAAAAAAAAAAAAAAAAAAAAAAAAAAAAAAAAAAAAAAAAAAAAAAAAAAAAAAAAAAAAAAAAAAAAAAAAAAAAAAAAAAAAAAAAAAAAAAAAAAAAAAAAAAAAAAAAAAAAAAAAAAAAAAAAAAAAAAAAAAAAAAAAAAAAAAAAAAAAAAAAAAAAAAAAAAAAAAAAAAAAAAAAAAAAAAAAAAAAAAAAAAAAAAAAAAAAAAAAAAAAAAAAAAAAAAAAAAAAAAAAAAAAAAAAAAAAAAAAAAAAAAAAAAAAAAAAAAAAAAAAAAAAAAAAAAAAAAAAAAAAAAAAAAAAAAAAAAAAAAAAAAAAAAAAAAAAAAAAAAAAAAAAAAAAAAAAAAAAAAAAAAAAAAAAAAAAAAAAAAAAAAAAAAAAAAAAAAAAAAAAAAAAAAAAAAAAAAAAAAAAAAAAAAAAAAAAAAAAAAAAAAAAAAAAAAAAAAAAAAAAAAAAAAAAAAAAAAAAAAAAAAAAAAAAAAAAAAAAAAAAAAAAAAAAAAAAAAAAAAAAAAAAAAAAAAAAAAAAAAAAAAAAAAAAAAAAAAAATTTTAAAAAGAAAAAAAATCGACACTATCAAAAATCAAAAATAAGAATTTGATAAAAGAAAACAAATATGACACACATTAAAAAAATTATTATTATTATTATTATTATTATTATTATTATTATTATTATTATTATTATTTATTTTTTTATTTTATTATTATTATTATTATTATTATTATTATTATTATTATTATTATTATTGTTAAAATTGTTATTATTATTATTATTATTATTATTATTATTATTATTATTATTATTATTATTATTATTATTATTATTATTATTATTATTATTATTATTATTATTATTATTATTATTATTATTATTATTATTATTATTATTATTATTATTATTATTATTATTATTATTATTATTATTATTATTATTATTATTATTATTATTATTATTATTATTATTATTATTATTATTATTATTATTATTATTATTATTATTATTATTATTATTATTATTATTATTATTATTATTATTATTATTATTATTATTATTATTATTATTATTATTATTATTATTATTATTATTATTATTATTATTATTATTATTATTATTATTATTATTATTATTATTATTATTATTATTATTATTATTATTATTATTATTATTATTATTATTATTATTATTATTATTATTATTATTATTATTATTATTATTATTATTATTATTATTATTATTATTATTATTATTATTATTATTATTATTATTATTATTATTATTATTATTATTATTATTATTATTATTATTATTATTATTATTATTATTATTATTATTATTATTATTATTATTATTATTATTATTATTATTATTATTATTATTATTATTATTATTATTATTATTATTATTATTATTATTATTATTATTATTATTATTATTATTATTATTATTATTATTATTATTATTATTATTATTATTATTATTATTATTATTATTATTATTATTATTATTATTATTATTATTATTATTATTATTATTATTATTATTATTATTATTATTATTATTATTATTATTATTATTATTATTATTATTATTATTATTATTATTATTATTATTATTATTATTATTATTATTATTATTATTATTATTATTATTATTATTATTATTATTATTATTATTATTATTATTATTATTATTATTATTATTATTATTATTATTATTATTATTATTATTATTATTATTATTATTATTATTATTATTATTATTATTATTATTATTATTATTATTATTATTATTATTATTATTATTATTATTATTATTATTATTATTATTATTATTATTATTATTATTATTATTATTATTATTATTATTATTATTATTATTATTATTATTATTATTATTATTATTATTATTATTATTATTATTATTATTATTATTATTATTATTATTATTATTATTATTATTATTATTATTATTATTATTATTATTATTATTATTATTATTATTATTATTATTATTATTATTATTATTATTATTATTATTATTATTATTATTATTATTATTATTATTATTATTATTATTATTATTATTATTATTATTATTATTATTATTATTATTATTATTATTATTATTATTATTATTATTATTATTATTATTATTATTATTATTATTATTATTATTATTATTATTATTATTATTATTATTATTATTATTATTATTATTATTATTATTATTATTATTATTATTATTATTATTATTATTATTATTATTATTATTATTATTATTATTATTATTATTATTATTATTATTATTATTATTATTATTATTATTATTATTATTATTATTATTATTATTATTATTATTATTATTATTATTATTATTATTATTATTATTATTATTATTATTATTATTATTATTATTATTATTATTATTATTATTATTATTATTATTATTATTATTATTATTATTATTATTATTATTATTATTATTATTATTATTATTATTATTATTATTATTATTATTATTATTATTATTATTATTATTATTATTATTATTATTATTATTATTATTATTATTATTATTATTATTATTATTATTATTATTATTATTATTATTATTATTATTATTATTATTATTATTATTATTATTATTATTATTATTATTATTATTTTATTTATTATTATTATTATTATTATTATTATTATTATTATTAGTATGTAGTTTCCAAGATTAGTTTGTAGGGTTATTATATTTGATAGCTATGTACTTGTGTTAACATTGTAGGAGGAAGTTTTGTGAGTGAGCATTTAATGACCATCTCCTCCAAGCCGCCTGCAACTCAACAGTGGCGTGGCTTTTGAAGTAAGTACAAAGGTTATGACACAAAGTAGAAGAATAATCTGATTACATTTAATGCTTAATCCGCTCAAAACTTATAGATTAAGATTCGTAATATTGTTTGAAATTTGATTTTAACTCACTCACATATAGAGTAGATATATATACATACATATATAGATATATACATATTTGAGCGGGAATAATATTGCTTTGGGATAAGGGATATAATTTAGTTAACCCTAATATTGTTTTCATTATTCATAAAACACCACAAAAAACTCTTATCTCTCTCTCTCTCATGGCAACAACTAATATTGATAATAATAATAATAATAATAATAATAATAATAATAATAATAATAATAATAATAATAATAATAATAATAATAATAATAATGATAATAATAATAATAATAATAATAATAATAATAATAATAATAATAATAATAATAATAATAATAATAATAATAATAATAATAATGAAGATGAATAATAATAATAATAATAATAATAATAATAATAATAATAATAATAATAATAATAATAATAATAATAATAATAATAATAATAATAATAATAATAATAATAATAATAATAATAATAATAATAATAATAATAATAATAATAATAATAATAATAATAATAATAATAATAATAATAATAATAATAATAATAATAATAATAATAATAATAATAATAATAATAATAATAATAATAATAATAATAATAATAATAATAATAATAATAATAATAATAATAATAATAATAATAATAATAATAATAATAATAATAATAATAATAATAATAATAATAATAATAATAATAATAATAATAATAATAATAATAATAATAATAATAATAATAATAATAATAATAATAATAATAATAATAATAATAATAATAATAATAATAATAATAATAATAATAATAATAATAATAATAATAATAATAATAATAATAATAATAATAATAATAATAATAATAATAATAATAATAATAATAATAATAATAATAATAATAATAATAATAATAATAATAATAATAATAATAATAATAATAATAATAATAATAATAATAATAATAATAATAATAATAATAATAATAATAATAATAATAATAATAATAATAATAATAATAATAATAATAATAATAATAATAATAATAATAATAATAATAATAATAATAATAATAATAATAATAATAATAATAATAATAATAATAATAATAATAATAATAATAATAATAATAATAATAATAATAATAATAATAATAATAATAATAATAATAATAATAATAATAATAATAATAATAATAATAATAATAATAATAATAATAATAATAATAATAATAATAATAATAATAATAATAATAATAATAATAATAATAATAATAATAATAATAATAATAATAATAATAATAATAATAATAATAATAATAATAATAATAATAATAATAATAATAATAATAATAATAATAATAATAATAATAATAATAATAATAATAATAATAATAATAATAATAATAATAATAATAATAATAATAATAATAATAATAATAATAATAATAATAATAATAATAATAATAATAATAATAATAATAATAATAATAATAATAATAATAATAATAATAATAATAATAATAATAATAATAATAATAATAATAATAATAATAATAATAATAATAATAATAATAATAATAATAATAATAATAATAATAATAATAATAATAATAATAATAATAATAATAATAATAATAATAATAATAATAATAATAATAATAATAATAATAATAATAATAATAATAATAATAATAATAATAATAATAATAATAATAATAATGATAATAATAATAATAATAATAATAATAATAATAATAATAATAATAATAATAATAATAATAATAATAATAATAGTAATAATAATAATAATAATAATAATAATAATAATAATAATAATAATAATAATAATAATAATAATAATACGTTACAAGTGTTTGTATGTATCTAAACCCTAAAGTATAAAGAAGTTGATTAGATCTACCTGATATCTACATCTCCACCGCCGTCCACCACAACCCTATCACCACCGACGCCACCCACTTCAAGAAACAGACCACCACAACCCCATCTAGCGTATTTTTTCGAACATCAAATCTGCCACGTTTCAAGGAATGCCAAGTGTATTATCATCATCTTCGAAATTCATATCATAGTAGACTTCCGTTGATTCTTCAAGATGATTGCAACATCGTGAATTTTGACCCATTGACTTTATGTGTAATTTGACTAACAATCTTGTTTAATGAAATAAGTGGGTCGTTTGGTGAATTAAATGATAATGTGTGTTAGTCGAGTCGTTATTTAGTGTGTTGGCATTTAGTTGTGCAACCGATTGTTTTATGGCTTGTGGGAGAAACGGGTCGGCCCGTGGGTAGTCCAAGACCCACCAGCCACCCATGACCCATTTTTCTCCCCCCTTATCCTTTCCCCCCTCTCATTTTCATTCTATCTATCTATCTCTTTCTCTCTTTCTCTCAAGAACAAGCAAGACCCATTTCAATCTTCTTCACCATTTCTTGCATCAAATTAGTGTTGGAATCGATTATAACATAGAAATCATAGTCACTTTCATCTCACTTTCGTCTTATCAAAGAATCAAAGCCAAGTTCTAGCATTTTTACCCAATTAGGTCAAATTTGGGTTTGAGCTCAAGGAGACGTTTTGGTAAGTTAAATTCATCCCATTTACTTCTATTTATGCTTGTTCTTATGTTTCTAGTCGTTTTTATGGGATTCCAAGACTTGAAAATGGTAAAAATGGAAATTAGGGTTAGGGTTTGAAGGATTTGTGGACGATTATGATGTTTTGGTCGAATTTGTGGGTTGGGTTATGTGTATTTATGGTTAATAATGTTTGATTATACTTCAAATTGGGTTAAAAGGCTTTACAAATCGTTTTGGATGTCATATGGTTGTTTTTGGGGTTTTGGTTCGGGCTGCAGCTGCTGCTGCTTCTGGCCAGAACTGGGCCACTGCGGCGCAGTGGCTTAGGCCTAGCCCACTGCGGCGCAGTGGCTAGGGCCTGGTCATGTTTTGGTTAGCCCACTGCGGCGCAGTGAGCCCTTACCTGCTCACTGCGGCGCAGTGCCATACTTCTGGTTCTGGTCCGACTTAGCCACTGCGGCGCAGTGAGCTTGGTTTTGGCTCACTGCGACGCAGTGGATAGTTACTGGGAAAGTACGCACGTCGATTTTCAAACGTTAATAACTTTTGATCCGTAAGTCCAAATAAGTCGTATGACCTGTCGTTGGAATCGTAAGAGAGTCTAGTTTCTAGTAGTAACACTCTTTTGTATGAATCTTTTGTCATTTCTAAAAAGGTCAAGTCGAATGCGTTTTGTTCCTACTCGTTTAAGTTGTAAAGGCATTTAGGGTTTGTGACTCGACCTAATTGTGATAAACCAACTTGTTTATGATTGTAGAGTTGACATTATGGTATTATGATGTATAATTATAGGTTGTGGACGTGTGGACCCTATTACTCGTTTGTAATCTTATTCTAGCTTCTTTGCCAGGCAAGGTGAGTTTCGTATCTCCCTACTCGCTTGAGATTCGGGCTGAAAAGTGTAAACCTGGCGTGTTTACTTGCATTTATTGATTTATTGATTGGTTGACTTGATTGTTGGATTGATGGGATAGTTCGTTTCGTTTAATTGACTTGGGCTATGTTTTAGTTAAGTATTACTTTTATATTAGGATAGACGTACATACATGGAAGTCGGTTATGCCTTCATTGGGTTCTAGATGTGGTGGGAAGGCTGCGGGTGACCCTATATATAAGCATCTGGGACTTGAAGAAAGTAGAATCCTCTGAAGTATATGTACGTATAGTCGGTTTAAATTGTGATTAGTGGCTTATGTTGTTGATTATTGATTGTTGGCGTATGATGGTCGTATATTGGTTGTTGGGTTATGTTTTGACGAATATTGATTGTTGGCGCAGGTTTAGCGCATATTGATTGTTGGTTCATGATTTATGCATTTACATTCGATTGTAAACATTGCATACATTGTTGATGACCCTCGGCAGGGGATTGCCGACATCCTGGTGCATAGATGTATGCACCCATTTTGGATGTAGACCTGACTCCGAGTATATAGACATATATATCTCGATGATTTTGAGATACAGCCTTGTTCATTGCGATGACAGAAGGGTATCGTTGCATTGGTGACTTGAGTTCACGCATAGGATAGGCATATTGGCTTATTCATGCATTCCAGCATTTGCATTGATACTCATATCATTTATGCATTTCTCTTTTCACGCGTTGCGCTTGTGTAATCTTGTTGTTGGACATTATTGTGTTTCGTAGAGGCTCATTGTATGTCAGGTTTAGCCTCCTTTCGTGCTTTATGATTCTGTCTATGGTTCCTTGTGGGCCATTACTACGAACTCACCAACCTTGTGTTGACTATGCTTAGTACACTTTTCAGGTAATCAGGTTCTCCCAGGGCGTGGAGTTTAGTTTCTTTGCTTGCTGTAAACCCGGACTATGGACTTCATGGATCAAGGATTCATTGGCCTGCCTTTTGCATTATACTTAGGATCGTTTGCCATCTTTGGTTGTTATTTTGTTAACTTTGATGGCTATTTGCTCCTGTTGTATTTTGTTACTTACTTCGTTATGTTTTGGATTCACCAAATCTTTAATTGCATTTAGTTTGTTCTATTGTAATTCCACCTGGTGCTATGTGATTTCCGTGATATTCCGAGCCTCGGCTTGGGGTGTTACAGAATGGTGGCCCATGCGTGGTCGTAGAGAATTAGGCGGTTTGACCTAGACTACGGCTTAAGTTAAAACTCTTCATATAGCATGCATGGTTAGGAAATTCGTGTGCAATGTGAATTATGTGAATCCCCGTGTGAGTTCGTAGTTAAGACCTCTTGTGTGATAGCTTGAATTCAATGTGATGAATGTGGATTACGGTTAGTATGGTTTGTTGTTGTTAATTGTTGGAACTAATTGGATGATTTAGGGCAAAATGAAAGGATGCCATTAACTTAGTATAATATTGTGGCAACCCTAAAAGAACCCGATCAACTCTTTTATGGTTACCCGATGTTATAGCAAGTTCATGACATCGTGGATTGCGCACGCGTGGCTTAAAGTATAATAAGGAACCGATATGCTTAATGGAAGTTGATTAGGTGGAGGGTTAGCCGTTGGTACACCCTGTATACATACCAGGTCAATAACTAGTAAGCATATCGAATTCGGATTATACTTTGAATCATTTGTGTTAGTTGTTTAACTGCATGATATTTTGAGCATGATTACTTAAATTAATGGTGAGGTATTGTAATAAATCCAACGTGATGATATGATATGTGGAAATCCCTTATAATTCTAACACTCTTGCCTTAGCATAACGTTATGAAATGAGTATGTGGTATCGGTATGAGAGCATTGACTACTTGTGTGGCTAACATGTGAGCATTTGAGACTAACTCTCGGGTCAACGTGTCACTTGTTTTATAGAAATGGCGAGACCAAGGAGAGTCGGAACAAACTATAGGGCCGAAGAGGAAGAACCGCAACCGGAAGCTCAACCGGAAGTGCAAGGAGGTAGGGGCCGTGGTAGAGGTCGTGGTAGGGGCCGTGGTAGGGGTCGTGGTGGAGCTCCTGAGCCAAACTTGGCCGAGGTAATCGCACAAACGGTCGCCGGCATCATGCCAACCATCATTGCTCAAGTCACGGCAAGTCTTGGGCAAAACAATGGGCCTCAAAACAACGAAGCCCCAGAAAACGTAAACAATGAAAATGATCAACCTTATGCCGAAGAAGATGAAGGAGAGGAACCAGTGGGAGTTGGTATCGGGATGCCCATGAATAATCAATATGGCGGATACCGCCAAGGGTGTATATTTAAAGATTTTAAGAGTTGTGGGGCACCGGAGTTCGATGGGAAAGGGGGTCCCACGGAATGTATAAGGTGGTTTGAGGCGATAGAGGCGGTGATAGAAAGGAGTCATTGCACCTACGATGACCGGATTTCCTATGCATCCGGCATGTTTAGGCATGACGCCTTGAGTTGGTGGAACCAAGAAATAACCTTGGGACGGACTCATAACTTGGAGTGGATCGACTTCAAGAACAAAGTAAAAGCAAAGTTTTGTCCTCCCTATGAACTACAAAACTTGACTATCGAGTTTGCTAATCTCAACATGGAGGGAGCCGACTACAAAGGCTATGTGAGACGATTTCAAGAGTTGTCCACCCTCATTCCTCACTTGGTGGGTACCGAGTCACAGGCCATCCAGAAGTTTGTATTGGGCTTGAATCCTCAAGTCCGATCTTATGTAAACTCCAACATGCCTACTTCTTTGGCTAATGCGGTCAACCAAGCCGGGAGTGTGACTGAAGATTTATTGAGATGTGGTGTTTTGAGTAAGTCCTCATCAAACAAGAGGAAAGAAGTAGGGGAGTCAAGTGGGGTAAAGAAAGCGGGAAGGTTTGACCCCAAGAATGCTTATAGGGGTAGGGTAATGGCGGCGGTAGAACCGGCTAGGAGGCCTTATACCGGGCCTCATCCTTTCTGTGGGAGGTGCAACAGGCACCATCCCGCCACTACTCCATGTGGGGCATGCTATAATTGCAACCAAGTTGGGCACGCATCCAAGAATTGTAGAGCTCCAAGAGCCGGCCCAATGAATGCGGCTCCTATTCGGGCCGTTCCTCCTCAAGGTAACCAAAGAAGAGGCGAATGTTTTGAATGTGGTAGCCGTGACCACTACCGAAATAATTGTCCTCGATGGGTGGGACAACAAGTTCAAGTAGCTGTTCATCCCAACCAACTACAAATGGTCGGGCCTAATCAAAACCGGGGACAACAAGGCCACCAAGTGCAACCACGCGGCCGAGCCTTTGCGGCCAATGCAAATGAAGCCCGCAATGATCCTAACGTTGTAGCAGGTACTTTTCTCCTTAATGGTCTCTATGCCACCGTTCTATTTGATTCCGGGGCCGATTTTAGCCTCGTGTCTTCTAATTTTGTTCCTTTGATTGATGTGCATCCGTGTGCTCTAAACTATGTGCTTGACATTGAAATGGTAAACGGTCACTAACTAGAATTAGTCAAATACTTCGAGAATGTGTCTTGACTTTGGAAGATGTCGACTTCTTCATTGACCTTATGCCCCTTGACATTGGTAGTTTTGATATTATAGTGGGTATGGATTGGTTGACGGCGGTAAATGCAACCATTGATTGTGGCGAGAGAGTTGTTAAAATACCTTTGGCTAACGGTAAAATTCTTAGGGTTCAAGGCGAAATCTCCGATTCCTCTAATTCTAAAGTCTTTAGTGCTACCATCTCAAAGGTAGAATTGAAGACCGTTCCTATCGTTTGTGATTTTCCCGATGTTTTTCCGGATGACTTACCGGGATTACCTCCAACCCGTGAACTTGATTTTCGTATCAATCTTATTCCCGAAGCCGCGCCCATAGCAAAAGCTCCATATAGACTAGCCTTAACCGAAATGCAGGAGCTACAAACTCAACTCAAGGAACTCCAAGAGAAGGGTTTCATTCGCCCTAGTCAATCTCCTTGGGGTGCTCCTGTTCTCTTCGTCAAAAAGAAAGACGGATCCTTCAGAATGTGTATTGATTACCGGGAATTGAACAAGCTCACCGTGAAGAACCGATATCCTCTCCCTAGAATTGATGACTTGTTTGATCAACTTCAAGGAGCTAAGCACTTCTCAAAAATCGATCTTCGCTCGGGTTATCATCAACTCCGGGTACATGAAGATGACATCCCCAAAACGGCTTTTCGCACAAGGTATGGTCATTTTGAATTCACCGTAATGCCTTTTGGGTTGACTAATGCACTGGCGGTGTTCATGGACTTGATGAACCGGGTGTGTCAACCATACTTAGACAAGTCTGTCATTGTGTTCATTGATGACATACTTGTATACTCGAAGACGAAGGAGGAGCATGTTGAGCACTTGCGTGAAGTGCTTGAACTACTAAGGAAAGAGAAATTGTATGCTAAGTTCTCCAAGTGTGAGTTTTGGTTGGAAGAGGTTCACTTTCTTGGTCACGTGGTGAGCAAGGAGGTATTCATGTGGACCCAAGCAAGATTGAAGCGGTCAAGAATTGGAGAAGACCCGAAACGCCATCCGAGATCCGCCAATTTCTTGGATTGGCGGGTTATTATAGAAGATTTATTGAAAATTTCTCCCGTATTGCACAACCACTCACTCTCTTGACTCAAAGGAGAGAAATTTTGAATGGGGCGAAAGACAAGAAAGCGCCTTCCAAACTCTTAAAGATATGCTATGTGATGCTCCTATTTTGACGCTACCGGATGGAATTGAAGATTTCGTTGTTTATTGTGATGCTTCGGGGCAAGGGTTGGGTTGTGTTCTTATGCAAAGGGGTAAGGTCATTGCTTATGCCTCTCGTCAATTGAAGGTGCATGAGAAGAACTACCCGACACATGATTTGGAATTAGGAGCGGTTGTGTTTGCTTTGAAGTGTTGGAGGCATTATCTCTATGGCACCAAATGTGTGATTTATACCGATCACAAAAGCCTCCAACACATCTTCAACCAAAGTGAATTGAATATGAGGCAAAGGCGTTGGTTAGAACTATTTAGTGATTATGATTGTGACATCCGTTATCACCCGGGCAAGGCAAATGTAGTAGCCGATGCCTTGAGCCGAAAGGAGAGAGTGAAACCAAGACGGGCTAGAGCTATGAGCCTCACGGTAGGGCCAAATATTCGTGATCGGATCATTGAAGCCCAAATTCAAACCACCCTACCGGAAAACTTTGGAAACGAAAACCTAGATGGCATGGAACAACTATTTGACCGAAAGAATGATAATGGGCTATACATGGTTGAAAGACTTTGGGTTCCTATTTCGGCGACTTAAGAACGCTTATTATGAATGAGGCTCACCTATCGCCTTATTCGGTCCATCCCGGTCGGATAAGATGTACTTTGACTTGAAGGAATTGTATTGGTGGCCGGGCATGAAGCGTGATGTGGCAAGGTATGTGAGTGAGTGTCTTACTTGCTTACAAGTCAAAGCCGATCACAAGAAGCCACCCGGATTGTTGGTGCAACCGGTGATGCCTGAATGGAAGTGGGAGCATATCTCAATGGACTTCATCACTAAACTACCGAAGACGAGAAGCGGCCGTGACACGATTTGGGTGATAGTAGATCGGCTAACGAAGTCGGCTCACTTTTTAGCCATTCGTGAAACCGATAAATTTGACACTTTGGTTCGATTGTACATCAAGGAAGTAATATCTAAGCATGGAGTGCCGATTTCTATCATCTCGGATAGGGATGCCCGTTTTAAATCAAAATTTTGGGAAGCCTTTCAAAAAGCCATGGGTACTCGACTCGACATGAGCACGGCGTTTCACCCTCAAACGGATGGGCAAACCGAGAGAACCATTCAAACACTCGAAGACATGTTAAGGGCGTGTGCAATCGATTTTGGTGGAAGTTGGGAAGACCATTTGCCGCTAGTAGAGTTTTCATACAACAATAGCTACCATGCTACCATTCAAATGGCACCCTTTAAAGCATTGTATGGTAGAGTATGTCGTTCTCCTCTAGCTTGGGCGGAAATTGGAGAGAGTCAACTTATCGGGCCGGAAATTGTGATTGAAACAACTAAGGTAATATCTCAAATTAAGGAGAAGTTGCAATTGGCCCGTGAACGTCAAAAGAAGTATGCCGATGTGAGGCGAAGACCGTTGGAGTTTGAAGTTGGTGATTTTGTACTTTTGAAAGTGTCACCTTGGAAGGGCGTCGTACGTTTTGTGAAGCGGGAAAACTTGCACCAAGGTATATTGGTCCTTTCAAGATTCTTGAACGAGTCGGGAAAGTTGCTTATCGGCTAGAATTGCCTCAAGAGCTTAGCGGTGTGCATGATGTGTTTCATATTTGTAACTTGCGCAAGTGTTTGGCGGATCCTACACATCATGTGCCTATGGACGAAATTAGGGTTGATTCGAATTTGAACTTTGTTGAAGAACCGGTAGAGATTTTGGACCGTCAAGAAAAGAGACTCAAGAAGAAGCGCTACACCATTGTGAAGGTAAGATGGAACGCTAGACGTGGAGCCGAGTTCACTTGGGAGAGAGAAGACCATATGAAGACTAAGTATCCGCATTTATTTATATTTAGGGTTTTGTTGAATTTCGGGACGAAATTCTTTCAACGGGGGAATAATGTAACATCCGTGAATTTTGACCCATTGATTTTATGTGTAATTTGACTAACAATCTTGTTTAATGAAATAAGTGGTCGTTTGGTGAATTAAATGACAATGTGTGTTAGTCGAGTCGTTATTTAGTTTGTTGGCATTTAGTTGTGCAACCGATTGTTTTATGGCTTGTGGGAGAAACGGGTCGGCCCGTGGGTAGTCCAAGACCCACCAGCCACCCATGACCCATTTCCCCCCTTATCTTCTTTCCCCCTCTCATTTTCTTATCTATCTATCTCTTTCTCTCTTTCTCTCAAGAACAAAGCAAGACCCATTTCAATCTTCTTCACCATTTCTTGCATCAAATTAGTGTTGGATCGATTATAACATAGAAATCATAGTCACTTTCATCTCACTTTCGTCTTATCAAAGAATCAAAGCCAAGTTCTAGCATTTCTTTACCCAATTAGGTCAAATTTGGGTTTGAGCTCAAGGAGACGTTTTGGTAAGTTAAATCATCCCATTTACTTCTATTTATGCTTGTTCTTATGTTTCTAGTCGTTTTTATGGGATTCCAAGACTTGAAAATGGTAAAAATGGAAATTAGGGTTAGGGTTAGGGTTTGAAGAATTTGTGGGCGATTATGGTGTTTTGGTCGAATTTGTGGGTTGGGTTATGTGTATTTATGGTTAATAATGTTTGATTATACTTCAAATTGGGTTAAAAGGCTTTACAAATCGTTTTGGATGTCATATGGTTGTTTTTGGGGTTTTGGTTCGGGCTGCTGCTGCTGCTGCTGCTTCTGGCCAGAACTGGGCCACTGCGGCGCAGTGGCTTAGGCCTAGCCCACTGCGGCGCAGTGGCTAGGGCCTGGTCATGTTTTGGTTAGCCCACTGCGGCGCAGTGAGCCCTACCCTTGCTCACTGCGGCGCAGTGCCATATTTCTGGTTCTGGTCTGACTTAGCCACTGCGGCGCAGTGAGCTTGGTTTTGGCTCACTGCGACGCAGTGGATAGTTACTGGGAAAGTACGCGCGTCGATTTTCAAACGTTAATAACTTTTGATCCGTAAGTCCAAATAAGTCGTATGACCTGTCGTTGGAATCGTAAGAGAGTCTAGTTTCTAGTAGTAACACTCTTTTTGTATGAATCTTTTGTCATTTCTAAAAAGGTCGAGTCGAATGCGTTTTGTTCCTACTCGTTTAAGTTGTAAAGGCATTTAGGGTTTGTGACTCGACCTAATTGTGATAAACCAACTTGTTTATGATTGTAGAGTTGACATTATGGTATTATGATGTATAATTATAGGTTGTGGACGTGTGGACCCTATTACTCGTTTGTAATCTTATTCTAGCTTCTTTGCCAGGCAAGGTGAGTTTCGTATCTCCCTACTCGCTTGAGATTCGGGCTGAAAAGTGTAAACCTGGCGTGTTTACTTGCATTTATTGATTTATTGATTGGTTGACTTGATTGTTGGATTGATGGGATAGTTCGTTTCGTTTAATTGACTTGGGCTATGTTTTAGTTAAGTATTACTTTTATATTAGGATAGACGTACATACATGGAAGTCGGTTATGCCTTCATTGGGTTCTAGATGTGGTGGGAAGGCTGGGTGACCCTATATATAAGCATCTGGGACTTGAAGAAAGTAGAATCCTCTGAAGTATATGTACGTATAGTCGGTTTAAATTGTGATTAGTGGCTTATGTTGTTGATTATTGATTGTTGGCGTATGATGGTCGTATATTGGTTGTTGGGTTATGCTTGACGAATATTGATTGTTGGCGCAGGGTTATCGTATATTGATTGTTGGTTCATGATTTATGCATTTACATTCGATTGTAAGCATTGCATACATTGTTGATGACCTCGGCAGGGGATTGCCGACATCCTGGTGCATAGATGTATGCACCCATTTTGGATGTAGACCTGACTCCGAGTATATAGACATATATATCTCGATGATTTTGAGATACAGCCTTGTTCATTGCGATGACAGAAGGGTATCGTTGCATTGGTGACTTGAGTTCACGCATAGGATAGGCATATTGGCTTATTCATGCATTCCAGCATTTGCATTGATACTCATATCATTTATGCATTTCTCATTTCACGCGTTGCGCTTGTGTAATCTTGTTGTTGGACATTATTGTGTTTCGTAGAGGCTCACTGTATGTCAGGTTTAGCCTCCTTTCGTACTTTATGATTCTGTCTATGGTTCCTTGTGGGCCATTACTACGAACTCACCAACCTTGTGTTGACTATGCTTAGTACACTTTTCAGGTAATCAGGTTCTCCCAGGGCGTGGAGTTTAGTTGCTTTGCTTGCTGTAAACCCGGACTATGGACTTCATGGATCAAGGATTCATTGGCCTGCCTTTTGCATTATACTTAGGATCGTTTGCCATCTTTGGTTGTTATTTTTGTTAACTTTGATGGCTATTTGCTCCTGTTGTATTTTGTTACTTACTTCGTTATGTTTGGGATTCACCGAATCTTTAATTGCATTTAGTTTGTTCTATTGTAATTCCACCTGGTGCTATGTGATTTCCGTGATATTCCGAGCCTCGGCTTGGGGTGTTACAATTGCAACATATCACCAAAAGAGAAACCAATTTGACCGGGAAAGAAGCCGGCGGAGGTTGGTCGGAAAAAGGCAGGCGGCGCAGTAGGTACCTCAGATCTATATTTTAGATCTATGCTTTCCATAAATATAGATATAAAAGAGTTATCGACACAAAAAAGGGTTCGTGTGGATTACCCAATAAACCAAGGTTCGTGGGGAAGCAGCGGCCAGAAGACGGCGGCCGGAGATGGACGAGGTGGTGGTTTACCGAGATCGTTAATTTATGTATGTATATACAGGTATGTTGGACTTGACCGACATGGCCGCGGTTACCGCCACAGTTGACCACCGTCGTCATTTGAAACACCAAACCCTAGTTTTTTTAGTTGCAGACATAATATGCGTGTTTATGTATGTATAAAGCGAGAATGGGGAGTAAAGATCTATTAGAAAAAAAATGAAATTGTCACGTGGCTCTTGGAACCCATCACAGGATATTCATCAAGCTTTTGGAAGAAAAGTGTTTGTTGATGGCAATCTACTTTATTTGCTTTACTAATATAGCATAAATGGATATATCAAAATGCTAAATAGCTTTTCGAATTGCAGATGTGAAAATAATAAATGAAAATGAATTTTGAGTATGTACTACCCATCACTCCATTTATTGAAAAAGATTTACAATAAATTTTAATATTACCAAATAAAAACAAATAATAATACTAATATCATAATAACAATAATAATAATATGTATATATATATATGTATATTTGTATGTATATTTTTAAATTATTAGGTTTGTGGAAGGAGATAATGGAAGAAGAAAGAGACTGTCAGTAAAGGAGAAAAAGACTGAAATACCCCCCACGTGGGAGGCACGTGGGGGGTTTAACGGAGAGAAATTGACGGTCAAACAGTCAAAGGACCAAACGTGATCCTTATCCTCCTATAAAGGACTGTCCTTGAAGTTTTTGATTATAAAGGACGATACGTGACTATTTAGGTAAACCACAGGGACAATTTATGTCATTAACTCTATAATAATAATAAAATAATAATAATAATAATAATAATAATATAATAATAATAATAATAATAGTAATAGTAATAATAATAGTAATCTTAGTTTTGTGGATAAACTGGATTCTGGGAAATCCTTTTGGAACAGCAAGATTCGTTCTATTAAGAAGTGGAGACAAAGCTATAGGCAAGACTATATCTTCATCGATGAGAAGATAACATGTGTTGTTCATCAAAGAATCTGTTTTATGTTAATCAAATGATGTGTTTAGATATCTCATGTTGTTTTAATTATTCATCAATGTACACTTCAGGGAAAGCAGATCCAAGCCTGTGTCAGGAATGAATTGATTCCAGACTTTGAAGAACTTATTCAAGAGGACAGTGTGTATGTTCTTCGTAAATTTGGTGTGGGTGCTCAGGGTGATCTATATCCTGTTGTCGATCTAAAGAAGAAGATCAACTTTTATCGTTGTACCTCTGTCACTCCTGTTGAAGGATTCACTGGTCATCCTTATGGCTTTCACTTTTGGAACTTTGATGACATAAACAAAGGCAAAGCAGAGAAAGTTAAAACTGTTGGTTAGTGTTACTAATTTAAGCTACAAACTAATATTGTATATATATAATTTATAAGTTTTAATAATATGAACTTTATTTCTGCATATATAGATGTTGTGGGTAGGCTTGCATGGTGTGGTGATTTGGACATCTGGACAACTAAAGCTAAAGAGACTAAAAGACTCATCTTTGATTTGCAAGACTTGGAGTAAGCCCCTTTCTTTGCATATATTCAGAAGTATTACAAGTATTAGATATAGGCAAATGTTTGCTGTTTAATATTAGTTGTCCAACATTTATGGATGATGATTAGTATTTAATGAGAAGACTAGGTATGATTAGTATTTAATGAGAATGCTATGTATGATTAGTATTGAATGAGAAAACTATGTATGATTAGTATTGAATGTCCAGGAATTTAAGGATATAAGAACAAAACAGTGTATCCAAATTCCCTTTATAAAAATCTGTATTTTCTGCATATTAAATGTTTTTTTTTTGCTTAAATAGGGGTGTTGTGCTTAAGTGTACGTTTTGGGATGACTTTGCTGTTGAATTTCATAAGTATGTAACTTCTAATACTCAAACTTCTGAGATGGTGATTGTCATCCTACAACATGTGAGGGTCAAACTGTGGAATGGTATGTATACATAAAGTTCATTATTGTCTTTCTTTTTGTTGTTATTCTTGGTCACAAAATTTTTTTGATGCTAATGTTCTTGAAGAGATACTTGGATTTCAGAATGATAAGTTTGGTACTCGCATTTTTTTCAATGAAGATCTTGATGATGCTAACAATTTTAGAAGGAGGTTAGTATCATGGAATTAGAGTTAAGTCATATATAAATCTGCACTGTGTAGCTTAAAGTATTCTGAATTCTGTTATGTTGTTGTAGTCTCATAGTCAAAGGTGGTAAAGATGGTGCATCAATAAGTTATAGCCAATTGTCCTCTCAAACTAATTATCCTCTTCGCAATGACTTCCTGGTTGTCACTCCTAGAAAACATGTGGAAGACATCCTTGAAACTGAAAAGGTTCAATGTTATCTAATATGTAAACTTTTAATTTCTGTGTGATGATATAACTAATTGATGTATGTTTTTACAGGACAAGTTCTGTGTGGTACTGGCCACAACTACAATTCTTGAACCAGACTATGGTTGGTATTACATAGCATGTCGCAATTGTAACTTTAAAGTTTATTCGAAGATGGAATTCTTGACAAAGGCCAGTGAGATCCCTAAAGGTTTTGAGGAAGCACCAACAGACACTATGTGGTGTATTACATGCAAAAACATGGCAACTGATATGTGCCCTAAGTAAATCTTCTTTGTCCATTTATTATTTTCTCTAATCGTATTAATTGAATATAATTTACTAACTCAATGCAAAAACACACACTTAGGTTTAAGGTGCAATTTAGGGTCCAAGACAACATTGGATGTGTATCATTCTTGATGTTTGATAAAGAGGTTAACAAGATTCTTGGTATTTCTGCAAGTGATGTTCGTGATAGGCAACTTAAGTCTGATGATATGGACTCCTTTCCTCATGAACTAGATGGTTTGCTTAACAAGTTGCTAGCTTTCAAAATCAAGGTTTCTTCTTACAATATTGAAAACAAGAAATACATTTATACTGTCAAGCAGTTTACTGATGATCCATAAATCATAGCTGAGTTAGTGGCAAGTGATGATGCAAATGAGGTTATATTCATTTAGTTGCAATGAATAATTTTATACCTGAATTACACAAGTATACTACTTTATTAAAAAGCTAATTATGTTGACATTGTTTGGTAATTTTGTTGTTTTAGGAAATTCCAAAACCTCAAGTTGGTGAAATCCAATCTGTTAAGCTTTCAGAATCTTCCCAGTGCCCTGTTGATTTAAAGGTGATTATATTGACATTGTATTGTATATATAAGCTTAGTGTATCATCCTAAAAGTGTAGGCCTTAATCATTGCTTAGTTTTTTTGTAATTTGTTTGAATGATGCTGCGTCTGTTACCGGAGACTCTTTGGCATGTGAGGTTGTCAAAGACACTGCAATTAGTCCTGGGAAACGGTCTCATCCAGAACCAAATGAAGACACTATGTCATTAGTTAGCCCTGGTGTTACTTCTGAAGAAAACAAAGACAAGGCCTCTACCACAAAAAGAACCAAGAAGAAAACTATCAGATTTAATGCATAGATGCATTAAAAATTTAATCCCTAAACTTATTCTCTTTTGATAAATTCTCTATGTATTCAAGACTTAATATGCTTTTGGTTGTGTCTCATCCTCTATTTGCAACTTTGGTATGACTACTCTTGGTAGGATTTGGTTGTATGTGTAATGTATGCACTCAAACTATTTGGATTAATCTTAATGTTATTTGTGGTATGTTTAGTCAATTGTCTAAAGTATAATCCTATATACATATGTTTTTGTATGCCTAAAGTCTTGCAATCTATGCACTAAAATAGAAGTTATGTTTTTGTTTAAATCTGTATAGCATCACATTAACTTGTGAGTTCCAATTAATAAATTAACATGAATGAATAAACTATATAGCATGGAAGAAGGTTTTTATCCTTAATTTTGGATGATTTGAGACACTCTAAATAAGAACAATGTTGAAAATTGAAATTCAATTTGTTTTACAATTTGAAGAATGCAGAATTTTATAAGTGTTTTTCAAATGTTTTTGGAGGGAATTAGTTTCAAAATCGAAATATGAAAATTCAAAAATTTAATGGAAAGTACCCTACTTAAATTGAATACTTTTATCCTACATTTGAAAATTTCAAAAGTTGATCCTACATTTGAAATTTTGCTTTGGTTTATAAAGTATGCTACTTAAATTTCCTCTATTCTAAACTTTCCCTCTCTTTTTTGTACACTTTGTATTTTCATGGATAATAAGAAAAAGAAACCTCGCTATGAACAAAAACAGAGAATGATTCAGGAGGTGCCAATACCCATTCTTGCATTAAATCGTAACAAAAGGAAGTCAGTTTTGTTAAATCGGGAGAATGGTAATTTATCTCCTATGCAAAATCGAAGCAGTCTTGGTCTAAGGTCTCCATTATCAAATATTACAAATATTAGGACAAATAATCATGTTTTGAGGTCTCCCATTTCTAATATTGTAGAAGGTATGGTTTTCTAATTCTTTATTTATAAATGGACTCAATTTATAATTTTAGATTAGATAATAAAATTCTTCACTCTAAACTACTATAATAGGTTCATCAAATTACCCCCAGAAGGATGTTAATGTTCATAATGTTGCAAGTACTTCTGAAAATACACCTCGATCTATTTTAGGGAATGGTATTTTTGATACCAGTCAAACTATAGTTGATCCTTCATCAAGTAGCGTTCCCTATTACTCTGTTACGTATGGTAAGTAAGTATAATTCACAAAATACGTTGTAAGTATTTATTTGTAGCTAAAGGAATGCATATGTATAGACTTCAAATTTGTAAAAAATTCGTTGTAAATTTGAAAGGTTCAATGAATTTGCCTGCTGGAAATCTATCATATTCGACCCCTTCAAGTGTTAAGTCCAAAAAATGACAGAAGAAGTCCACGATTCCAAGTCACAATAGTCATACAACATTTCAAAGCTCATCACCACTTGGTAGAAATCCTCGATCTGTTCCTGCTTCTAATATGGACACCAGATTCAATACAGGAAACATACCTGCAATGAATTTAGAGTCCAATGATGAAGAACTACTAACTGAAATTGCAAACATTAAAGGAATTTCTCCAGGTATTTTGTTTTACTTTACTTAATTACTATAAACTAAGCCACTACACTATTCACTTTGATCCTATAATAAGTAGAAAGTAACTTACAATGAAATTTTGGACCAGCATACATTGACCATGGAGATGCCATACATGTTTGCCATAATTGTAAAGCACTGTTATGGGAGGCTGAAATGTTAAGGGGTAATCACGATCGTAAGAAACTTGCTTTTTCACTCTGTTGCTCAAATGGGAATATTGAACTACCACCCCCAGTTGAACCTCCTCCTTTGTTGAAGAATCTGTATAAAAGTCACACCACCCGGAGCAACAATTTCATGAATAATATCCGAGCATATAATATGATGTTTTCTTTCACTTCTATGGGAGGTAAGGTTGACAAAAGTTTACAGAGAGGGAAAGGTCCATATGTGTTTAGACTACAAGGTCAAAATTACCATCGTATGGGTAGCCTTCTTCCGGAGAATGGTGAAGTTCTTAAATTTTCACAACTTTATATATATGATTCTGAAAATTTCTAAGTTCAAGATTAAAGATCTTGGCAAACTTAGATATTTTCTTGGCATTGAAGTTGTTGAAACCAAGCAAGGTGTTTGTTTGTCTCAAAGGAAGTATTGTTTAGAACTTCTAAATGAGTTTGGTCTTTTAGGGTGTAAACCAATTGCTACACCTCTTGAAATGAATTTAACTATGAATACTGAAGCTTCAAAATCTAAACCTCTTGATAACATTTCTGTTTATCAAAAGCTTATTGGAAAGCTTATTTATCTGACCTTGACAAGGCCAGATATTAGTTATGCTGTGCAGTGTCTATCTCAATTCATGCATGCTCCTCTTGAGGAACACTGGATGTATGGTTTAAGAATCTTAAGATATCTTAAAACTGCACCTGGTAAAGGTATACATATTCAGGCTGGTAGTAATCTAAATTTAAGTGCATTTGTTGATGCAGATTGGGGTAGATGTCTGGGAACCAGGAGATCTATTACTGGTTTCTCTGTTTACTTGGGTGATAATTTTGTTTCTTGGAAAAGTAAGAAACAACACACAGTTGCTAAATCCTCAGCAGAAGCTGAATATAGGGCATTAGCAGCTGTGACTTGTGAAATTATTTGGCTTGTGAACATTCTAAGTGATCTTGGTATTAAAAATGTTCTTCCTGTTAATGTGTTTTCTGATAGTAAAGCTTCTATTCAAATTGCTGCTAATCCTGTCTTCCATGAGAGGACAAAGCATTTTGAAATTGATTTGTTTTTTGTTAGAGAGAAAATTTCTGCTGGTGTTGTTAAAACTGTTAAAATACAATCTGAACTTAATGTTGCAGATTTATTTACCAAGAGTTTGAGTTCAAAGCAACATTCTATTTTAAGTGAAAAACTTGGGTTGGTTAATGTTTTTGGGAATTGATCTTGAGGGGGGATGTTGAATTAACAAGATCAATTCTTGGTTTATTATTTGTTCTTATTTCCGGGTTAAGTTGTGTGCAGGTAATAAGTTGAGGGACTGGTGTTAGACTTTTACAAGGAAGATTGAAGTTTGTGCTTAAAGTGAAGAAAGGAGAAGATGAAGGTTACAACTGAAAATATTGAAGGCTATATAAAGAAAAGTCTTGTGAGGAATTAGGGATAACAAAAAACCCTAATTTCTATTATCCGATTTTATTTCTATCTCTTGTTGGAACCACCTTAAATGTGACCGTCACTGATCGTTTATCATTCGTGATATGATAATTGACGATAATTGAAATCCCTATGTCTAGTAAATATACGATGGGCATATTTGCTCTTAAAGACATACTATAGGTTTCCCATTAGGTGATTGAAACTACGGGGACTAAACGTGCACACATAAACACCAAGGGTTGAAGGTGTAAATGTTTCTATTATAAATAGAACCCGTTAACCTTCATTTTGACCTAATGACTAATCTTTCATATAATTTCCTGTGTGCCTCTCTCCCTAATTCGGTTTACATAAAACCGATTCATCATCCCAATATAATACAATCACCTCGTTATGGGAACCCGCAATCAATGATAAATATGCTGAACGTTCTTACAGGTTCCACAAGTTTGTCAGGTATTATTATTATCATCATATTTTCATTATATTTACAATACGAATCATATTAATTCAACATGTGGTATCAGAGACATTGGTTCATTCGATCTATTGATTTGTATTTGTACCTTGTTTGTTCCGTAAATGATTTAGAACATTGAAACCCGAAAATATGATCTTAAAAAAAACCGAATGAAATCAGAACAAATGTTTTGTTATTTACTTTGAAGCCGCCGCAAAACTATACAATTGTTTTTTGTTTGTGATTGTCAATTTGGTCACACTAATAATAAAATAAACAATTGTTTTGATCGTCACTTTTGTTTGTAATTTGGACCGCTTACAATATATTTATTTATCTTTTGTTTGTTCAAAGTAAAAACAAAGAGGGGATCTAATCATTAATGGTAGAACTCGACCTCACTCTCTCTCGAGTTCGACCTTAATTATTCTGGTCGAGTTCGACCTCACATACATTTAAGTCGAGATGAACCTTAATTGTTTCATTATTAAATTCGACTTTATTTCTATGTTACATAATTATTTTTTTCGGAAATAATTTATTTTTTCGGAAATAAATATTATGGAACAACTAATTTCATGAACATGTTCTTCGTGTTCTTATAAAAAACTCATCTAATCTTCTTGAGTTTGATTATAATTACCTTACATTCATAAGTAGAGACATGTTTTCAAGGTTGAGTTCGACCATATCAGGTTGAGTTCGACCAAGTCGAGTTCGACCTTACATGTCGAGTTCGATTTATTTATTGATTATGATCATAACTTTGTTGAATTCAACTTACTTGTCGAGTTCTCCTTAAATGTTGAATTTGACTTACTTGTTGAGTTCTTCTTAATCGTCGAGATCAATCATAACTTGTTGAATTTAGCTTACTTGTCGAATTCTTCTTAATTGTTGAATTCGACTTACTTGTTGAGTTCTCCTAACTGTCGAGTACAATTTTACCTTAAATTTTATGGCAATATTTGTCTCTCAAATTACGAAAATAATTTATTCTGGGACATTTTCACCATAACAGCTCGACCCCGCCAGGGGCTGCCGCCCCTTGGACCCTGCTTCGAAGGGAGCTGCCCCGGACCCCGTAACTTAGGGGCTTCGCACTAAAATACATGGTCTCATTATTTGTGCCCAAAGGTCAAATATGATTCTCATGTTGCGTTCTTGTTCCTTTTGCATGATGAACACTTAGTATATTAATTCTGCCCAAAGGTGATTTAATATGCTTTGTGTGTCAAAAGGGCTATTTGCATGCATAATATGCACGATTCTTAATTTTGTGCCCAAAGGTCAAATATGATTCTCATGTTGCGTTCTTGTTCCTTTTGCATGATGAACACTTAGTATATTAATTCTGCCCAAAGGTGATTTAATATGCTTTGTGTGTCAAAAGGGCTATTTGCATGCATAATATGCACGATTCTTAATTTTGTGCCCAAAGGTCAAAAGATAAGCGTTGTGTTGCATGACCTAATGCTCATATTAACTTAGATATTAGTTGCTTCTGCCCAAAGGTGATGTAACATCTAAGTAGAGCCTTACTTTAGCTTATTGTTTTGGTGTTTACAATAGGCTTACCTATCACTAGCTTCATTATTATAATAATGGTCATAGTCTCATTAATCTAAGGAACATTACTATTAGGCCTACTTATTTTTAGGCATTACTTTGGTTCCATTACTATTTAAGAGACATTACTTAGTCTGCCTGAGATAGCTAATCATGTCACTATAACTTCATTACTATTAGGCCTACTTATTTTAGGCATTACTATTATAATCTTCTATTGCTTGTATTATAAATTAATATCCTCCTTATTTCCACTGTAGTACCTAACTTAGGCATTAAGCCACTTATTGATGCAAACTTTGCTTTATGAAATGATTAATTACCTCTAACTCTGGAGATGATAGACCTTGACTATGTCATTCGCCATAATGAACCCACTGCTATTACTGCTAACTCTTTCGCAACTCTGAAAGCGAATTTTAAGAAAATGGGATAGGGCGAATCACTTGTCACTAATGATGGTCAGGATCTTCATCAATCATAGTATCCGAGGGAATGTATAAGGCGTATGCAAGTAGCTTAAATACAAAGGAAATAGCAGTATTTGTGAACACATAATTATGATGACTGACATGACTCATAAGTTTAAGAGTCCTAAAATGGAAGTCTTTGACAAATTTTCTTGTGCATTATATAATGACCTCATTGCCTACTCATTTCGACACCTTCAAAATTAAATATAGCACTATGAAGGATAAATGGTCGATGAGTGAACTAATCGCAATGTGTATGCAAGAAAATGGTCACCTTAAGTTGGGCCAACCTGAAGTTGTTCACCTTACTACCACTGCTAATTCCATTAAGATGAAGGATAATAACAGAAATACGACATTAAGACTTCAAGTAAAGGATAATCATGGTGTTGTTGCCTCTAGCTCTAAGTCCTTGACGAGCAATCCTAACTGCAAATTCTATTATACCCAAATTGCCCTAAATTCAAGGAGTGGCTAGCTAAGAAAGGTAACTTATCTTATGTAATATTTGATTCTCTTATGTTTGATGTACTTATTAATACATGTTTAAGTGACTCTGGTTCTATGGTTCATGTGACCAACTCAATACAATGATTATAAACAATCTAGAAGCTGTCAAAAGAACCAAAGAAAGCTTAGAGTTGAAAAGGGTGATCTCTTAGATGTCGAAGCCATGGAAACTTATTATTTACATATAAATACTGGAAAGTGTGTTAGACTAGAAGATACCTTATGTGTATCGAGAATTTCACGGAACCTTGTATCTATTTTTTTTAGTCTAAAACCTTGAAGGTCATGTAATATTTCATGGTTGTGGCGAGATTGCAATGACTCATAATAATGAATTCCTTGGTCCTAGTATCTTGGATGGATTGTTGTATATAAGTTAGAACTAGATCATAATTTCTCACAGTCTTTGTTGTCTCCTAATATTGATGACATAACTAAAACAAAGACAAAATCACCTAAATAATTAGAGAATTCTTCCATGTTGTGGCATAAACATCTTAGCCACATCTCACGAATTCGCATAATACGACTCATAATGGATGGAACATAACATTCTCTTGAGTTTAGTGATTTTGGAACATGTATTTAATGCTTCAAAGGCAGAATGGCTTAAGAACGGAGCCACTAGAAGTTCCAACTTGTTGGAAATAATTCACTTTGATATTAGTGGCTCCTATCCTGCATCCATCTTAGGACATACATCATTTATTACATTTATTAACGATTATTCGTGTTATATGCACTTATATCTGATCTGAACCCTTAGAGACTTTTATTGATCTTAAAACTTTGGTTTTAAACCAACTTGATCGTAAAAATAAAAGTTGTGAGATCAGATATAGGAGGTGAGTATTATGGTAGACATATAGATATTGGTCAAGCTCTTGGTCCTTTCCATAACTTTTGAAAGGAACATGACATAACTAACCAATACACCATGACTGGTTCTCCTTAATAATATTTATGTTGCTAAAAGGATAAATAGAACCTTAATGGACATGGTGACAAGTATGCTTGTCAACACTAACTTACCTACATACCTTTGGACTGAGGCCTTACACACAGCCGTTCATACACTCAATAAGTGTTCCATCAGAATCTGTCCCTAAGACTCCTGGATAGAAAGAAAACTGAGTCTAAAATATATGAATGTATGAGGTTGTCTTGCCAAAGAATAACTCTATAACCCTAACTAAAAGAAACTGGATCCTAAATCCATTACATGTTTCTTTATCGGTTATTAGTTTTACTGTCTTTCCTACACTACTAGCATTATTGACACGCATCATGCCACGTTTGTCGAGAACTAAGAGATCAGTGGGAGCACGACAAATCATAACTTAAGATTTGCAATAAGTACAAGAAGCGGGGGGAACCACTCGTCGGTCATTATTACTCCTCCGATAATTACTCTTGTACCCAACGCTGCTCCTAATAACACTGATCCACCTTCTCCTAATCAAAATCATAATCCTCCTAATCAGGATACTACTAATGATAAAGCATCTTACTGATAATGCTGAAGCATCTTACTATTAATGCTAAAGCATCTTCCTTACTGAACCTGAAAATCAACTCAGGAGATCATCCAGGTCACGCAAGGCCATAACTTTGATGATTTCATAATTTATTTAACTGAAGTTGAGGACGTTGGAAAGTTTACTGATCCTACCTCTTATTAAGAAGCCATTAATAGTGATTAGGCCACTTAGTGGAATGAAGTCATGATTTAAGAGCTTAATTCCATGTAGCATAATGATGTTTGGGACTTGGTTGAATTTACTGAAGAATCCAAACCTGTAGGTTGTAAATGGATCTTCAAAACCAAATTAGACCCAAATGGAAATGTTGAACGCTATAAGGCCAAACTGGTTGCGAAGGGCTTTACTCAAAAGGAATGAATCGATTATCAAGAGACCTTATCTCTTGTCTCTCTTAAGGATTCCTTAAGGATCGTCATGGCATTCGTAGCTCGTTATGATTTAGAGTTACATCCGATGGATGTCAAGACCACTTGCAATAAGACTTATACATGGTCTGCAAGTTGAATAAGTCCATATACGGGTTAGAGCAAGCATCAATAAAATGGTACCTTAAGTTTAATGAAGTCATAAGAGGACAAGACTTCCTAAAGAATCAAGTGGATCATTGCACCTATCTCAAGATCAGTGGGAGTAAATTTACAATCCTTGTTTTGCACGTGGATGATATTATACTTGCAAGTAACAACTTGGATATGTTGCGTGAGTCGAAGCATTTACTATTCGCATAATGTCGACATAAAAGATCTTGGTGATGCCTCTTATGTCATAGGTATCGAAATACACTAAGACAGGCGTAATGATGCTCTGGTTCTTTCTCAAAAGACTTATATTGAACACATCTTAGAACGCCATAACATGCAGCACTACACGCCCACTATAGCTCTAGTAGTAAAAGGAAACGTGTATAATTGTTTACAAAGTCCGAACATTGAGATTGAAAGGAGCAAATGAGGATGATACATTACTCATAAGTAGTTAAGAGCATTATGTACGCTCAGGTCTATACTCGTCCAGATATCGCTTATATCGCCGATATGCTTGGGAGTTAACTATCTAATCCCGAATTAGCATATTGAAAAGCGGCTAAAAAGGTTCTACGATATCTGCAAAGGACCAAAGACTACACATTAACTTATAGAAGAGGTGACAACTTAGAAGTAGTAGGATGTTATGATTCCGATAAGAAATCTACTTTTGGATATATATTTATGATTAGCTGGCAGACCTAACTCTTGACGGAGTCATAAACAGAAACTGACTACAACGTCCAACATGATGGTTGAATGCATTGTCATTTATAATACCATGTCACGGGATGTTGTTAAAGAACCTGGTCAGTAGACTCAAAATCGTCAACTTTATTACTAGACCATTGAAGCTCTACTGTGATAACTCAGCTACCGTAACTTTCTTGAACAGTAACAGTTCAACTGGCGCTGAGATGTATCTCGATACAAAGTATTTGTTTGTACGCAAACGGATTGAGGAAAATGTTCTTTGTATTGAGTACATAAGTACACATAATATGCTAGTGGATCCAATGACCGAAGGTCTTCCTCCTAAAATCTTCGTAGGACACGTGTCGAAGATGAGGCTTACTAAAGAACCTATTATGATAGCATGTTGTACTTATTGGTCATTATTATTATTATCTTAATAAAATTTTCCTCATTATTCAAATTTTGTTTGTTTATTAGATACACTTTGAGCTCATAATAGTGTATAGACATTATATAACAAAATTTGTCTTAGTCAATTGATCATTGGTTATTAGTTTTAAATTTGAGTCATAGTTTGACTAGTGGGGGTCCTGAGTTGATGTTCTTCTCTACGACTGTACTTATTGACTATGATTTCGGTTTAAAACAAAATGAGTATTATCCCGGCCGGACTTATTGAATACTCATAGATAAATGATCGTTTGGTCAAGTGGGAGAATGTTGGAACCACCTTAAATGTGACCGTCACTGATCGTTTATCATTCGTGATATGATAATTGACGATAATTGAAATCCCTATGTCTAGTAAATATACGATGGACATATTTGCTCTTAAAGACATACTATAGGGTTTCCCATTAGGTGATTGAAACTACGGGGACTAAACGTGCACACATAAACACCAAGGGTTGAAGGTGTAAATGTTTCTATTATAAATAGAACCCGTTAACCTTCATTTTGACCTAATGACTAATCTTTCATATAATTTCCTGTGTGCCTCTCTCCCTAATTCGGTTTACATAAAACCGATTCATCATCCCATTATAATACAATCACCTCGTTATGGGAACCCGCAATCAATGATAAATATGCTGAACGTTCTTACAGGTTCCACAAGTTTGTCAGGTATTATTATTATCATCATATTTTCATTATATTTACAATACGAATCATATTAATTCAACATCTCTTATTCACATTCTGTATATTCGTTTATATATATATATATACCAAATCGATATATATATATTTCATTTAATTCATATTAATCATAAGTTAGATGATTATAGATCAAGATTGTAATAATAAACACTTTTAATTCTTGAATAATAATCACTTACCACTTCCATTGTTGATTAATCTCTTTAAGAGGTTTTGTTTATGTTTTTATACTTTCTTACACCAACAACTCAAGTGAATGGGTCAAAATGGGAACCTATAATAGAAAGTTAGATACAATTTATAACACTTACTGGGATATGGTCAAGGACTGGGGTCTGCTTTGTAAGGACTCCAAAAATCCTTGGTTAAGAGATAGACTCATTTTACCAAACAAATCAGTCTACTTTGTTGCAATGGTATTATTTATTATCTACCTATAGTATGGTCATGTTTCAGTTTATTGTTAGTTTTAGTATATATTTATGATGCTTGATGAATACACAGGTTTTGAATGTGATATTGAGACTTAACGGTGTTAGATTTCCATGAAGCTCCTTGGCTAGATAGTTCTGTTTTATTTTCTTCTCGTATAATCAATAAAATGAAGATATCACAAGAGAGATAAAGACATGTGAATTTTCGATAGTCCTAACATATGAGAGATGCCTATCACCAAATTAAGCCTTCACCAATCACCAACGAGCCCTTAACCCGTTCCCTCCAACCTATCATTGACGAACCCCCGGTTTTTCACTCCGATGATCACCTATGGGTTGAGGATGGTCTTAGAGAGAAAGAGCAACATAATTTTATCAGAGTTTTCAAATTTTCATATAAAAACGGATGAGGATATCCCCGTTGAGGTTATGGAGAGAGGTCGGTTATTCGACTCAGATATAAAAAACCTAACCACGGTGAACCTTTTTTGATGGCTTTTCCTCATCAACCAAAATGTTTACAAGTTCGAAATGGTGATTTCTTGTGAGGACCTCACCAAGATACAATCTATCATTTTTCAGTGTTTATCATTATTTTAGCATGAATTACAGATACAATATAAAAATCGATTGGAGAAATCTTTCTAGGTAAATATTCAATCCTTGAAATGAGTCTTTCTACTTTTTGGTATACAGAATTGTCTACATCTTACTTCTTTAAGAAACAAGACTAGGATTGAGTGGGGTTGATTAGATTTTAAACACGAATACGAGTAAAATAATATACCGTCAAAAATAAATAAACTTAAAACACAATCATTATCATTATCCAACTTTATTTGACAAAGCTAAAACAAATAAAGATAAAATATATGCGAAATAAAGTAATAACCCAACTTCATAGTCATATATGCGAAACTCCGTAAATAACTATTATTTTTTTTTGAAAGGTGAATTTCGCTCGAAACTTCGTGTCGCGATTCGACAGCGGGAGGTCTAACATACGTTGTCTTAACCGGGTCCGCGCTAGAGAGCTTCTTCGAAGTAGAAATGCCTATTTCAAATACCCGATGGGGGGACCCCCTACTAATCCGCCCGAAGGCACGATGATTAATATGGGTAAACCCTGCTCCCTCAGAGTTGAACCTGGGTATACCCAAGTCAAGCCCTTATAAAGGGACTTCTTATGTTCTCCCCAAGGCTTGAACACAAGATCTCTTAAATGGGGGAATGAGTTTTCAACCATTGAGCTAATGCTCAAGAACCTGTAAGTAACTAAATATTTAATTTTAGAAAAATGATAATGACAGCCTAAGGAGTGTCATCAATGGCTTATTACATGCATAAAAACTAGTATCTTATACATAAAAAACCAGCCCCTGAATTTTTTTATAATAAAATACAAATTGTAATGCATCCAAATAATGGCATTAAGATCTTAATGGTCATTAATAAAACTCTTAGTTGTTTGATTGTTTGACTTTGACAAGTATGAAATACAACGATACAAATATACAATGTTAGAGCATAAAGCCAAGGCCCGTCCCGGCCCATCCATGTAAAGTTGAAGCCCAAATAAAAGTGCCCTAATTTCCTCTACAAATATTCCGACCGCAATCAGTTGTCACCATGGCGTACCAGGAGAGTGTTGGTAAGTGTTGTTGGTTTTTAAACATAAGTATATATACTATATCGTGTTTTATGATGATGATGATGATGCACAAGTACTAAGGCTGCGTAATTATTATATATTCACAATATATAATAACGTTTACGAAAGCCTCTTAATTTTTATTGTGCGATATTAATTTAACTTGTGGGAACCGCTTTGCAGCCTTGATTATCTTACTGTTCATTGCTGCCTGTAATCCCCTCACATTCCTATTTCTATTTCGATCTGCGTATGGTATGTTTTATCTTATAAATATAAATGTTTGTCCCAGGTAGTGTGAGTTTTTGGATTCCGTTTCTAAAGAAATGCAATTACAAATGTTTAGTTTTTTACCCAACAAAATATAAAAAATGCAAAGTTACCACCTAAATGCATTTTTATTTTTTTGAACGGCACTACCTAAATGCAATTAGTTAATTAATGTATTAGGGAAAAACTGAAAAGAAGCTAAAACTTTCGATTTGAAAACTTTTTTAAAAAGCATGAGCTTCCTATTATTAGCTGAAAGATAAATCTATGGAAATAATTTGTTGGAAGAATAGGTGATAGTGTAATTGGAAGATGTAGTTTTTGTATTATTCAGCTTTTTAAGTTGTCTTTCAAGACTAATTAAAGACCAAAGTGGAAGAAGATAAATCTGTTTGAAAATGGCCTTTTTTGTGGTGGCAATGTTCTTGTTTGTTCCTTCAATTTGCCTTTGCCGTATAAAAACAAACAAAAAAGAATAACTTCACTAGCTAGCTAGGTTAGATGATCGTTAACGATTATAAGAGAGGAGGGAGTAGGAGCGCTGTACAACCACAGTATGTATGCGGGCTGGTCAGGCAATTACACCGCTGCCGGTCCGGGCAAACACGCTTGGTGTAACCGTGTGAAAAAAATCACCTTGAAATGTAAACTCACTCGTTAGACTTGTGTACATGACTGTTGGCATCCTTTTTTATATAAAAAAAAAATACACCCATTTTCATTACAAATCAAATCATACCACAAAAATGCAAAATCATTCACTTTCTATACAATTTCAATACATAGTGGATCACCCCACAGGCATGGATTCAAGAAAAATGTAAAAGGTTACACCTCAAAGCAAAGCTCGGAATCCAAAAAAATCAATTTCTTGTGGTTATTTACATACCTTGTTTCCTTCTTAATCTGTTTACTACCACAAGGTATGCAATTACAAATCAATTTATTGTGGTATAGACGACTCGGACATCCATCTTAATCCGTTTGTCCGGTTCAAGTTCCACTAAAAAATCCTTTTCAAAACCAATATTATTCTCAACCATAACGGCTTAATTGCTAATCAAAATTGATTTCACATGTATAATGTTAAAAATCAATGCAAAATCATTTTTGATTTTATACATACATTTTAGAAAAGTTGCATTCTAAAACCCTAAAATCTAAACCCTTGGGGGCTAAAAGCTAATCCGAGGGAGAATTGTGATTACGGGGGCCTGCGGCCCGCGCTTTAGTTTAGGGTTTGAAGTCGTAGACTTCAAACCCTAAACTAAAGCTTTATCACGGGCCCCGCGCTTTAGTTTAGGGTTTGGCTAACCCTATGACTTCAAACCCTAAACTAAAGCTTAATTGCTAATCAAAGTTGATTTCACATGTATAATGTTAAAAATCAATGCAAAATCATTTTTGATTTTATGCATACATTTTAGAAAAGTTGCATTCTAAAACCCTAAAATCTAAACCCTTGGGGGCTAAAAGCTAATCCGATGGGGAAGTGTGATTACGGGGGCCTGCGGCCCGCGCTTTAGTTTAGGGTTTGAAGTCGTAGGGTTAGGCTCAATGTGCTATTCAAAATCATTTATGATTTTGAATAGTGATTTTGAATATGATACCGAACTCATTTTGCTTTGTCTCAATGTGCTATTCAAAATCAATTTTGATTTTGAATAGGTTAGTGATATGAAACTCATTTGTTTTGTCTCAATGTGAGCACAAAATCAAATTGATTTTGAATAGTTGATTTTGAATAGGTTTTCATACTTTATGAGTAAAATCAAATTTGATTTCACATGTATAATGTTAAAAATCAATGCAAAATCATTTTTGATTTTATACATACATTTTAGAAAAGTTGCATTCTAAAACCCTAAAATCTAAACCCTTGGGGGCTAAAAGCTAATCCGATGGGGAAGTGTGATTACGGGGGCCTGCGGCCCGCGCTTTAGTTTAGGGTTTGAAGTCGTACGACTTCAAACCCTAAACTAAAGCTTAATTGTTAATCAAAGTTGATTTCACATGTATAATGTTTAGGGTTTGAAGTCGTAGGGTTTGTCTCAATGTGCTATTCAAAATCATTTATGATTTTGAATAGGTTTAATGATACCGAACTCATTTCTTTTGTCTAGATGTATGGGTAAAATCAAATATGATTTCGTATGGGTATTTCACAATGTATGCTTAAAATCATTTTTGATTTTAAATGGGTTTCTTGGTATGTAACTCATTTGTTTTTGTCTCAATGTGCTATACAAAATCATTTTTGATTTTGAATAGTTGATTTTGAATAGGTTTTCATACTTTATGAGTAAAATCAAATTTGATTTTGTATAGCTTTTTCACACTGTATGCGTAAAATTTTGATTTTGAATAGGTTTTCATACTTTATGAGTAAAATCAAATTTGATTTTGTATAGCTTTTTCACACTGTATGCGTAAAATCAATTTTGATTTTGAATAGGTTAGTGATATGAAACTCATTTGTTTTGTCTCAGTGTGTGCAAAAAATCAAATTTGATTTTGTATATGTTTTTGACACCGTATGCATAAAATCAAATTTGATGTTCCACGAGACTCAAATAACTACAAAAAAGGTTATGCTATGCACAATCAAGTATGATTGGATGTATAATTAGCAAATTAGTATATAATCAAATTTGATTTAGTACATACACTTTGGTTTAGACATTTCATCAAACACTTTGTGCGCAAATTCTTTAAACAACAACAACCAAGGATACAACTTCTTATCATATGAAAAAACAAAAATAATTGAAAATAACTACAAATCATGGATAAAAATGGTTTGATTATCTACTTTTTATATAAAAAACATTAACTACATAAAATCTCACTATAATAATATCTAAAACATCATCATCCATTTGTTGTTGTTGTTAGTGATTTGAGGTGGAGATCCAGACAGGAGGGGGAGCGCGAGATGATGGTGGCAGTGGTGGTTACCGTCGCCGGAGTTGATGAGAGAGAGAGAGAGAGAGAGTGTGTGTGTGTGTTTCCATCAGGAGGAGGAAAGGGGAAAAAAGAGTTTTTTTTTTGTTAAGCAAATTTACATAAATGTCCCTCCGTGTTTTTTTTTAATTAAGGCATAAGTTTCAATCCTAGCCATTGATTGAGATGATCAAATGGCTAGGATTTGGTCCTTGGGTTTCATGAAAAATTAAGGATTTAAAACTCAAACGTTCAACCATGCTCTAATACCATAAAAGTTTTACAGAAACAAGAACTACCTCTTAATGAATTTTCAAAGTTTGACTACATTTTATGAAAGATGTCTGTTTGTACATCGAAAATATAATGTAATATTAGCAAGGTTATTTTTTTATCATTAGTTATTATTATTATTTTTTTTGAACATTTATTATTAGTTATTAATACATTTTTTAAATGCAATATATAAAGAACCTCTCCTTATATTTAATGAAGTTACTGTCTCTCACATTTTATTCTTACCACCAAGACAAAGGGATCGACTAGTCGTTATAAGTATTTATGTTGATTCTAAAATCTACATTTTGATGTGACGATAATATGGAAAGCCATGTGAAAGATGAAAGAAAGATAAATATAATTACAACACATATATAGAAGCATTAAATTCCATATAAAAATGTCATTTTCACTTAAATCCTTTTATTTTTATTTTATCATTTTTTTTCAGTTAAAAAAAAGTTTTCTTTTTCTAGTGATTAACATAATTAATCTCTTCACCAACATAATCAACAACACTAAAACTAAATACATATAATCTAAATATAAAAACTCTACAAATCTACATATTTTATTTCGATACACACGTGCAAGCATTTCACAACTCTTAAAAAATCACAAACAAAAAAACATGACCAAGTAACAGGAGTAGTACGTACATGGTGTTCCTAAAACATAAGAGAATTAGATGGTGAAGAACTTATCAGATTAAGAATGTTATCCCAATAATTCTTGCTCTTATCTTCATAGTAACCTTTATTATCGTCACTAATCTCGCTAAATTTGTCATCGCAAACAAGACCCATATCCGAATTGTTGTTACCTTTGGTCAACCGGCCACCAATGTTTGAATTGCATAACAAAAGATCAGTAAAATGTTCCAAGAAATTGTCATTAATGTTGATTGGTTGCAATATTGGCTCATCATTAGTCCATGTATTGTTATCTATGGCCGATATGGTCAAGTCGTTAAACCCCTCTTTTCCATTCTCATTATCTTTGTATTCCTCAACTTTGCCACATTCTTCCCGTGTTATTTCTTCATTTTGAGAGCCTAATGATTTGTTGCCCCCAACGACTAGCTCGTAAAACTTGGTGGTTGAATGTGTCGATGTTGATGATTCCGTATCTCCACTTGCATTCGTGTTATCAAGAATTTTGCTACAAGTTTTATTTGTATCAAGGTGCCTTGAGCCCATTCCAAGTGTAGAAGTTAGTGAATATACCGAGTTCCCTTTGTTGGAGAGCGGGCTGTTATTGAAGCGAATCTTAGATTGTTTTGCTAATCTAGCTTCAGCTTCGAGCCTAGCACTTTCCCATTGAGCCATGTGGCTTAAGTTAGCCGTGCTCTTTAAACTACCATCATTGAACATAAGAGTATCATTTTTCGGCTTGTGACTCACTGGATCGATCCCCATCTTAATTAGCCGTTTCTTAAGATGAGTATTCCAATAATTCTTGATTTCATTATCTGTTCTCTTTGATAAATGGGTTGCTATGGCCGACCATCTAAGAAAGAAGACAATCAAAACAGAACATAGAACATAATTAGGAACACACAAACATATAGAAGACAACTTAATCAAACAAACCATAACACTCCTAAGAATCATCAAAACTTAATTGCAAGATCAATGTACAAATATTTGGCTTTTTTTTCAATGTCGTGTTTCAGAACCATTTGTACGTACAATTTTATCAATAATAAGAACTCTGTTTCACTATAAGTGGGAATGATTTCAAAGGTAAAAATCAATGCATACATTGGACTCTAAAGCCAAGAACTTTTACACATGCAACACATTGCAAGTATTTTCAACTATATAAAACTAAGGTGCTTTATCAAAGTATAATGTAGAATTAAATGGAAAATGGTCATATATAAAGATTGAACTCAAAAAGAAATGGATTAAATAAAAATTCCATTTTGCACAAAAAAAATCAAGCTAGTTTGAAAAGGCCTAATTTAAACTGTAATATACTTGGCTATCATATCAAGATCTGATTTTATTAAAGAGAAAACAAACCTTAATAATGGGTTGAAAACTAGAAATAATCAAATGAAAAGAATAATTAAGATTATATAAAAATACCTGTTACCCAATAGAGCATGAAGCTGAATAATGGTCTGTTCTTCTTGAAGACTAAATTTTCCTCGCTTAATATCAGGTCTTAGATAGTTTATCCATCTCAACCTGCAACTCTTCCCACATCTTTGCAGCCCTGTATGTGTGTGTGTGTATTTTTCTCTTTAGTTTCATAAGCAAGAACACTATTTCTTTATGTATCTAATATAAATGGACGAGGTTTCCCTGTTGCAGTAACCCGGGAAGGACAAGTCTTTAACTCAGATGTATACATAGCCTTATCAGGGTGTCCCATACACCGTTTCCAAACCATTTCCCTAGCCACCCCGAATACTTATGTACGTAATACAACATATATATATATATATAACTAAATTTATAAAAGAAAAAGAGAGTAATATACCAGCTTTTGAAGGCAAAGCTCTCCAGCTGCCATGACCATGTTCTTGAATGTAAGCCAAGAGCTTTTGATCTTCTTCAGGAGTCCATGGTCCTTTCTTTATTCCCACTTTATCACAACATGGTGATCTTCCCATTTTTTCTTGAGAGATTTTAATTATTGATTATTCTATTTTTATGGGAATATTGGGAGGAACAACAAAGTAAGTGTAGTGATTCTGTATATATACTTACAACAACAGTAGTACAGAGAGTTGCTATTGAGGACCAAAGATGGGAAGAAAAGAATTGTCAGCTACATAGATGGGATACATATAGATAGTAGTAACTCAGCTTAGATTTTTTTATTCTGAATTTTTTTGATACATACATATAGTTTTAAATGAACCTCCACTTACTTTTAACATTCACAAAGTGCAAAAAAGAAACATTTTTTACATGTGACATTTTAACTTTATCTAAAAATTCAAGTTACAGCCTTTTTTGCTAGGGGGAGGGTGTGAGACTCGATTTGCTACAGTTTGAATGAAACCGAGTGGGAACACCATTTCCTCCGTTTCGGTTTAAGCTCGGTCTGGGTTTGTTCGGTTTAAGCTCGGTCTGGGAACACCATTTCCTCCATGACATGAAAATTGACCGTTTGAAGCCTTAAATGACGGTGTGGGTTGGTATATCATGACACCTTGTAAAAAATGATGAGTTTGTAGGTTAGAGTTTACACTATGACTTGGTAACATGCTATTGGTGGGTGATGTGGGTTAGTGTGGGTTGGTGTATCATGACACCCTCCACCCTTAGGAATTAGGATATTATCTTTACATAATTAACCATAATTGTGCAGCTGATTAGAAATCTCAAGTAAATGCTAAGTATGTTTTTATGTTTCCTGATTTGCATTGTTTATAAGAATGATTATTCCTATTAATCTGTTTTTGTGACTTAAGCTATCCAATATAGCTTAATGTGTATCTGAACATACTACGAGGTGTTTGTTTTCTCATCCCTGGCTAGATTATAACTCTTCTATTGTTAAGCTGTTCCCTGTGTAATGAAATCATATTATTTCGGTTTATTATCGTATAACATAACATACATTATAAAACCTGTGACTTTGAATAAGTTTTTGCTATTGTATATAAGGCTTTTAGTAATCTAACAATGAAGGTTACATGAAATGATGGTAGACATGCCATGACATTATTAGCTCATAATCTTATTTTAGAGAAAAGGAAAGGAAAAAGAAAAGAAAAAAAAAAAGGAGCTTTACATTTTAGACATATATATTGAGTTTTATGTTAAGATGAAACAATCAAAGTAAATTTTACCCAAAAAAACAATCAAAGTAAATATATGTACATAATCACCAAATCTTTTGGTTGAAAATTTTCAACTAAGGAGTTGTAAAAAATTTACCATTTTAGTATAAGAAACCAACTAAAGGTACCAACAAAAGTAAAGGCTAGATACACCACGGTTTGGGACTACCATCCAATTGTATTGAATATGTAATGTCATTTGTGGGGGTAGGGTCAAAAATTGGCATTAAAAGATGTAGGGGCCATTTTCCCATTTATGATTTCAAGCTTGATTTATCATCTCAAAATTCACATTAATGTAAGTTGTGATTTAGAGTTATTACAATTCATGTAACATATTCGGTTTATGTAAAGTTACTATCTATGATGTTGATGCATATGGCTTGAATTTATGTTGCTTAGGTTAATGGCTAGTCCACGATATAGCCTTTAACGACATGTTTATCATTTAAGGAGAACGCCGAATTCGAAGAAACATAGACAAGCAACGTTCGTAGAAAATTGTGAAAGAAAGACTATAAACAGTGTAAGTTATGATATTGAGTACGTTGTTGATATCAAAGATTCTAAGACTTTGGATGAAACTTAGGGTAAATGAGTGAGAACCTTTACACCATAATTCAATTCAATTATGCCTTCGACAGGAATCGAACCCGGGTTGCTCCCAAAAAGTGACGGCTGGTGGCCAACTGTAGGCTCATGTGGTCACATGATTACGATACCACTTGAGTTTCACCCCGTTGTTACTTTGGATGAAACTTTACACCATGTAAACCATAACAAGTGTAAAAGACTTTGATACTTAAATATGGTTTCAAGATATTTCGAATAACATATATTGAAATTTGGTTTATACAAGTCTAAAATTCCTTCCATTTAGAGACACCATTTGATATGTCCTTGGGGTGTTGGTATGAGATGAATTTATCGTTTTTAATCAGTAGTTTCGGAAAGCCATATGATGGCTTGGTCAATTTCATAGTATGATGTGAATATGTGCTGTCTTTTAGGTTCATTAAATACAACAAAAGTACTCCCTTTGTGTTTGATTGTTACTTTGTATTTACTACCAACCAGTTTCTTGAACGATGAGAGTCGTATTTTTACTAATCCTTAGCAAGATCAATAAGAGATGACACGAGGAAAAAGAACTAGACTACACATGCTAAAATCGCGTGGTTTTACAAAGATAAAAAAAAGGTGTATTTGGTATGAGGGTATTCAAATGGATCATTGGACATGAAAGTGATTATATATAGTTGTTTATTTAATAGTTGTGAGTTTCGCAAAAACTCGTTAAATATAGAGTTTGTTTGTATTGTATAAAGATTGATAGAAGCGGGTATAAAAGCATGTATAAAAGAGAAAAATGATTGAAACCTTTTTTTAAAAAAATCTATTGGTTCCATTTATCTTTATATATGAAAATAATACATAACATATCAATTTTAATAATATCTCAAAATAGTTATTGAAAAAACAAACTTTACAAAACTGTCATAAATTTCTTCTTCCTACTTTTGTTTTTCAATATATATATCCATTATCCAACCCATGGTCAAACCAGACTCCACCTTAGTTTTAAAAAAAAAGGTTAGAAGATACTCGTAAATCATTTTCATGATAAAAATTCCTAAGACGTGCACCTAACACATTCATGATTATTACATGGGATGTACCTTTACCAATGTGATGTACCTTTTTTAATTCTCTCATCACATTGATCTTTCATTTTGATTATTGTAATATTTTTCTTTTTCGAAAATAAAAAACACACTACACAATTTTATGTTTAAACACAATATCATTTTTTATTTTTTTTAAAGGTAACAACGGGATAAATGGCTAACATCTCTCACGCGGATGCACCCACGCCGGTTCACATTGTTATAGATATTAAAAGTAAGATTTATTATGATTAGTAGTATTCAACGTTAATAAAAGTATGGAAAATACTTCAACATTAAAAGTAAGATTTATTAAAAACAAAACATATTTTCACTATACTTTTGAAGTTACATATACGATGACCTTAGTAGCTCCTATAAGAATGCCTAAACGGAATTCTAATGGAGTCCACATACATTGTCTTTAGTATATGACCTATGAACTATGAGGTATTATCTTGTACGAGTAATTATTTATAACTGTCACACTTTTTGTGTAAAGATGAACTTTTATCATACTAGGATATACATTAAAAAGAATTTCTAAGATGGATATATAGTATTGGTCATCTTTGTAATACTTTTGCTAGACATATAGCCCATTGTCATTAAAGCTTATTCATGGAAAGGAAGGACGATCATGGTACTACAATTAAAACCTTGTGACAAGAGTACATCCGTCTTTTTAACTCTTCATAACACCTCTTAGTTAAATGCATTACATGTGGATGTAATATATACTATCAATTGGTCAATTAAATTTACCGGCCTCCATTCAATAACAATATTATTATATTTAATTTAATTTATTTTATGGGTTTTGTTAATGAGCCCTTAGGACTTTCAGTATAAGTTATTTGGATGCATTAAAATTTGTACTTTGTCACGGGGGTGGTCTTTTATGTATACAGTACTATTTTTTATGCATGTGATCAGGTATCAATGACAATTTTTAGGGCTGTCATTATCATTTTCCAAAATATATAGAGAGATAATACTTTAAGGTTCAAAATCTGCCTACATAACTATTTTGAGATGACTAGGAAAATTGTCATAAATGGTTATAAAATTTCCGGTTAAGTCGTATATATCTGCATAAAAATACCAATCATCCTCAAATAACCTAAACAAAAAAAACCTCATCTATATACGGGTTTTATACTAAAGGTAGGCTTTTTCTTCTTCCATTTTCAAAATCAATTCATGAACATTAAAGATTTAATGGGTTGGATATGTCTGATATATACATGATTTATACATTTATTAAAAGCTCATCATTCTACTTTAGAATTTCTGGAGTCAAGAAACTCCATTCACTTGGCTCACAAGTCACATCCCACGTTCACTTGAACCTGGACATAACATCGCTCTCATTGCTACCACAATATCTGATATACTTGGATGAAAAATAGCAGGGGAAGCCTAGAGGAGGGGCAAACCCAATTCCCGGCCGGGGCATAATGTCGAAGGGGACATAAAATTTTGAAATTATACATATATATTATATATTATGTAATGTATAACGTGTTATATATGTATAAATAAATATGCATTTGATTCCATTTAACTAATTACTACCATTTTGTTATATATATAATTTATTTTTGTAACATTAGTTATCATTTATAAAAAAAAGTGTTTATATATTCGAATTTGCTAAGAGTTGGGGGCATATTTTTCCTTAAGCGGGGTCTTTCAATTCCCAGGGCCGCCACTGAAAAATAGGATAAACCAACAGACCACAAGCTAAAACTTAAACCACCTAATAAAGGATGGCGGCCGGCGGGTATGATACATGGGCAACATGGAGGCTTTGGTCCATTATTAACTAAATGTACACATACATATTTCAGAAAATGCATTCGACTCATTTCTCAAACAATGAAGATGATTCAAAATTCAAGAGTGACAACCAGATTGGCCATAAATAAAAATTAGAAGGAATTGTAGAGTCATATATAATGAATGCAGCATGTTAATTATTCAATAAATTAATCAACAATTTCAGAACTTAGATTACCAGGATCTTGTCCACCAAGATGGCACATTTTATTACTTACCTCATTTTGTGTATCATTTGTGGCGTAAGGATGATAACGGGCAATCTAAACTGGCCCATAACTGACTGGCTATACATAATGTAGGGGACATACCTGATTCACTCAATGGTGGTGGCTATGGGGGTGCCCGGACTTGAATCCAAGACCTTGTACTATTTGCAGCAGAGATGTTCCCACCATTAACAACTGAGTTACACGCCATTGGCTCGTTTCGCGTATCATGCATTTGTAGTTGTAAGAATCTTGGTGCGTCACGGGTCACCTTCTGTTGGGCATAACGAACCAATCCAACATCTTACCTGAAATTGATGTGAGTACAGAGTACTAAATGAAGTCATGCTAAACAGCTGATTGTATGCTCAGGCGGTTATTTCTGAACGAATCCTTCATGTAATCTGGAGGTTCCCATTTTATCGGTAAACAGCCTTTTCCCCTCCACAACATTGATGGTTCGAACCTTCCGATTTATGAAATGTGTTTAGTCTTACCTCAAACCATAAAGCTGAATTAACATATTTACATGATTGATTGAAATCATTAAGGTCAACATAATGATGTGACATATCTGCAGATAACAAAAAAATAAATAAATTAGGAAGTTAAAAAATATTAAGTCATCAAAGAAACTCGGATATAAAGTGAATAAAATTACCTTGAGATCCAAAGCGAGCCGAATCTGAACTTTCAGCATCATGTTCATACACATTGGCATCTATCAATTCTTAAAGCTTGAGAGACGAACCTGGGTTCCACTGATATCTGTACACAATAACAAAAGATGGAAACACATGTAAAATCAGCTTTCATAAGAGATCCTTAATTATAATCTAAACTCACCTCTCTTCTTCTTGAGAAGGAGAACAATTGTAATGACTCTATCGTTGATCAAGTGTAGCCAAATTGATACCCCAACTCGAGGTGATGAGTAATTTAAGATGTTTTACCTTCATTTGATTGATAACAGTAAGAAAAAAAGAGAACTATCAGATTCTACTGGCCCAAAAATCACCAATCTACTGATATGTGACACAATAATTCGGTAATTTTTTGTAGGGTTAGTAAATGCTTTCACAGCAGTAGCTAAATAACCATGAGGAAAACCATGCTCATCGGAAGCGAGAGGGGCCTGATCAAGCAAGTAGGTATTACGATGACCCGATTTTGCTAATGTAGATTGTTGGTGAGGCTGTTGCATGAAATTAACGAGACTTCCATTAGCAAACATCTCTTTCGTAGGACCAGGTTGTGAAGAGGTTGTTCATTGATTAAACCAACAAGTATGGACTTCTCAACTGTGGCAGGCTACCTAAATGTGCTCCTAAACCCTAAATTACTTCTTGCATCTTGTCTAACAAACCTTTCTTAAAATTTCTATCATCACTAACAAACGGATTTCCACACTAATATACCAGTAATATATGAACCATATGACAGATATATATATATAGAACATTCCACACAAAGATGTAATGGATGGAAACAGGACAGTGGAATGGAAATATAGTGACATACCAATTATTCTGAAGGCATCCCTTTCCTCCAACAAATTAACAGATGTTTTATTGAGCGGCAATTTTGGAAAGGTTGCCAATTTGCCATAGTTAGGGTCGAGCACACAGCAGTGTTTAGATAAGAAAAATAAGATTCAGATTTCAGTGCTGGGTAAGAGAGGCGTGCAAAGCACCATCTATTTCATTCTGGAACAGGTAATTATATACAGAAAATTCATTTTACTCATTTTAAAAATAGTACAGATGCTTCAGCATTCAAGAGTGACGATATCTCCCAAGTAATAACATGAATTATAGCAATATAATTACAGAAAGAATATTGTTACCTATTTTAATAGCTAAGCCTGAATATGCATCCATCACGGATTTCCCTTAACCTGATAAATAAATCTTTCAAAAAGAGGAGCTCTTTGTATCAAGAATTCTATATGGAAGCCCTTTGATTTGTCCAACTGAACCAGATCCATTCCAAGATCCCAAATTCCTATTTCTATTTAATCTACACTTTAACTACTTTGATTTTGGATCCACACCCTTCTTCGGCCTAAACCCACTTGCAGAAAGAAGTCTTGAGAGAAAGTTACTACTATTGTCATCTTTATGTCTGTCGCTAACCCTGCTTAAAGTACTTATAAGTGACCAATGAGTCTTGAAGTCTGGTTTGTACCCAAACTGTTGCATTCTTTGTAAAAGCTCAGAGGCCTTTGTAAAGTTTCTTTCAAAACGATACCTGCTAACCACTGAGACAAACATCATCTTGCTCGGTTGCTCTCCTAAACTAATCATAGCATCAATTAGCTTCTCTGCTTCGAATGTTCTTCCAAATTCACAAAGCTTTTCAGTTAAAACTTCATATGTTTTGGTGCTCGGATTTAGTTTCCTGTTCAACATTTCTGTATACAGATCGAGAGCTTCTTCCATCTTATGGGAAACACACAAACTTTGAACTAAACAGTCGTAACTCATTGAATCTGGGGTGATTCCTCTCTTCAACATAGTGTCAAGAAGATCAAGAGCTTTGTCTGTTTTTCCAAAATGACACATTTGCTTGATTAGATTGCCATAGTTAACGTTATCAGGAACAAGATCTTTTAGGATCATGTTTTCCAGGAAACTGACAGCTTGTTGAAGCTTACCCATCTTCAAAAGACCATCAACAATTTCATTCTGAACAACGGAACAATGAACCCATCCTCTTATTTCCATTTCTTGACTTAATTTCAACACTTTCTTGAACTCGCCATCTTTAATAAGTGATCTAATTACTACTCGCATAGATCGGTTACTCGGTTTCAGTTCTTTAGAGATCATTACTGTCAGATAATGAAGGGAACGTGATATAAGGTTACACTGGGAAAATCCATACACGAGAAAGTTGTAAGTAAAACTATCGAACTCTAATCCCTTATCTTGAACTTCCTCTAAAAGTCTATCGAGTAACACACTATTTCTGGAAGTGAAAAGATGGAAAATCAAGATATTATACAAACTTATATGTGGAAAACTCTGCTTGACCATAAGATCTTTAATGGATAAAGCATAACGAGGTCGACCCACTTGGCATAGTAGTGACACCAACTTACTGTAGCATGAAATGTGCACAGTTATGTTATTCTTTACGATTGCACCAAGCAACTCTCTGACTTTCTTCAAGTTTTTAGCCCCACAATACCCATGAAGCAAAGCATTATAAACATCACCACTTGGTGAAAAACACTTGTCGAGCATTGTATGTGACATAACAAAAGCTGCAGAAAAATGGTTCTCCTTGCAAAGACCACTTAAAAGATGGCTATAAGCTACCTGATTCAAGTCATAGCCCCTTTCTAGTAGCTCCTCAAGCATAACATGAGCAACTTTAGTGAACCCCGTTTCACAAAGCTTTTTAATAAAATCATATAAGAGCTCTGTTGCTTCTTGTGGGTACTCCAACATCACACGCTCATAAAGAAACAATGCTTCCATCACCATGTTGTTCTGGCAAAATGAATAGATTTGTGTTCTATAATCATGCAAAGTAGGTAACCAGTGCTTATTTTGGACAAGGTCCCAACATTCATTAAGGTTTTTCGAGTTTCCTTTCTTGCATAAACCTCTTACCAGAGCAGACAAAGTCTTATTCTCGATTTTCAGGTTTTTCTTAACCATTTTGTCGAATAATTTCTTTCCTTTATGTATAAACCCCCTTTTAAAGTGTGTTTGAACAAGCAAATTGAGTGCTTCTTCATCAAGCTCATTATATATATCTGGCATCTTCTCCAAGAGAGTGGTGATTGTTTTAAAACCTGTATTAGATTCATTACACTTCTTTATCAGCATTGACAAAGCAGCATATGATGGTTCTTGGCCCCAGTGAACCAAATCGTCTATGCTAGTAAAGCCATCATCCTTCAGGATAAGACGATTATAATCAAGAATCATGGAATCGTCGAGAATGCTTATCATAGCTTGGTCAAATGCAACTACATCACCTTCTAAATACAATCCATTCCCAACACTATCATAAAACTCGGTTTTGGTAAACTTCACATCATTGTCCCTCCTCACTCTTACAGCCACTGGATCAATGCCCAACAATACAAACGCTTTTTGTATAAGATCTTGTAACGGTGAGAGTTCAATTAATCCCTTATGCACCATCATTTCAATCACTGCTTTCACTTCATCAAACTTTCTGTTGTTACAATATCCAGCTAATAGAAGTCTAAAAGTCGACATATCAGGTGTTACACCCTTATCTTCCATTTCAAGAACAATGTCATTGGCATGATTACACATACCTTCTTTGAAAAGACCACTAATGATGGCATTATAGGAATGTTTATGGGGTTTTAGGCCTCTAGACAAAATATCCGATAGACAAAAGAAGGCGTTTTTCAAGTTGCCTTCTTTGCAACTCCACCCAATCAAGATCCCAAACGTCATAGCATCAGGGGTAAAGCCCAAATGCTCTAACTCTTCTAAGAACTTAAAGGCTTCGACTACTCCAAGATTTTGACACATCGAATGTAGAATTTTGTTAGCAACCACGACATCAGGAAGACAATCAATCTCGGTAAAAAGACTCAGCAAATCATTGTAATCTTTTTTCTCACAATACCCACTAGCAATTGCCTCAAGAATCAAAGAACTCGGTTTCATTCCATAACCATAAACCTTCTTAACTAAATTTCGCAATTCTAGAACTTTCCCAACTCTACATAGAACGCCGACAACATTCTCATACATATCTTTCTCGGCTAAACCCATATCGACCATATCACCAAACACTCGGAATACCATCTCACTTTCACCCTTATCCACAAGATATTCAACCAAACGATAACACGACAACTTCGGAACTAACTTCACTCCCCTCATTCTATCGTACATACCAACACTCTTTTCTAATTCATCAACACTTACATACCACTCAATCAACTTACCGAAAACTTCACAATCATCCAACAAAACTCCTTCTTTATGCATTTCAAATAACACCCATTCTGCATCTTTAAACAACCCGACCCGAACCAACAACCCCACCATAACCTTGAAAGACTTGTCAACATGCTTAAAACCCCTACTACCTTTTTCGTTATTATCACTAACCCACTTAAAAATTCCCAATAAAGATTCAACCTTTTTCACATCAAAACCCGATTTCCCAAAACTTGATTGAAAACACACTAACAATTCAAGAAAATGTTGAGATATTAGCTCATTTTTTCTCCAAAACTTTCTAGTAATTCTAGGGCTTATATGGGACACATTAAGAAGCAATTCTTGAAGAGATGATGCATTTGTGGATCTGGGGTGTGTTGTTCTGGTAAAAAGATTGGAGCTTTTAGCTAAGATTGATTCTGTAAGGCCAGAAATGGGTGGTACAGATGCAGAATCTATGTGGGGTGTGTTTGGTTGTGGGTTTAATAGATTGCAAGAATAGTGGTATTTGAAAATGTAAAAAGGAAAGAGATTACTGACCTTTGTGAAGTGCGATTTTCGTTGAAGAGTGAAGAGCATTCGATTGTGTCGAAGTGTTGTTCTCATCTATGGCTGCAATTCATGTCAGCAAAGTTTCATTGTTGGTGAAGGTTTTCAATTGGTGGTTTTTAGCTTCAAAGTATTTACGGTTATCTGAGAACTCATGCTTGATGCACATATGCTTGTTCAATATGTCTTACCAGTTTGTTGCATTTTGGGGTTTCCAAGGGTACAAGGGTTTAACCAAAAAGTTACAAATCAAGGACCGAGCCGGATTTCACTCTGGCGGACTTGGACGAGCTCGGCAATTTTTTTACCGGTCTGGACCAGTTTTATGAGATTGTGTGACTCCTTTAACCGCTCGGGCCAATTATCTACACTATAATCACGTGATACGTCAGCGATAGCGGTGACCGGTGGCGATAAAGGCGACTATTGGTGGTAATGACGGTGTCGAAAGGTGTAGGTTGGTGTAAAGGTAGCAGTGGAGATAATGTTATGATGTAAGTTAGTTCATTAATGACAAATCGATTAATTTCTTATAAGGGGGTGCTTAGTTTAAAGAAGGTAATGGAAATAGCAAACATAATGAGAATACTAAGTAATGCAATCAAAGTATTCCATTATATTAATGTTGTTTGGTTTGTAATACTAAGTATTGAATTGAATGTATATATATTTATATCTATACTCCCTAACTGGGTTTAAGTCATTAAGAACCTGATATTACTATTTTACCCTTTTTTTTAAAACTAAATTACTCATCTACTTCTGTCACACACACAACATCAAATCATTACTCATAAGTCGTCCCCCCCTCTTTCACATCCCACATATTCATCCCCCACCCCTCCAGAAAAAAATTCTTCACATCTCCGGCTTCGATCCACAAGTAGTGTCCAACGGAATTCAATAAACCAGTCGTTGGAGGAAAACGGGGTGAGGAGAATGTCGAGCAACCATGTTGATTTGCCGCCGCCGCCATTGGATTCCATTGATTTATTGCAAGATAAATGATACCCTAATTACAAATTTTGAGGTTTGCTTTTCTTTTCTTAATAATAAATCCCTTCCCGTCTTTCTTTTCTTAATTTATTTTTACATTAATTATATAGTTCTTTGTAAATGGTTAATCGACTAGGTTTTGATGATGTTTATATAACGTTTCGTGATTGATTGTTTCAGAAAATCGAAATTGAATAACTATATTGTGGTGTTGAAAATATTATCTCACGGATGATACTATCGCCAATTATGCCTTGGTCCTTGCAGAAGTACAAACCATGGACTGTGGTATGAATTTAATCTATCCTTTTAAAGTTCATATATATCGAACATGTTATCTTTTATATTGCTATATTTATAGATATGCATTTTGGGTAAAGATATTTATAGATATGTTGCTGGCATATGCAATAGTTAAACATGTCGGTTGCATTCGACCCAACTCTCCCTGTTTCCTACAAAAATTACACATTGTCACACGTTGCCTCTTCCCCCCCAGCAACTATGTTTGCCACCTCCGTACAAAAATCTCAATATTATATGCTTTTTGCTGTTACAAAACCCCTATTTTTATATGTCTCATATTTGTGCAGGCTTTACCACCGTCAGACATCGTTTAAGCCATTAAAACAGGTGAAAGGGGCGTACTATGTATTATTTGCGCATATATGCATACATTATGCCGGATCATGGAAACAATACGGTTTGATATCTGGTGTTGTTGCTGCAGCTTCCAAGATCTCCTCTGGAAATGCAAGGTATTTCCTAACAAACTTAACAGCCGCGACAAGAAGAGATACTATGTATAGCATTATCGACAAATTTAACAACCGTGACAAGAAGAGATACTGTGTATAGTAAACCCATATATGTTAATTTGATATATTTGAATTTTTGAGAAAGACTCAACTTTTGGTCTGGTTCACAGATATATAATGTTAAAAGATGCTAAAAGAATTTCCAAGATGGTAGTAACAACACATATGTATAATTATCTCCCTAATGATATATTATGATCATACCAAATAGTAGAGTTTTGTTGCTGGCAATTTGTTCATCCGTCCAGTGTTGGTTTGTTTATTGATTATATATGTGATATATTATATGTTAATAATAATATAGCATAATTTTGTAAATGGACTAAATCTATCACATGATGAATAACTTCTGTGAAAGCAATTTGATGAATCTGGTGTAAAATTGATATGTCCTGTGTTTTCATATTGCAATGTTACTTTTATTTAATATGTGATTAGTTAAAATCAAAACCATGAAGGTGAATTTTGCAGAAAATTTGTATGTTGTTCCTTATTGTATGCAGGATAATACCATATGATGTACCGATTTCATTATTCGTCAAACATTCTGTGGGTTTCTATAGCTTTGTTCGACCTTCATGGTTGGTATTTTTATTATATCGTACATGAAAACCAAATAACTCTATGAAAGAAGAATTTAGTCATCAAGTAAGAGTCATTGAGAGTAATTGTATCATGTTGGCAACGAGCTTATTTTATTCTGTGTGTGGTAAATTTGCTTAGAATTTACAATCTACCTTTATATCTATTACTAGATTTAGACCCGTGTAGAAACACGGACAATCGATAGACCTTTGTATAAATATTTTTTGACGCTACAAATTTCATATGGCTACGTATAAAAGCATTAAATCCACTGAAACAAACCAACTACAGTAAACATCAACATTGAAAATAAAAATAGAAGGTGTTTGAATATATGTAACAAAAATATAGCTTTATCAACTATATCTAGCTTACATCCGTTTCCGAATAACGATATCCATCGGGTTTCATCCAAATAGAACCTCTACACATCCCGTTTGCGATCTGATGTCGAGTGTTTTTCTACTTGAGCCCGTCAAAAGAGCCCAAATAGGATGCACAGCTAACTTGACAATCAACAGTTTTACCAAAGAAAAGAAACATATATAGACTTCATTTTCAAATAACAGGAAAGAAGAGGTACCTCCATCTTTGTCAGCAAATCTACTGCATCTAAAGCCGATAAAACAATGTCCCTAGCACATTTTAATAATGGATATTGTAGCGAACATTTTTCTGATTTGCAGAAAAATTTCAAGTAGCCGTGGGGAGATTCACTTAGGATTGCAATCAACAAAGACGCATCAGTAGACGCGGGGAAAGCTTATCTTCGTGTCTGCTAAATGGTATGTGTGTATTATCATGGTTTATTTTGGACATTTACAATGTTCACAGACCGGAGAGTTGATAGTATGTAATGGTATGATGATGAAATACTAATCTTGTCTTTCAACATAAGGTCTTGCACCGTAATCACTATAAAGTACATAATTGAAATATTATTTCCATTAAACATTCATGTGGTTACAAATCTAGAAAAACCACAAGCAACTCTAACACCTCCTGTGGTACAAAATTTGAAAACCATGTTGCACAGGATAGCTTTGTAGCTATTTTTTCCATTAAACACTTCACAAAATTGCTAATCTTGTAATGGTATGATCATGAAATTCTTATGTTGTCTTTCAACATATGGTCGTACACCGTAATCACTATAAAAAAAATGTATTACTTTAATCCATAACTGTAACACCCTTCATTTAAAAATACGGGTTTCCAAAAATTTTCGCCTAACGGCGTTATAACAAAGCGGAAGTAAACTTTGAAAGTCCAAACCAATTAAAATCTGTTTGGTTTCTTTAATCATTGGTGTTACTCGGTCATATCGTCAAAACAAGTTTAAATAGAAACACGTCGGCTGCCCAACACAAAACAACCGACTACATAACATGCAAACTAAATAAATGCCAAAACATAAGCAAGAGTCTAAAAATGTGCAACAACTATGGGTAGCTAAGGTCATCAGCAAGCTATCTACCAATTCCTCGCTCTTCTTCATCAACTACCTCAGCTACGCTAAACCTGAGGGAGCAACACATTTCAAAATACAAGTGTTAGCTAACGAATTAGCTAAGTAAGATAACACTCAAGTTATAAAACATTTATCCATTTCAAACATTGTGGATTTAATCAACGTCATTAAGGCACAACACACATCAAGCATATCACATCATCAAAACTACATAATAGGATGAAACACCCTAAATGTGTCTATCCTTCATTCTGCATTACACACATATAACCACATAACTGCATTACTACTTTTAACTGCGTAACTACATTTTAACTGCATTACTACGTTTTAACTGCTTTACTACATTTTAACTAATTACTACGTTTACTGCTTTTACGTTTTGGGCCCTTAAACGTGCACGTGTCATGGCAACTTAACAAGTCTAGTGAACTAGATGAGCAAGCCATACAATCATGCACATATCAACAATCAACAACATATACTACATTTCAAAGCATCACAAGCTACTGCATATCACTTCATAACATAACACTACATTATACTTCATATCATAACATACACTACATTATACTTCATATCATAACATACACTACATTATACTTCATATCATAACATACACTACATTATACTTCATATCATAACATACACTACATTATACTTCATATCATAACATACACTACATTATACTTCATATCATAACATACACTACATTATACTTCATATCATAACATACACTACATTATACTTCATATCATAACATACACTACATTATACTTCATATCATAACATACACTACATTATACTTCATATCATAACATACACTACATTATACTTCATATCATAACATACACTACATTATACTTCATATCATAACATACACTACATTATACTTCATATCATAACATACACTACATTATACTTCATATCATAACATACACTACATTATACTTCATATCATAACATACACTACATTATACTTCATATCATAACATACACTACATTATACTTCATATCATAACATACACTACATTATACTTCATATCATAACATACACTACATTATACTTCATATCATAACATACACTACATTATACTTCATATCATAACATACACTACATTATACTTCATATCATAACATACACTACATTATACTTCATATCATAACATACACTACATTATACTTCATATCATAACATACACTACATTATACTTCATATCATAACATACACTACATTATACTTCATATCATAACATACACTACATTATACTTCATATCATAACATACACTACATTATACTTCATATCATAACATACACTACATTATACTTCATATCATAACATACACTACATTATACTTCATTTGGGACTGCATTTCAGGTCTCAATGGTCAACTACATAACCCATATCACCTCCCGTGTAACCCCGAATACCCACAAGCAATTCAAGATATAAGTTGGGAAGTTATTATTTGAAACCATCTTTTCGTTGAACCCTCAGCGTGTCAAAGTAGTGTATCTTACCTCGTGACGATCAATAAGCAACGTTAATGTATCTTGTTTGTGATCCCGACAACCTATCTCGAGTTCATAGTCATTAAACCTGTATAAATCCAACCTAATAAGGTTATAAGACCATACATTAACTTAGGTACACTTATAGGACCCTTAAACGCTTGTTTCGGACCTCAAACGGGCTCACAGACCCTTTATGTGGCACATGCTTTGAATATGCGTCGCATATTTGCTTCAAAAATAACCCAGAAACCTCCCAGGCCCCGATATGCGCCGCACATAGGTTATATGCGCCGCATATGGAGTGCTGGTCTAAAGACTGACTCGCGCCCTTCACTTGCAGGCGACTTTTCGACTTCAAGACGACCAAATGAGTCAAAACTTAGTTCTTAAGGAATGTAGGGAATTCAAAGACCTTTCCAGAAATATAAAGTTTGACTCTTGAAGATCTCTAATGAATTAGTTATGGCGTCTGCAAAACAGACCTACAGAATTCGTCTTAAATCCGACCACTTCTGGAAATTGACATTTTTCACCCATATCTGGGAAAAATCAAAAGAAACATTGTTCATATCGAATCAAGAGGACACATAGACCTTTTCAAAAATATAAGATTCATCTTATAACTCTTCTAATTGAAAGAGATATGATTTTTGCAATATTACTAATTTTCCAGATCTAGTAAACCCTTAGTTTTGCAAGCAATTTTCGACCATCAGATGACCATAGCAACCACCACGACCTATGAACCTCATATGCACCCAAAATATGACTCATATAACGATTTCACATGATCACTTGTTCCAGGAACAAGAGGATACAATTACAATACATTAAATTACCCGAAAACCCCAATAATCGACAATGAAACATAATCAAATCAATCTCAACCCTAGAGACCAGAAGTAAGATCCATATGATCGACTTTTATGATCACAAATCAAAGGGAAATCGTCTATATTACCTGTAGATGAAAGAAAGGATGAGAGATCTTGATCAAACTTCACTTGAATCACACGTTTTGAAAGATTTTCGGCTTAGGATTTTGATAGGGGATCAAAGGGGTGGCTAGGGCTTGGGAGAAAAGTTATTAGATCTGATTTGATAAACTAATGACTCCCCCATTGACCCTAATCCCGTTTTTGACTTTCACACCATGTCAAAACTGGTCCCTAAACTTCGTAAAGTCATATTATTAGCCCAAAACACCTCTATGGACTATATACAACTTGATTAACACTTTGAACACCTCTAAAAGGCACATAACTTCTTCTTTAAACATATTTCTACATCAATTAATAAGACATTCAAGTCTCACACATAAAACACTTTAACTACATATAAGCGTTAATCCACCCTAAACTTAACGAACACTTTACGTTGACTTAACGACTCAAGTTAACCGTTAATTAAAAAGTTTGGGATGTTACAATAACCATGTACCACAAATCACACATCTATATATGACAGCAAATATATTTTCCAACCAAAATATACATTTGCATTACATATTGCTTTTCAAAGTTATATTTACAAAAGTTTCTACTTAGCAATGGCAGTACATTAAAGAATTTCCCCAACATGCCATTCAATTTAATGGCCTTTCCACCAGAATTGTTTCCTATAGCATCACCAAATCTGCATATAGTTCCATTACAAAATGTATCAACCCAAAAACACATTACAATTGAAAGTGTTATCAATGCAGTATGCAACTGAATAAGAGAGAAGTTTACTTTGTCTATGGATATGAAGGAGCTTAATCTTCTTTTCAAGTGTAATCTACAAAATTCATGAAGCAACCAAGATGCAAATATAGTGATTAAAGAATATTAATTGCAACAATTAATATATATATATATAATATATATATATATAATATATATATATATATTATATATATATATATAATATATATATATATTATATATATATATAATATATATATATATTATATATATATATATATATATATTATATATATATATATAATATATATATATATATAATATATATATATATATATATATATATATATATATATATATATATATATATATATAGATAGCTTTGTAGCTATTTTTTCCATTAAACACTTCACAAAATTGCTAATCTTGTAATGGTATGATCATGAAATTCTTATGTTGTCTTTCAACATATGGTCGTACACCGTAATCACTATAAAAAAAATGTATTACTTTAATCCATAACCATGTACCACAAATCACACATCTATATATGACAGCAAATATATTTTCCAACCAAAATATACATTTGCATTACATATTGCTTTTCAAAGTTATATTTACAAAAGTTTCTACATAGCAATGGCAGTACATTAAAGAATTTCCCCAACATGTCATTCAATTTAATGGCCTTTCCACCAGAATTGTTTCCTATAGCATCACCAAATCTGCATATAGTTCCATTACAAAATGTATCAACCCAAAAACACATTACAATTGAAAGTGTTATCAATGCAGTATGCAACTGAATAAGAGAGAAGTTTACTTTGTCTATGGATATGAAGGAGCTTAATCTTCTTTTCAAGTGTAATCTACAAAATTCATGAAGCAACCAAGATGCAAATATAGTGATTAAAGAATATTATTGCAACAATTAATATATATATATATATATATATATATATATATATATATATATATATATATATATATATATATAATATATATATATATATATAGGGCGTTATTATTAGAACCCTTAAAAAAGCAAGAACCTTTAGGAACTCTTTCAATTAAGGGCATTTTTGTATTTTAATATTTCATGTTTTTAAATAATGAATAACTAAAAAAGTATATCCCATGAATCAAGCTCTCAGCCTCTCACTCGTAACCTTCAATTTCATGATTTTTGTTATTTTATTAATTTACGTAAATTCTTGTTATAGATTCCTTTCATTATAATTTAAAAACATTTAATATTTCCAACCATTTTTCCATAATGTTCGGTTTTTATACGTGCACATATAATCATCAACTAATCTCATTAAACATTCATTTATACAATACTTTCATAATTTCATACATATGATCATAGCACTATGCGCATGTGATCACCTAAATTTTACAAAATATTCATTTACAAATATTTTGCATACATATGCTCAAAGCACCGTGCACATGTGATCACCTAAATTCCACAAAATATTCCTTTACAAATATTTTACATACATATCCTAAGAGCACTGTGCACAAGTGATCACCTAAATCTGACATAATATTCATTTACAAATATTTTGCATACATATGCTCCTTATACTTTTATACACATATGCCCATGCCCATGCCCATGCTTGCACTACATTTGATAAGGAGAGAGATGTCTATATGTCTATTCGTGCGCATGTGATTATATGATTGTTTATGCACATGTGCTCATATCATCGATAGTACTTTCGCTTTTACAATCTATTATTAAATCTCTCTCTTCATCATGTGTGAACCTAATGGATGATTGCAAAAATCATAGAATTTTTTTTTGAGAACAGATAACAAAAAGAACAATATTGTTACATAACTATTGGAAAAAAACAATTGGAAATACACACAAATAACTCATACTAAAAACATACACACATGTAGTAATAGTAATACCAATAGTATTTTAGTATTTCATAAATCACCTGGTAATAATATAGTTGTGTTTTATATATATAAAAACTACCTATTTTTGTTTCAAATAATAAATACAAAAATAGCGAATACAAAAAGAAAAATAATTAAACCATATGTGAGATTTCGTTTCGGCCGCTCAACTGCAAGAAGAAGCCAACAATATATAAATTGCTTAAACCCTTATGGTGATGATGGAGGATTAACCCAATTATCAATAAATACCTTTTATGAATACAAAGTATCTAAAAGATGATTCTGCCAATCACAAAACCTAAATTCCTATATTTGTTATTGTTAATGAAAAGAAATAAAATATTTAAAATAAATATGTTAACCTCCTGCATATTTGTAGGCAATGGGACGGTTTTTAGCTTCCAATAATACCCTTTTACTTTTAATTTTACATTAATAATGTTTAATTTAATTACAATAATGCCATTGAACATTTCAACCATTGATTAAAATTTAAAGGTCATGATCATTTTTAATGGTTCTTAAAAGTTCTTGACTTTTTAAAGGTTATCAAAATAACTTTTCAATATATATATATATGTATATAGAAAACTTGTTATGAATCTGACCAAATAACACCATTAGACCATAGCAAAGTATGTTTTACCATTAATAGCAAGAAGATGAAACTAATTAATAATAATAATAATAATATAGTACAAATATGTTAAACATATACAATACTCCTTTCACATGAACAAAAACTTCTATTCAACAACTATACTAACACTCGTAACCTGGTCAGATTATGAAATTATAAACTGATATATGTGAGCAATAACAAAGAGATGGAGCATAGCAAGAAGATGAAATATTAGACTTGTGTTTGAAGCATATAAAGAAGTATAATGTGAATCTATCACCATGAAACCAACCACAACATGACTTTAAACTTACCTTCACACCATGTAACTTAAAATTATGAAAATATAAACTGATATCTATGAGCTATACCAAATTTTATATAAATCCTAGAAAGATGAGTAATTAAATGTTTGAGAAAACCAAAGAGATGGACCATGAGACTAAACCTGAATAAACTTGTTGGTGTACTTATCATTCTTCATCACCCTTCAATTTAATGGCCTTTCCACCATAATTGTTACTATTGAAAATGATTCCATAAACCATCAGAAAATCTGCATATAAATCTGCATAATTGTTACTATTGAAAATGATTCCATAAACCATAAAAGTATAACTCATTTTGGGTTTTAAAGAAATTCAGCAAAATCTAATTCCTTTAAGACATAAAATCTATAGATAAAAAGTATTAAAATATAAACATACCTTCAAAAGTGTGAACTTATACTTCACAAGTCAGTTTGGCTATATCTTACTGAAAATTGGTTCCCACATTTACATCATGTAGAACATGAACTAAATGCAAATAAAGGATTCAGTGAATCCAAACAATAAGATAAACAAGTACCAAAATACATAAAGAACAAGTCGTCATCAAAGATTTCAATAGAACTTCAACAGATGGTTAACGGTTCTAAGCACAATGCAAAAGAAGGCAAATGGATCCTTGATCCATATAAGTCCAAGTCCGGGTTCGACAGCAAGCTAATAAATCGATCATACTTCAAGCCTTGGAATAACTTGGATACCTGAAAAGTGTACTAAGCATAGTCAACACAAGGTTGGTGAGTTCGTAGTAATGGTCCACAAGGAACCATAGACAGAAATCATAAAGTACGAGTGGAGGCTAAACATGACTTACAGTGAGCCTCTAAGAAACACAATAATGTCCAACCACAAGATTACACAAGTACAAGAAGCGTGTAATCAGAAATGCATATATGATATGAGTATCAATGCAATGCCATATGCGTAAGTAAGCCAGAATGCCTATCTTATGCGTGACCTCCAGTCACCTATGCAACGATACCCTTCTGTCATCTCAATGAACAAGGCTGTATCTCAAAATCATCGAGATATATATGTCTATATACTCGGAGTCAGGAACTACATCCAAAATGGGTGCATACATCTATACACCAGGATGTCGGCAATCCCCTGCCGAAGGCTCAGAATATCACGGAAATCATATAGCATAAGGTGGGATTAATGTAGAACATGAACTAAATGCAAATAAAGGATTCAGTGAATCCAAACAATAAGATAAACAAGTACCAAAATACATAAAGAACAAGTCGTCATCAAAGATTTCAATAGAACTTCAACAGATGGTTAACGGTTCTAAGCACAATGCAAAAGAAGGCAAATGGATCCTTGATCCATATAAGTCCAAGTCCGGGTTCGACAGCAAGCTAATAAATCGATCATACTTCAAGCCTTGGAATAACTTGGATACCTGAAAAGTGTACTAAGCATAGTCAACACAAGGTTGGTGAGTTCGTAGTAATGGTCCACAAGGAACCATAGACAGAAATCATAAAGTACGAGTGGAGGCTAAACATGACTTACAGTGAGCCTCTAAGAAACACAATAATGTCCAACCACAAGATTACACAAGTACAAGAAGCGTGTAATCAGAAATGCATATATGATATGAGTATCAATGCAATGCCATATGCGTAAGTAAGCCAGAATGCCTATCTTATGCGTGACCTCCAGTCACCTATGCAACGATACCCTTCTGTCATCTCAATGAACAAGGCTGTATCTCAAAATCATCGAGATATATATGTCTATATACTCGGAGTCAGGAACTACATCCAAAATGGGTGCATACATCTATACACCAGGATGTCGGCAATCCCCTGCCGAGGGCTCATCAGCAATGTATGCAATGCTTACAATCAATTGTAAATGCATCAATCACAAACCAACAATCAATAATCGTCAATCATAAACCAATAGTCAATAATCGTCAATCATGAACCAATAATCAATATTCGACGAACATGAGCCAACAATCAATAATCCCTTTCAAAAAAGAACTGGCCAAAATTAATTAATTTAATATATTTATATCAAAAAGCTTACACATCATCCAATCAAAAAAAAAAAAAAAAAAAAAAAAAAAAAAAAAAAAAAAAAAAAAAAAAAAAAAAAAAAAAAAAAAAAAAAAAAAAAAAAAAAAAAAAAAAAAAAAAAAAAAAAAAAAAAAAAAAAAAAAAAAAAAAAAAAAAAAAAAAAAAAAAAAAAAAAAAAAAAAAAAAAAAAAAAAAAAAAAAAAAAAAAAAAAAAAAAAAAAAAAAAAAAAAAAAAAAAAAAAAAAAAAAAAAAAAAAAAAAAAAAAAAAAAAAAAAAAAAAAAAAAAAAAAAAAAAAAAAAAAAAAAAAAAAAAAAAAAAAAAAAAAAAAAAAAAAAAAAAAAAAAAAAAAAAAAAAAAAAAAAAAAAAAAAAAAAAAAAAAAAAAAAAAAAAAAAAAAAAAAAAAAAAAAAAAAAAAAAAAAAAAAAAAAAAAAAAAAAAAAAAAAAAAAAAAAAAAAAAAAAAAAAAAAAAAAAAAAAAAAAAAAAAAAAAAAAAAAAAAAAAAAAAAAAAAAAAAAAAAAAAAAAAAAAAAAAAAAAAAAAAAAAAAAAAAAAAAAAAAAAAAAAAAAAAAAAAAAAAAAAAAAAAAAAAAAAAAAAAAAAAAAAAAAAAAAAAAAAAAAAAAAAAAAAAAAAAAAAAAAAAAAAAAAAAAAAAAAAAAAAAAAAAAAAAAAAAAAAAAAAAAAAAAAAAAAAAAAAAAAAAAAAAAAAAAAAAAAAAAAAAAAAAAAAAAAAAAAAAAAAAAAAAAAAAAAAAAAAAAAAAAAAAAAAAAAAAAAAAAAAAAAAAAAAAAAAAAAAAAAAAAAAAAAAAAAAAAAAAAAAAAAAAAAAAAAAAAAAAAAAAAAAAAAAAAAAAAAAAAAAAAAAAAAAAAAAAAAAAAAAAAAAAAAAAAAAAAAAAAAAAAAAAAAAAAAAAAAAAAAAAAAAAAAAAAAAAAAAAAAAAAAAAAAAAAAAAAAAAAAAAAAAAAAAAAAAAAAAAAAAAAAAAAAAAAAAAAAAAAAAAAAAAAAAAAAAAAAAAAAAAAAAAAAAAAAAAAAAAAAAAAAAAAAAAAAAAAAAAAAAAAAAAAAAAAAAAAAAAAAAAAAAAAAAAAAAAAAAAAAAAAAAAAAAAAAAAAAAAAAAAAAAAAAAAAAAAAAAAAAAAAAAAAAAAAAAAAAAAAAAAAAAAAAAAAAAAAAAAAAAAAAAAAAAAAAAAAAAAAAAAAAAAAAAAAAAAAAAAAAAAAAAAAAAAAAAAAAAAAAAAAAAAAAAAAAAAAAAAAAAAAAAAAAAAAAAAAAAAAAAAAAAAAAAAAAAAAAAAAAAAAAAAAAAAAAAAAAAAAAAAAAAAAAAAAAAAAAAAAAAAAAAAAAAAAAAAAAAAAAAAAAAAAAAAAAAAAAAAAAAAAAAAAAAAAAAAAAAAAAAAAAAAAAAAAAAAAAAAAAAAAAAAAAAAAAAAAAAAAAAAAAAAAAAAAAAAAAAAAAAAAAAAAAAAAAAAAAAAAAAAAAAAAAAAAAAAAAAAAAAAAAAAAAAAAAAAAAAAAAAAAAAAAAAAAAAAAAAAAAAAAAAAAAAAAAAAAAAAAAAAAAAAAAAAAAAAAAAAAAAAAAAAAAAAAAAAAAAAAAAAAAAAAAAAAAAAAAAAAAAAAAAAAAAAAAAAAAAAAAAAAAAAAAAAAAAAAAAAAAAAAAAAAAAAAAAAAAAAAAAAAAAAAAAAAAAAAAAAAAAAAAAAAAAAAAAAAAAAAAAAAAAAAAAAAAAAAAAAAAAAAAAAAAAAAAAAAAAAAAAAAAAAAAAAAAAAAAAAAAAAAAAAAAAAAAAAAAAAAAAAAAAAAAAAAAAAAAAAAAAAAAAAAAAAAAAAAAAAAAAAAAAAAAAAAAAAAAAAAAAAAAAAAAAAAAAAAAAAAAAAAAAAAAAAAAAACAAAAAAAAAAAAAAAGCGTGTAATAAGAAATGCATAAATGATATGAATATCAATGCAATGCCATATGCGTAAGTAAGCCAAAATGCCTATCTTATGCGTGACCTCCAGTCACCAATGCAACGATACCCTTCTGTCATCACAATGAACAAGGCTGTATCTCAAAATCATCGAGATATATATGTCTATATACTCGGAGTCAGGAACTACATCCAAAATGGGTGCATACATCTATACACCAGGATGTCGGCAATCCCCTGCCGAGGGCTCATCAGCAATGTATGCAATGCTTACAATCAATTGTAAATGCATCAATCACAAACCAACAATCAATAATCGTCAATCATAAACCAATAATCAATAATCGTCAATCATGAACCAATAATCAATATTCGACGAACATGAGCCAACAATCAATAATCGTAACGGGGCTCACTTGACAACAGGGGGACAAGGCCGCATTTCAACGGGGCGCACTTGTCAACAGAGGGACAAGGCCGCATTTCAACGGGGCGCACTTGTCAACAGAGGGACAAGGCCGCATTTCAACGTACATAAGTCAAATCCTCTATCAGTGGAATTTATGCACAACATATGCATCAATCAACATCCATTCATCACAATTCCATTAATCATCAAACATCAATTTAAGTTAAACTATACGTACATACACTTAAGAGGATTCTACTTCCTTCGAGTCCCAGATGCTTATGTATAGGGTCACCCGCAGCCTTCCCACCACATCTAAAACCCAATGAAGGCATAACCGACTTCCATGTATGTACGTCTATCCTAATATTAATGAAATACTTAACAAAACATAAACCAAGTCATTCAAGCGTAATAACCGTCTCGACAATTCAACATTTAAACCAAATCACTCAATCAATCAACAACGAAAAGAACCATCACATCAATCCAACAATCAAGCCCATCAATCAATAAATCAATAAAAGCAAGTAAACAAGCAAGGTTTACACTTTTCAGCCCGAATCTCAAGCGAGTAGGGAGATACGAAACTCACCTTGGCTTCCAAGCTACGATTACGAGTTAATAAGGAGTTATAAATGCTCAACAACCGCTACGAGTCCGCAACCTAGCAATAAATATCATATTATCATCAAAGTCAACTTCTATAATCCTAAACAAGTTGGTTTAGTAAGATTAGGGTCGAGTCACAACTCTTAGACGTCTAACCGCTTTCCCGCGTAAGAACAAGACACATTCGACTCGACATTTTTGAAAATGGAGAAAGATTCATGAAAAATGAATGTTACCAAAAGAAAGTAGACTCTTATACGATTCCAACGATAGGTCATATGACTCGATTGGACTTACGGATCAAAAGTTATAAGCGTTTGAAGTTGACGAAGAATCGCTTGTTCAGCAACTTATCACTGCGCCGCAGTGGGGTCTGGCACCTCCCACTGCGCCGCAGTGGGGTCTGGCACCTCCCACTGCGCCGCAGTGGGGTCTGGCACCTCCCACTGCGCCGCAGTGGGGTCTGGCACCTCCCACTGCGCCGCAGTGGGGTCTGGCACCTCCCACTGCGCCGCAGTGGGGTCTGGCACCTCCCACTGCGCCGCAGTGGGGTCTGGCACCTCCCACTGCGCCGCAGTGGGGTCTGGCACCTCCCACTGCGCCGCAGTGGGGTCTGGCACCTCCCACTGCGCCGCAGTGGGGTCTGGCACCTCCCACTGCGCCGCAGTGGGGTCTGGCACCTCCCACTGCGCCGCAGTGGGGTCTGGCACCTCCCACTGCGCCGCAGTGGGGTCTGGCACCTCCCACTGCGCCGCAGTGGGGTCTGGCACCTCCCACTGCGCCGCAGTGGGGTCTGGCACCTCCCACTGCGCCGCAGTGGGGTCTGGCACCTCCCACTGCGCCGCAGTGGGGTCTGGCACCTCCCACTGCGCCGCAGTGGGGTCTGGCACCTCCCACTGCGCCGCAGTGGGGTCTGGCACCTCCCACTGCGCCGCAGTGGGGTCTGGCACCTCCCACTGCGCCGCAGTGGGGTCTGGCACCTCCCACTGCGCCGCAGTGGGGTCTGGCACCTCCCACTGCGCCGCAGTGGGGTCTGGCACCTCCCACTGCGCCGCAGTGGGGTCTGGCACCTCCCACTGCGCCGCAGTGGGGTCTGGCACCTCCCACTGCGCCGCAGTGGGGTCTGGCACCTCCCACTGCGCCGCAGTGGGGTCTGGCACCTCCCACTGCGCCGCAGTGGGGTCTGGCACCTCCCACTGCGCCGCAGTGGGGTCTGGCACCTCCCACTGCGCCGCAGTGGGGTCTGGCACCTCCCACTGCGCCGCAGTGGGGTCTGGCACCTCCCACTGCGCCGCAGTGGGGTCTGGCACCTCCCACTGCGCCGCAGTGGGGTCTGGCACCTCCCACTGCGCCGCAGTGGGGTCTGGCACCTCCCACTGCGCCGCAGTGGGGTCTGGCACCTCCCACTGCGCCGCAGTGGGGTCTGGCACCTCCCACTGCGCCGCAGTGGGGTCTGGCACCTCCCACTGCGCCGCAGTGGGGTCTGGCACCTCCCACTGCGCCGCAGTGGGGTCTGGCACCTCCCACTGCGCCGCAGTGGGGTCTGGCACCTCCCACTGCGCCGCAGTGGGGTCTGGCACCTCCCACTGCGCCGCAGTGGGGTCTGGCACCTCCCACTGCGCCGCAGTGGGGTCTGGCACCTCCCACTGCGCCGCAGTGGGGTCTGGCACCTCCCACTGCGCCGCAGTGGGGTCTGGCACCTCCCACTGCGCCGCAGTGGGGTCTGGCACCTCCCACTGCGCCGCAGTGGGGTCTGGCACCTCCCACTGCGCCGCAGTGGGGTCTGGCACCTCCCACTGCGCCGCAGTGGGGTCTGGCACCTCCCACTGCGCCGCAGTGGGGTCTGGCACCTCCCACTGCGCCGCAGTGGGGTCTGGCACCTCCCACTGCGCCGCAGTGGGGTCTGGCACCTCCCACTGCGCCGCAGTGGGGTCTGCACCTCCCACTGCGCCGCAGTGTGGTGAAAGGGAGAGATAAGGGGAAATGGGTCAAGGGGGGCTGATGGGTCGTGGACGACCCACGGGCCGACCCGTTTCTCTTCTCAAGCCAAATTACAATTCGTTAGACATTCGAACACCGATCAAGACATATTATCGACCCGAATATAACACATTGTCATTTAATTCACAAAACAACCCAAATTATTTATTAACTTAAATTGTTAGTCATATTATATGAAAAGTCAACGGGTCAAAACTCACGGATGTTACATTATTCCCCCGTCAAAAGAATTTCGTCCCGAAATTCAACAAAACCCTAGTTGTTAAACAGTTTTAGGTATCCAACCCTTACACGGTCCCCTCGCTCCCAAGTGAACTCGTTTCCACGTCTAGTGTATCGTCCAACCTCTGAAATTCGTGTAGCGTTTGTTCCTTAGCTTCTTGACCTTGCTACCTAGGATTCCTACCGGTTCCTCGAAATTACAACGATCCTCACTCTCCAAAGATTCAAATCTCACTAATGTTATCCGCTCTCATCACTTGTAGCAAGTGGCTCCGTTTGGTACTATAGGACAGCTCGGGTTTCCACTCACATGCCATTCCCATTCTGATCATTCCATCTCGATCACGCCATGGTTGATTCCCTCGTTAAAGGAACTCCTTCATAAGTTACAATTTGTTACGCAATTAAATTTTGAAAATCTCTAGGAAAGTTTACCAAAGATTCGTTTGTCTTTTCGTTTAGAATCATCGCGTCTAACTCAAAAACATCTTACTATTATATTAGCCAAAATTCATTCGATTAAAGGAGCCGTATTATGTAACAAGTTTTTAGTTTATAGCTCGTTAGGTTATTTAGAACCGGGTGACGTCGCACGCATCCTTCATACCAAGTGTTAGAACCTTTCGCCATGATTCATCGATCTCCGGGTTATAAATCCATTTTCTCAAACGAGTTTATTGTCAGTGTCCAGGAATTTATTATTTATTATTGTTATATATATATATATATATATATATTAACATTAAGTGCAATTAGTTGTAAACATAACATTATTATGACGATTTATTATATATATATATATATATATATATATATATATATATATATATATATATATATATATATATATATATATATATATATATATATATATATATATATATATATATATATATATATATATATATATATATATATATATATATATATATATATATATATATATATATATATATATATATATATATATATATATATATATATATATATATATATATATATATATATATATATATATATATATATATATATATATATATATATATATATATATATATATATATATATATATATATATATATATATATATATATATATATATATATATATATATATATATATATATATATATATATATATATATATATATATATATATATATATATATATATATATATATATATATATATATATATATATATATATATATATATATATATATATATATATATATATATATATATATATATATATATATATATATATATATATATATATATATATATATATATATATATATATATATATATATATATATATATATATATATATATATATATATATATATATATATATATATATATATATATATATATATATATATATATATATATATATATATATATATATATATATATATATATATATATATATATATATATATATATATATATATATATATATATATATATATATATATATATATATATATATATATATATATATATATATATATATATATATATATATATATATATATATATATATATATATATATATATATATATATATATATATATATATATATATATATATATATATATATATATATATATATATATATATATATATATATATATATATATATATATATATATATATATATATATATATATATATATATATATATATATATATATACCTATTTAGAAGGTAAGATTTTGTAGGTCTATCAACTAATCTCGCAATACCAAGCCGTACATACAATCTCTCATACGTTGGGTATAACTATGCATAAGTTTTCAATCATTACCAATTCTTCCTTATAACTAGGTTAAGAATTTACATTTTGGAGCATACTCAAGTTTGAAACATGTCTACCGTTCTTATTCATATAATTGTCCATTTATTAAATATTTATACATACATCACCGTATTCGCTTATCTCAGGTATACAATTTAGCCTAACAACCTACTTTATACATGCCAAACTATCAAACTAGTAAACCAATCCTTTCATGAAAGTGTTTGTTGATTAGCACACCTACATATGCATTATCTATTTCCGTTACATCATGCATAATGATCACGCTTAACCACATAGTTTCTCATACTTTTGCCACATAACTAATATGTTAAATCGATTCCTAAAATTCTCCATTGATTAATACATTTTACGCATGTATCACCAATTATCTCATAACCCGCATACAATCAAGTTTAACAATGTCTCATACGATTTTAAGTTCACATACTATTAAGCAACATACCCCCATTGTTCACCGATTACAATTAACATCTTAGTGTTGGAATATCAACCGTTTATAATACATAAGAGTTAGGATGCTTACAACCTTGATACCTTCTTAGGGTGCATATCAACATATTTATCACATTGTATCCTAACCGTTTATCAACATGTTTAAGTCGGACAACAACGAAAACATTTACAACATCCACGTGACCACTACGGGGCATACATACATACACATCACACATGCATAACATATAGGTTACTAAATCATACTAGTTAACATGTCATTCCACTAACAAATCCAATAATATAATATAACTATACTTATAGTCTCTATGTTACTGACTAAATCATACATTAAACAAGAGGAAATAACGTAGTCAAGTAGTTCATAATGGTCGTACCAGCTATACCATTTACATCTACGCATGCGTCTTCAATTCCTAACTATGTATTCCATAAGTAAGTCAGGCGACAAGATTTTCGAGATATTCAAATAATTGGGCTAACATGGCAACCTATACACGCAATTGTCCAAGATTTCAATTACCTTTACGCATGCATTACCAAGTCCTAACGATTTATTTCACCAAATTAGTTAGGCACGAAATTCAAGCATATTCGACAATTAGGATATCATGGCAATCATATTTGTTCTACCGCATTTCCTAACAATTATTTACATAACCTAGTTAGAAGGTAAGATTTTGTAGGTCTATCAACTAATCTCGCAATACCAAGCCGTACATACAATCTCTCATACGTTGGGTATAACTATGCATAAGTTTTCAATCATTACCAATTCTTCCTTATAACTAGGTTAAGAATTTACATTTTGGAGCATACTCAAGTTTGAAACATGTCTACCGTTCTTATTCATATAATTGTCCATTTATTAAATATTTATACATACATCACCGTATTCGCTTATCTCAGGTATACAATTTAGCCTAACAACCTACTTTATACATGCCAAACTATCAAACTAGTAAACCAATCCTTTCATGAAAGTGTTTGTTGATTAGCACACCTACATATGCATTATCTATTTCCGTTACATCATGCATAATGATCACGCTTAACCACATAGTTTCTCATACTTTTGCCACATAACTAATATGTTAAATCGATTCCTAAAATTCTCCATTGATTAATACATTTTACGCATGTATCACCAATTATCTCATAACCCGCATACAATCAAGTTTAACAATGTCTCATACGATTTTAAGTTCACATACTATTAAGCAACATACCCCCATTGTTCACCGATTACAATTAACATCTTAGTGTTGGAATATCAACCGTTTATAATACATAAGAGTTAGGATGCTTACAACCTTGATACCTTCTTAGGGTGCATATCAACATATTTATCACATTGTATCCTAACCGTTTATCAACATGTTTAAGTCGGACAACAACGAAAACATTTACAACATCCACGTGACCACTACGGGGCATACATACATACACATCACACATGCATAACATATAGGTTACTAAATCATACTAGTTAACATGTCATTCCACTAACAAATCCAATAATAGTAATAGTTCTAAAGTCTATGACCCGGGGGTTTGCTTCACAATTTAACTCAGGTTGGCCGCATTAATAGTTAGTGTTTTAACGCCGACACACTACACACGTTCACTGTCCTTTACTAAAGCCGACATATATATATCCTCAACTAACTGTCATATATCGTGTTATCATACCAACATATCCTACGTGTTTCATTTCACTATGTTAAGAACAACATATCAAAGTTCTCAAGTAATCGTTATCTATCATGTTCTCGCCATTTCTATAAAACAAGTGACAGGTTGACCCGAGAGTTAGTCTCAAATGCTCACATATTAGTCACACTATTAGTCAATGCTCTCATACCGATACTACATACTCATTTCATAACATTATGCTAAGGCAAAAGTGTTAGAATCCTAAAGGATTGTTACATATCATATCATCAAGTCGAATTCATTACAATAGTTCATCATTAATTTAAGTAATCATGCTCATTACATCATACCATCAAACAATTAACACAAAGGGTTCAAGCTATTAACACGAATGATTCAAAGTATAATCCGAATTTGATATACTCTCTAGTTATTGACCGGGTATGTATACAGGGTGTACCAACGGCTAACCCTCCACCCAATCAACTTCCATTAAGTATATCGGATCCTTATTATACTCTAAGCCACACGTGCGCAATCCACGATGTCATTAACTTGTTATAATGTTGGGTAACCATAAAAGAGTTGATCGGGTTCTTTTAGGGTTGCCACAATATTATACTAAGTTAATGGCATAACTTCATTTTGCTCTAAATCATCAATTAGCACCAATCAATAACAATAATTCAACAATATGCACATGACCTCATTGACTTCAAACAACCAAGTTGACCTCATGCACTAGACCATCACACAACCACACATTTTCCGCATCAACCAAGTTGTACTCATGTTACCACATTCATCACATTGTACTTGCCACAACATAACACATTGTTCACGTTGTACTCGTCACAAAACAACACGTTGATCACATAGTACCATATCAAAACAACACATTGATCACATAGTATCCATATCAAAACAACACATTGATCACATAGTATCCATATCAAAACAACACATTGATCACATAGTATCCATATCAAAACAACACATTGATCACATAGTATCCATATCAAAACAACACATTGATCACATAGTATCCATATCAAAACAACACATTGATCACATAGTATCCATATCAAAACAACACATTGATCACATAGTATCCATATCAAAACAACACATTGATCACATAGTATCCATATCAAAACAACACATTGATCACATAGTATCCATATCAAAACAACACATTGATCACATAGTATCCATATCAAAACAACACATTGATCACATAGTATCCATATCAAAACAACACATTGATCACATAGTATCCATATCAAAACAACACATTGATCACATAGTATCCATATCAAAACAACACATTGATCACATAGTATCCATATCAAAACAACACATTGATCACATAGTATCCATATCAAAACAACACATTGATCACATAGTATCCATATCAAAACAACACATTGATCACATAGTATCCATATCAAAACAACACATTGATCACATAGTATCCATATCAAAACAACACATTGATCACATAGTATCCATATCAAAACAACACATTGATCACATAGTATCCATATCAAAACAACACATTGATCACATAGTATCCATATCAAAACAACACATTGATCACATAGTATCCATATCAAAACAACACATTGATCACATAGTATCCATATCAAAACAACACATTGATCACATAGTATCCATATCAAAACAACACATTGATCACATAGTATCCATATCAAAACAACACATTGATCACATAGTATCCATATCAAAACAACACATTGATCACATAGTATCCATATCAAAACAACACATTGATCACATAGTATCCATATCAAAACAACACATTGATCACATAGTATCCATATCAAAACAACACATTGATCACATAGTATCCATATCAAAACAACACATTGATCACATAGTATCCATATCAAAACAACACATTGATCACATAGTATCCATATCAAAACAACACATTGATCACATAGTATCCATATCAAAACAACACATTGATCACATAGTATCCATATCAAAACAACACATTGATCACATAGTATCCATATCAAAACAACACATTGATCACATAGTATCCATATCAAAACAACACATTGATCACATAGTATCCATATCAAAACAACACATTGATCACATAGTATCCATATCAAAACAACACATTGATCACATAGTATCCATATCAAAACAACACATTGATCACATAGTATCCATATCAAAACAACACATTGATCACATAGTATCCATATCAAAACAACACATTGATCACATAGTATCCATATCAAAACAACACATTGATCACATAGTATCCATATCAAAACAACACATTGATCACATAGTATCCATATCAAAACAACACATTGATCACATAGTATCCATATCAAAACAACACATTGATCACATAGTATCCATATCAAAACAACACATTGATCACATAGTATCCATATCAAAACAACACATTGATCACATAGTATCCATATCAAAACAACACATTGATCACATAGTATCCATATCAAAACAACACATTGATCACATAGTATCCATATCAAAACAACACATTGATCACATAGTATCCATATCAAAACATAAACCAAGTCATTCAAGCGTAATAACCGTCTCGACAATTCAACATTTAAACCAAATCACTCAATCAATCAACAACGAAAAGAACCATCACATCAATCCAACAATCAAGCCCATCAATCAATAAATCAATAAAAGCAAGTAAACAAGCAAGGTTTACACTTTTCAGCCCGAATCTCAAGCGAGTAGGGAGATACGAAACTCACCTTGGCTTCCAAGCTACGATTACGAGTTAATAAGGAGTTATAAATGCTCAACAACCGCTACGAGTCCGCAACCTAGCAATAAATATCATATTATCATCAAAGTCAACTTCTATAATCCTAAACAAGTTGGTTTAGTAAGATTAGGGTCGAGTCACAACTCTTAGACGTCTAACCGCTTTCCCGCGTAAGAACAAGACACATTCGACTCGACATTTTTGAAAATGGAGAAAGATTCATGAAAAATGAATGTTACCAAAAGAAAGTAGACTCTTATACGATTCCAACGATAGGTCATATGACTCGATTGGACTTACGGATCAAAAGTTATAAGCGTTTGAAGTTGACGAAGAATCGCTTGTTCAGCAACTTATCACTGCGCCGCAGTGGGGTCTGGCACCTCCCACTGCGCCGCAGTGGGGTCTGGCACCTCCCACTGCGCCGCAGTGGGGTCTGGCACCTCCCACTGCGCCGCAGTGGGGTCTGGCACCTCCCACTGCGCCGCAGTGGGGTCTGGCACCTCCCACTGCGCCGCAGTGGGGTTGGCACCTCCCACTGCGCCGCAGTGGGGTCTGGCACCTCCCACTGCGCCGCAGTGGGGTCTGGCACCTCCCACTGCGCCGCAGTGGGGTCTGGCACCTCCCACTGCGCCGCAGTGGGGTCTGGACACCTCCCACTGCGCCGCAGTGGGGTCTGGCACCTCCCACTGCGCCGCAGTGGGGTCTGGCACCTCCCACTGCGCCGCAGTGGGGTCTGGCACCTCCCACTGCGCCGCAGTGGGGTCTGGCACCTCCCACTGCGCCGCAGTGGGGTCTGGCACCTCCCACTGCGCCGCAGTGGGGTCTGGCACCTCCCACTGCGCCGCAGTGGGGTCTGGCACCTCCCACTGCGCCGCAGTGGGGTCTGGCACCTCCCACTGCGCCGCAGTGGGGTCTGGCACCTCCCACTGCGCCGCAGTGGGGTCTGGCACCTCCCACTGCGCCGCAGTGGGGTCTGGCACCTCCCACTGCGCCGCAGTGGGGTCTGGCACCTCCCACTGCGCCGCAGTGGGGTCTGGCACCTCCCACTGCGCCGCAGTGGGGTCTGGCACCTCCCACTGCGCCGCAGTGGGGTCTGGCACCTCCCACTGCGCCGCAGTGGGGTCTGGCACCTCCCACTGCGCCGCAGTGGGGTCTGGCACCTCCCACTGCGCCGCAGTGGGGTCTGGCACCTCCCACTGCGCCGCAGTGGGGTCTGGCACCTCCCACTGCGCCGCAGTGGGGTCTGGCACCTCCCACTGCGCCGCAGTGGGGTCTGGCACCTCCCACTGCGCCGCAGTGGGGTCTGGCACCTCCCACTGCGCCGCAGTGGGGTCTGGCACCTCCCACTGCGCCGCAGTGGGGTCTGGCACCTCCCACTGCGCCGCAGTGGGGTCTGGCACCTCCCACTGCGCCGCAGTGGGGTCTGGCACCTCCCACTGCGCCGCAGTGGGGTCTGGCACCTCCCACTGCGCCGCAGTGGGGTCTGGCACCTCCCACTGCGCCGCAGTGGGGTCTGGCACCTCCCACTGCGCCGCAGTGGGGTCTGGCACCTCCCACTGCGCCGCAGTGGGGTCTGGCACCTCCCACTGCGCCGCAGTGGGGTCTGGCACCTCCCACTGCGCCGCAGTGGGGTCTGGCACCTCCCACTGCGCCGCAGTGGGGTCTGGCACCTCCCACTGCGCCGCAGTGGGGTCTGGCACCTCCCACTGCGCCGCAGTGGGGTCTGGCACCTCCCACTGCGCCGCAGTGGGGTCTGGCACCTCCCACTGCGCCGCAGTGGGGTCTGGCACCTCCCACTGCGCCGCAGTGGGGTCTGGCACCTCCCACTGCGCCGCAGTGGGGTCTGGCACCTCCCACTGCGCCGCAGTGGGGTCTGGCACCTCCCACTGCGCCGCAGTGGGGTCTGGCACCTCCCACTGCGCCGCAGTGGGGTCTGGCACCTCCCACTGCGCCGCAGTGGGGTCTGGCACCTCCCACTGCGCCGCAGTGGGGTCTGGCACCTCCCACTGCGCCGCAGTGGGGTCTGGCACCTCCCACTGCGCCGCAGTGGGGTCTGGCACCTCCCACTGCGCCGCAGTGGGGTCTGGCACCTCCCACTGCGCCGCAGTGGGGTCTGGCACCTCCCACTGCGCCGCAGTGGGGTGCCCTACTGCAGCCAAAACTCACGGATGTTACATTATTCCCCCGTCAAAAGAATTTCGTCCCGAAATTCAACAAAACCCTAGTTGTTAAACAGTTTTAGGTATCCAACCCTTACACGGTCCCCTCGCTCCCAAGTGAACTCGTTTCCGCTTCTAGTGTATCGTCCAACCTCTGAAATTCATGTAGCGTTTGTTCCTTAGCTTCTTGACCTTGCTACCTAGGATTCCTACCGGTTCCTCGAAATTACAACGATCCTCACTCTCCAAAGATTCAAATCTCACTAATGTTATCCGCTCTCATCACTTGTAGCAAGTGGCTCCGTTTGGTACTATAGGACAGCTCGGGTTTCCACTCACATGCCATTCCCATTCTGATCATTCCATCTCGATCACGCCATGGTTGATTCCCTCGTTAAAGGAACTCCTTCATAAGTTACAATTTGTTACGCAATTAAATTTTGAAAATCTCTAGGAAAGTTTACCAAAGATTCGTTTGTCTTTTCGTTTAGAATCATCGCGTCTAACTCAAAAACATCTTACTATTATATTAGCCAAAATTCATTCGATTAAAGGAGCCGTATTATGTAACAAGTTTTTAGTTTATAGCTCGTTAGGTTATTTAGAACCGGGTGACGTCGCACGCATCCTTCATACCAAGTGTTAGAACCTTTCGCCATGATTCATCGATCTCCGGGTTATAAATCCATTTTCTCAAACGAGTTTATTGTCAGTGTCCAGGAATTTATTATTTATTATTGTTATATATATATATATATATATATATATATATATATATATATATATATATTATATATATATACATATATAAACACTCGTATTTGGTTACAAATATATTAAGTATATATATATAAACCGAAAATATATATATATATATATATATATATATATATATATATATATATATATATATATATATATATATATATATATATATATATATATATATATATATATATATATATATATATATATATATATATATATATATATATATATATATATATATATATATATATATATATATATATATATATATATATATATATATATATATATATATATATATATATATATATATATATATATATATATATATATATATATATATATATATATATATATATATATATATATATATATATATATATATATATATATATATATATATATATATATATATATATATATATATATATATATATATATATATATATATATATATATATATATATATATATATATATATATATATATATATATATATATATATATATATATATATATATATATATATATATATATATATATATATATATATATATATATATATATATATATATATATATATATATATATATATATATATATATATATATATATATATATATATATATATATATATATATATATATATATATATATATATATATATATATATATATATATATATATATATATATATATATATATATATATATATATATATATATATATATATATATATATATATATATATATATATATATATATATATATATATATATATATATATATATATATATATATATATATATATATATATATATATATATATATATATATATATATATATATATATATATATATATATATATATATATATATATATATATATATATATATATATATATATATATATATATATATATATATATATATATATATATATATATATATATATATATATATATATATATATATATATATATATATATATATATATATATATATATATATATATATATATATATATATATATATATATATATATATATATATATATATATATATATATATATATATATATATATATATATATATATATATATATATATATATATATATATATATATATATATATATATATATATATATATATATATATATATATATATATATATATATATATATATATATATATATATATATATATATATATATATCTTCAAACCGATATATATATATATATATATATATATATATAGACATCCACTCTTGACGGCACCACCTTTGTGTGATAGACAATGATCTAGGGATCCGTTTAGGCCTAAAAGATTTGAGAATCGTACACTATAAGGGCTCAAGCTTCTCACATCTCACTTGTGACTCTCACTACGACACTCAATTGGTTCATCGTTTCCCATCTTTATGAGCTCTCGGTTGCGCATTAAGTTAGGCATCCAATTAAATCAACCTTTACTAATCGCGTACGTGTTTATATACCACCCCATATCGTTTAGACCTCAACTCCATTCCCGCGACGCTCGTGCTTGCGCATATATTACATGTTGGGTAGACTTTTAAATTTTTATTTTATTTGTTCAATCTATGGTTAGCCTGACCAAGGTCGTTCCTTCTCGCCCATAGTAAGTTTATAGTTGTATAGCAGCTCACAATGAATTGTTACGTTCCGTTGTCGCCATCGATATTGAATTCGCAATTAACTCCACTGTTATTCGTTTATTCTAATCAATCCACTTTAGTTAACTCAGGCATTTTCCTAAAGTTCAGTCTTAAGGACGTATAATACAACGGGGTTCTCATTTTCATAATATAACTATACTTATAGTCTCTATGTTACTGACTAAATCATACATTAAACAAGAGGAAATAACGTAGTCAAGTAGTTCATAATGGTCGTACCAGCTATACCATTTACATCTACGCATGCGTCTTCAATTCCTAACTATGTATTCCATAAGTAAGTCAGGCGACAAGATTTTCGAGATATTCAAATAATTGGGCTAACATGGCAACCTATACACGCAATTGTCCAAGATTTCAATTACCTTTACGCATGCATTACCAAGTCCTAACGATTTATTTCACCAAATTAGTTAGGCACGAAATTCAAGCATATTCGACAATTAGGATATCATGGCAATCATATTTGTTCTACCGCATTTCCTAACAATTATTTACATAACCTAGTTAGAAGGTAAGATTTTGTAGGTCTATCAACTAATCTCGCAATACCAAGCCGTACATACAATCTCTCATACGTTGGGTATAACTATGCATAAGTTTTCAATCATTACCAATTCTTCCTTATAACTAGGTTAAGAATTTACATTTTGGAGCATACTCAAGTTTGAAACATGTCTACCGTTCTTATTCATATAATTGTCCATTTATTAAATATTTATACATACATCACCGTATTCGCTTATCTCAGGTATACAATTTAGCCTAACAACCTACTTTATACATGCCAAACTATCAAACTAGTAAACCAATCCTTTCATGAAAGTGTTTGTTGATTAGCACACCTACATATGCATTATCTATTTCCGTTACATCATGCATAATGATCACGCTTAACCACATAGTTTCTCATACTTTTGCCACATAACTAATATGTTAAATCGATTCCTAAAATTCTCCATTGATTAATACATTTTACGCATGTATCACCAATTATCTCATAACCCGCATACAATCAAGTTTAACAATGTCTCATACGATTTTAAGTTCACATACTATTAAGCAACATACCCCCATTGTTCACCGATTACAATTAACATCTTAGTGTTGGAATATCAACCGTTTATAATACATAAGAGTTAGGATGCTTACAACCTTGATACCTTCTTAGGGTGCATATCAACATATTTATCACATTGTATCCTAACCGTTTATCAACATGTTTAAGTCGGACAACAACGAAAACATTTACAACATCCACGTGACCACTACGGGGCATACATACATACACATCACACATGCATAACATATAGGTTACTAAATCATACTAGTTAACATGTCATTCCACTAACAAATCCAATAATAGTAATAGTTCTAAAGTCTATGACCCGGGGGTTTGCTTCACAATTTAACTCAGGTTGGCCGCATTAATAGTTAGTGTTTTAACGCCGACACACTACACACGTTCACTGTCCTTTACTAAAGCCGACATATATATATCCTCAACTAACTGTCATATATCGTGTTATCATACCAACATATCCTACGTGTTTCATTTCACTATGTTAAGAACAACATATCAAAGTTCTCAAGTAATCGTTATCTATCATGTTCTCGCCATTTCTATAAAACAAGTGACAGGTTGACCCGAGAGTTAGTCTCAAATGCTCTACATATTAGTCACACTATTAGTCAATGCTCTCATACCGATACTACATACTCATTTCATAACATTATGCTAAGGCAAAAGTGTTAGAATCCTAAAGGATTGTTACATATCATATCATCAAGTCGAATTCATTACAATAGTTCATCATTAATTTAAGTAATCATGCTCATTACATCATACCATCAAACAATTAACACAAAGGGTTCAAGCTATTAACACGAATGATTCAAAGTATAATCCGAATTTGATATACTCTCTAGTTATTGACCGGGTATGTATACAGGGTGTACCAACGGCTAACCCTCCACCCAATCAACTTCCATTAAGTATATCGGATCCTTATTATACTCTAAGCCACACGTGCGCAATCCACGATGTCATTAACTTGTTATAATGTTGGGTAACCATAAAAGAGTTGATCGGGTTCTTTTAGGGTTGCCACAATATTATACTAAGTTAATGGCATAACTTCATTTTGCTCTAAATCATCAATTAGCACCAATCAATAACAATAATTCAACAATATGCACATGACCTCATTGACTTCAAACAACCAAGTTGACCTCATGCACTAGACCATCACACAACCACACATTTTCCGCATCAACCAAGTTGTACTCATGTTACCACATTCATCACATTGTACTTGCCACAACATAACACATTGTTCACGTTGTACTCGTCACAAAACAACACGTTGATCACATAGTATCCATATCAAAACAACACATTGATCACATAGTATCCATATCAAAACAACACATTGATCACATAGTATCCATATCAAAACAACACATTGATCACATAGTATCCATATCAAAACAACACATTGATCACATAGTATCCATATCAAAACAACACATTGATCACATAGTATCCATATCAAAACAACACATTGAATTTAAGCTATCACACAAGAGGTCTTAACTACGAACTCACACGGGGATTCACATAATTCACATTGCACACGAATTTCCTAACCATGCATGCTATATGAAGAGTTTTAACTTAAGCCGTAGTCTAGGTCAAACCGCCTAATTCTCTACGACCACGCATGGGCCACCATTCTGTAACACCCCAAGCCAAGGCTCAGAATATCACGGAAATCATAAAGAACAAGTCGTCATCAAAGATTTCAATAGAACTTCAACAGATGGTTAACGGTTCTAAGCACAATGCAAAAGAAGGCAAATGGATCCTTGATCCATATAAGTCCAAGTCCGGGTTCGACAGCAAGCTAATAAATCGATCATACTTCAAGCCTTGGAATAACTTGGATACCTGAAAAGTGTACTAAGCATAGTCAACACAAGGTTGGTGAGTTCGTAGTAATGGTCCACAAGGAACCATAGACAGAAATCATAAAGTACGAGTGGAGGCTAAACATGACTTACAGTGAGCCTCTAAGAAACACAATAATGTCCAACCACAAGATTACACAAGTACAAGAAGCGTGTAATCAGAAATGCATATATGATATGAGTATCAATGCAATGCCATATGCGTAAGTAAGCCAGAATGCCTATCTTATGCGTGACCTCCAGTCACCTATGCAACGATACCCTTCTGTCATCACAATGAACAAGGCTGTATCTCAAAATCATCGAGATATATATGTCTATATACTCGGAGTCAGGAACTACATCCAAAATGGGTGCATACATCTATACACCAGGATGTCGGCAATCCCCTGCCGAGGGCTCATCAGCAATGTATGCAATGCTTACAATCAATTGTAAATGCATCAATCACAAACCAACAATCAATAATCGTCAATCATAAACCAATAATCAATAATCGTCAATCATAAACCAATAATCAATATTCGACGAACATGAGCCAACAATCAATAATCGTAACGGGGCTCACTTGACAACAGGGGGACAAGGCCGCATTTCAACGGGGCACACTTGTCAACAGAGGGACAAGGCCGCATTTCAACGGGGCACACTTGTCAACAGAGGGACAAGGCCGCATTTCAACGGGGCACACTTGTCAACAGAGGGACAAGGCCGCATTTCAACGGGGCACACTTGTCAACAGAGGGACAAGGCCGCATTTCAACGGGGCACACTTGTCAACAGAGGGACAAGGCCGCATTTCAACGGGGCACACTTGTCAACAGAGGGACAAGGCCGCATTTCAACGGGGCACACTTGTCAACAGAGGGACAAGGCCGCATTTCAACGGGGCACACTTGTCAACAGAGGGACAAGGCCGCATTTCAACGGGGCACACTTGTCAACAGAGGGACAAGGCCGCATTTCAACGGGGCACACTTGTCAACAGAGGGACAAGGCCGCATTTTAACATCACTCAATCAATCAACAACGAAAAGAACCATCACATCAATCCAACAATCAATCCCATCAATCAATAAATCAATAAAAGCAAGTAAACAAGCAAGGTTTACACTTTTCAGCCCGAATCTCAAGCGAGTAGGGAGATACGAAACTCACCTTGGCTTCCAAGCTACGATTACGAGTTAATAAGGAGTTATAAATGCTCAACAACCGCTACGAGTCCGCAACCTAGCAATAAATATCATATTATCATCAAAGTCAACTTCTATAATCCTAAACAAGTTGGTTTAGTAAGATTAGGGTCGAGTCACAACTCTTAGACGTCTAACCGCTTTCCCGCGTAAGAACAAGACACATTCGACTCGACATTTTTGAAAATGGAGAAAGATTCATGAAAAATGAATGTTACCAAAAGAAAGTAGACTCTTATACGATTCCAACGATAGGTCATATGACTCGATTGGACTTACGGATCAAAAGTTATAAGCGTTTGAAGTTGACGAAGAATCGCTTGTTCAGCAACTTATCACTGCGCCGCAGTGGGGTCTGGCACCTCCCACTGCGCCGCAGTGGGGTCTGGCACCTCCCACTGCGCCGCAGTGGGGTCTGCACCTCCCACTGCGCCGCAGTGGGGTCTGGCACCTCCCACTGCGCCGCAGTGGGGTCTGGCACCTCCCACTGCGCCGCAGTGGGGTCTGGCACCTCCCACTGCGCCGCAGTGGGGTCTGGCACCTCCCACTGCGCCGCAGTGGGGTCTGGCACCTCCCACTGCGCCGCAGTGGGGTCTGGCACCTCCCACTGCGCCGCAGTGGGGTCTGGCACCTCCCACTGCGCCGCAGTGGGGTCTGGCACCTCCCACTGCGCCGCAGTGGGGTCTGGCACCTCCCACTGCGCCGCAGTGGGGTCTGGCACCTCCCACTGCGCCGCAGTGGGGTCTGGCACCTCCCACTGCGCCGCAGTGGGGTCTGGCACCTCCCACTGCGCCGCAGTGGGGTCTGGCACCTCCCACTGCGCCGCAGTGGGGTCTGGCACCTCCCACTGCGCCGCAGTGGGGTCTGGCACCTCCCACTGCGCCGCAGTGGGGTCTGGCACCTCCCACTGCGCCGCAGTGGGGTCTGGCACCTCCCACTGCGCCGCAGTGGGGTCTGGCACCTCCCACTGCGCCGCAGTGGGGTCTGGCACCTCCCACTGCGCCGCAGTGGGGTCTGGCACCTCCCACTGCGCCGCAGTGGGGTCTGGCACCTCCCACTGCGCCGCAGTGGGGTCTGGCACCTCCCACTGCGCCGCAGTGGGGTCTGGCACCTCCCACTGCGCCGCAGTGGGGTCTGGCACCTCCCACTGCGCCGCAGTGGGGTCTGGCACCTCCCACTGCGCCGCAGTGGGGTCTGGCACCTCCCACTGCGCCGCAGTGGGGTCTGGCACCTCCCACTGCGCCGCAGTGGGGTCTGGCACCTCCCACTGCGCCGCAGTGGGGTCTGGCACCTCCCACTGCGCCGCAGTGGGGTCTGGCACCTCCCACTGCGCCGCAGTGGGGTCCTCACTGGTCTCAGACCTGTTAAGGTCAATTGGGTCAATTCTAATATCTCATTTTATAAAGTATTTCAAAAAAAAAAAAGAGTTAAAAATTTTATTAGGTAGTATAAAAAAAAAAAAAAAAAAAAAAAAAAAAAAAAAAAAAAAAAAAAAAAAAAAAAAAAAAAAAAAAAAAAAAAAAAAAAAAAAAAAAAAAAAAAAAAAAAAAAAAAAAAAAAAAAAAAAAAAAAAAAAAAAAAAAAAAAAAAAAAAAAAAAAAAAAAAAAAAAAAAAAAAAAAAAAAAAAAAAAAAAAAAAAAAAAAAAAAAAAAAAAAAAAAAAAAAAAAAAAAAAAAAAAAAAAAAAAAAAAAAAAAAAAAAAAAAAAAAAAAAAAAAAAAAAAAAAAAAAAAAAAAAAAAAAAAAAAAAAAAAAAAAAAAAAAAAAAAAAAAAAAAAAAAAAAAAAAAAAAAAAAAAAAAAAAAAAAAAAAAAAAAAAAAAAAAAAAAAAAAAAAAAAAAAAAAAAAAAAAAAAAAAAAAAAAAAAAAAAAAAAAAAAAAAAAAAAAAAAAAAAAAAAAAAAAAAAAAAAAAAAAAAAAAAAAAAAAAAAAAAAAAAAAAAAAAAAAAAAAAAAAAAAAAAAAAAAAAAAAAAAAAAAAAAAAAAAAAAAAAAAAAAAAAAAAAAAAAAAAAAAAAAAAAAAAAAAAAAAAAAAAAAAAAAAAAAAAAAAAAAAAAAAAAAAAAAAAAAAAAAAAAAAAAAAAAAAAAAAAAAAAAAAAAAAAAAAAAAAAAAAAAAAAAAAAAAAAAAAAAAAAAAAAAAAAAAAAAAAAAAAAAAAAAAAAAAAAAAAAAAAAAAAAAAAAAAAAAAAAAAAAAAAAAAAAAAAAAAAAAAAAAAAAAAAAAAAAAAAAAAAAAAAAAAAAAAAAAAAAAAAAAAAAAAAAAAAAAAAAAAAAAAAAAAAAAAAAAAAAAAAAAAAAAAAAAAAAAAAAAAAAAAAAAAAAAAAAAAAAAAAAAAAAAAAAAAAAAAAAAAAAAAAAAAAAAAAAAAAAAAAAAAAAAAAAAAAAAAAAAAAAAAAAAAAAAAAAAAAAAAAAAAAAAAAAAAAAAAAAAAAAAAAAAAAAAAAAAAAAAAAAAAAAAAAAAAAAAAAAAAAAAAAAAAAAAAAAAAAAAAAAAAAAAAAAAAAAAAAAAAAAAAAAAAAAAAAAAAAAAAAAAAAAAAAAAAAAAAAAAAAAAAAAAAAAAAAAAAAAAAAAAAAAAAAAAAAAAAAAAAAAAAAAAAAAAAAAAAAAAAAAAAAAAAAAAAAAAAAAAAAAAAAAAAAAAAAAAAAAAAAAAAAAAAAAAAAAAAAAAAAAAAAAAAAAAAAAAAAAAAAAAAAAAAAAAAAAAAAAAAAAAAAAAAAAAAAAAAAAAAAAAAAAAAAAAAAAAAAAAAAAAAAAAAAAAAAAAAAAAAAAAAAAAAAAAAAAAAAAAAAAAAAAAAAAAAAAAAAAAAAAAAAAAAAAAAAAAAAAAAAAAAAAAAAAAAAAAAAAAAAAAAAAAAAAAAAAAAAAAAAAAAAAAAAAAAAAAAAAAAAAAAAAAAAAAAAAAAAAAAAAAAAAAAAAAAAAAAAAAAAAAAAAAAAAAAAAAAAAAAAAAAAAAAAAAAAAAAAAAAAAAAAAAAAAAAAAAAAAAAAAAAAAAAAAAAAAAAAAAAAAAAAAAAAAAAAAAAAAAAAAAAAAAAAAAAAAAAAAAAAAAAAAAAAAAAAAAAAAAAAAAAAAAAAAAAAAAAAAAAAAAAAAAAAAAAAAAAAAAAAAAAAAAAAAAAAAAAAAAAAAAAAAAAAAAAAAAAAAAAAAAAAAAAAAAAAAAAAAAAAAAAAAAAAAAAAAAAAAAAAAAAAAAAAAAAAAAAAAAAAAAAAAAAAAAAAAAAAAAAAAAAAAAAAAAAAAAAAAAAAAAAAAAAAAAAAAAAAAAAAAAAAAAAAAAAAAAAAAAAAAAAAAAAAAAAAAAAAAAAAAAAAAAAAAAAAAAAAAAAAAAAAAAAAAAGCAAGAGAAATAGCATTTCCATACCAAAAATGACGGCCAAACCCATAGTCCAGGAAATACATACTCACCTTCTATGAAACTCCCAAATATAGAAAAACATAACTGCTTTTCCCTACAATGTACAAATCTTGTAAGACAAGATACAAGTCATAATAGCATAAATGATCTAAAGTAATAAATTTTTGCTTTGACAAAATAAGGCCTGCTTGAAAATAACCATTTCTTTTCCCACACATTCCTCCAAGACTTGGTTACTACAACTTTGACAATTGACCACCTATTCAAACACATAGACCTTTGTATATTATATATAAACCAACAATTCCTCATTCTACCATTAATTCTTTCTTACTAATTATATATATATATATATATATATATATATATATATATATATATATATATATATATATATATATATATATATATATATATATATATATATATATATATATATATATATATATATATATATATATATATATATATATATATATATATATATATATATATATATATATATATATATATATATATATATATATATATATATATATATATATATATATATATATATATATATATATATATATATATATATATATATATATATATATATATATATATATATATATATATATATATATATATATATATATATATATATATATATATATATATATATATATATATATATATATATATATATATATATATATATATATATATATATATATATATATATATATATATATATATATATATATATATATATATATATATATATATATATATATATATATATATATATATATATATATATATATATATATATATATATATATATATATATATATATATATATATATATATATATATATATATATATATATATATATATATATATATATATATATATATATATATATATATATATATATATATATATATATATATATATATATATATATATATATATATATATATATATATATATATATATATATATATATATATATATATATATATATATATATATATATATATATATATATATATATATATATATATATATATATATATATATATATATATATATATATATATATATATATATATATATATATATATATATATATATATATATATATATATATATATATATATATATATATATATATATATATATATATATATATATATATATATATATATATATATATATATATATATATATATATATATATATATATATATATATATATATATATATATATATATATATATATATATATATATATATATATATATATATATATATATATATATATATATATATATATATATATATATATATATATATATATATATATATATATATATATATATATATATATATATATATATATATATATATATATATATATATATATATATATATATATATATATATATATATATATATATATATATATATATATATATATATATATATATATATATATATATATATATATATATATATATATATATATATATATATATATATATATATATATATATATATATATATATATATATATATATATATATATATATATATATATATATATATATATATATATATATATATATATATATATATATATATATATATATATATATATATATATATATATATATATATATATATATATATATATATATATATATATATATATATATATATATATATATATATATATATATATATATATATATATATATATATATATATATATATATATATATATATATATATATATATATATATATATATATATATATATATATATATATATATATATATATATATATATATATATATATATATATATATATATATATATATATATATATATATATATATATATATATATATATATATATATATATATATATATATATATATATATATATATATATATATATATATATATATATATATATATATATATATATATATATATATATATATATATATATATATATATATATATATATATATATATATATATATATATATATATATATATATGGCTACATCGAATATATATATATATATTATGGAGGAAACCACCTATTTTTAGATATTAGTGACAATTACTATACCATTTGTTATTTTGTTTATTGTTCATATTTATATACTTTTTGAATGGTATATCATTCTTCATTAAGATTAAAATTGTATTCAAGGTAAAAGCCGTATAACACACTTCTGTGATTAATTATTTCGCAATAGCCTATTGTTGTTGTAGACTTGAGAGCTATCATGAGCTATTGACATGACTTTAAACTATGTCATACTAGGTTATTTTCTATTCAAAATAACGTCGTTTAGAAAGAAAAAAAAATGGGGGGGGGGGGGGGGGGGGGGGGGGGGGGGGGGGGGGGGGGGGGGGGGGGGGGGGGGGGGGGGGGGGGGGGGGGGGGGGGGGGGGGGGGGGGGGGGGGGGGGGGGGGGGGGGGGGGGGGGGGGGGGGGGGGGGGGGGGGGGGGGGGGGGGGGGGGGGGGGGGGGGGGGGGGGGGGGGGGGGGGGGGGGGGGGGGGGGGGGGGGGGGGGGGGGGGGGGGGGGGGGGGGGGGGGGGGGGGGGGGGGGGGGGGGGGGGGGGGGGGGGGGGGGGGGGGGGGGGGGGGGGGGGGGGGGGGGGGGGGGGGGGGGGGGGGGGGGGGGGGGGGGGGGGGGGGGGGGGGGGGGGGGGGGGGGGGGGGGGGGGGGGGGGGGGGGGGGGGGGGGGGGGGGGGGGGGGGGGGGGGGGGGGGGGGGGGGGGGGGGGGGGGGGGGGGGGGGGGGGGGGGGGGGGGGGGGGGGGGGGGGGGGGGGGGGGGGGGGGGGGGGGGGGGGGGGGGGGGGGGGGGGGGGGGGGGGGGGGGGGGGGGGGGGGGGGGGGGGGGGGGGGGGGGGGGGGGGGGGGGGGGGGGGGGGGGGGGGGGGGGGGGGGGGGGGGGGGGGGGGGGGGGGGGGGGGGGGGGGGGGGGGGGGGGGGGGGGGGGGGGGGGGGGGGGGGGGGGGGGGGGGGGGGGGGGGGGGGGGGGGGGGGGGGGGGGGGGGGGGGGGGGGGGGGGGGGGGGGGGGGGGGGGGGGGGGGGGGGGGGGGGGGGGGGGGGGGGGGGGGGGGGGGGGGGGGGGGGGGGGGGGGGGGGGGGGGGGGGGGGGGGGGGGGGGGGGGGGGGGGGGGGGGGGGGGGGGGGGGGGGGGGGGGGGGGGGGGGGGGGGGGGGGGGGGGGGGGGGGGGGGGGGGGGGGGGGGGGGGGGGGGGGGGGGGGGGGGGGGGGGGGGGGGGGGGGGGGGGGGGGGGGGGGGGGGGGGGGGGGGGGGGGGGGGGGGGGGGGGGGGGGGGGGGGGGGGGGGGGGGGGGGGGGGGGGGGGGGGGGGGGGGGGGGGGGGGGGGGGGGGGGGGGGGGGGGGGGGGGGGGGGGGGGGGGGGGGGGGGGGGGGGGGGGGGGGGGGGGGGGGGGGGGGGGGGGGGGGGGGGGGGGGGGGGGGGGGGGGGGGGGGGGGGGGGGGGGGGGGGGGGGGGGGGGGGGGGGGGGGGGGGGGGGGGGGGGGGGGGGGGGGGGGGGGGGGGGGGGGGGGGGGGGGGGGGGGGGGGGGGGGGGGGGGGGGGGGGGGGGGGGGGGGGGGGGGGGGGGGGGGGGGGGGGGGGGGGGGGGGGGGGGGGGGGGGGGGGGGGGGGGGGGGGGGGGGGGGGGGGGGGGGGGGGGGGGGGGGGGGGGGGGGGGGGGGGGGGGGGGGGGGGGGGGGGGGGGGGGGGGGGGGGGGGGGGGGGGGGGGGGGGGGGGGGGGGGGGGGGGGGGGGGGGGGGGGGGGGGGGGGGGGGGGGGGGGGGGGGGGGGGGGGGGGGGGGGGGGGGGGGGGGGGGGGGGGGGGGGGGGGGGGGGGGGGGGGGGGGGGGGGGGGGGGGGGGGGGGGGGGGGGGGGGGGGGGGGGGGGGGGGGGGGGGGGGGGGGGGGGGGGGGGGGGGGGGGGGGGGGGGGGGGGGGGGGGGGGGGGGGGGGGGGGGGGGGGGGGGGGGGGGGGGGGGGGGGGGGGGGGGGGGGGGGGGGGGGGGGGGGGGGGGGGGGGGGGGGGGGGGGGGGGGGGGGGGGGGTGGAAGCTATTTGGGTCGTTTCGTGAATTAAATGGCAATGTGTCGTATTCGGGTCAATAATGTGTTTTGATCGGTGTTTAAATGTGTAACGATTGTAAATTGACTAGAGAAGGGAAACGGGTCGGTCCGTGGGTAGTCCATGACCCACCAGCCACCAATGACCATTTCCCCCCCCCCCCCCCCCTCCCCCCCCCCCCCCCCCCCCCCCCCCCCCCCCCCCCCCCCCCCCCCCCCCCCCCCCCCCCCCCCCCCCCCCCCCCCCCCCCCCCCCCCCCCCCCCCCCCCCCCCCCCCCCCCCCCCCCCCCCCCCCCCCCCCCCCCCCCCCCCCCCCCCCCCCCCCCCCCCCCCCCCCCCCCCCCCCCCCCCCCCCCCCCCCCCCCCCCCCCCCCCCCCCCCCCCCCCCCCCCCCCCCCCCCCCCCCCCCCCCCCCCCCCCCCCCCCCCCCCCCCCCCCCCCCCCCCCCCCCCCCCCCCCCCCCCCCCCCCCCCCCCCCCCCCCCCCCCCCCCCCCCCCCCCCCCCCCCCCCCCCCCCCCCCCCCCCCCCCCCCCCCCCCCCCCCCCCCCCCCCCCCCCCCCCCCCCCCCCCCCCCCCCCCCCCCCCCCCCCCCCCCCCCCCCCCCCCCCCCCCCCCCCCCCCCCCCCCCCCCCCCCCCCCCCCCCCCCCCCCCCCCCCCCCCCCCCCCCCCCCCCCCCCCCCCCCCCCCCCCCCCCCCCCCCCCCCCCCCCCCCCCCCCCCCCCCCCCCCCCCCCCCCCCCCCCCCCCCCCCCCCCCCCCCCCCCCCCCCCCCCCCCCCCCCCCCCCCCCCCCCCCCCCCCCCCCCCCCCCCCCCCCCCCCCCCCCCCCCCCCCCCCCCCCCCCCCCCCCCCCCCCCCCCCCCCCCCCCCCCCCCCCCCCCCCCCCCCCCCCCCCCCCCCCCCCCCCCCCCCCCCCCCCCCCCCCCCCCCCCCCCCCCCCCCCCCCCCCCCCCCCCCCCCCCCCCCCCCCCCCCCCCCCCCCC
>CM067169.1:52042580-52045080 GCA_034093135.1 Erigeron breviscapus
GATCTGTACACCACCTTTTTTTGACCGTACACCACCAGATGCGCTTTAGAATGTTGAACAGTACAATACTATATAGCATGTTTGGTGGTGTACGGTCAAAATCTGGTGGTGTACAGATCACTTCCCTTTTACATACTTTTAGCGCTATCATATTCAATCAATCTCGACGTCGTTTTTATTTTCTTTTTTTTTTTTTTTTTTTTTTTTTTTTTTTTTTTTTTTTTTTTTTTTTTTTTTTTTTTTTTTTTTTTTTTTTTTTTTTTTTTTTTTTTTTTTTTTTTTTTTTTTTTTTTTTTTTTTTTTTTTTTTTTTTTTTTTTTTTTTTTTTTTTTTTTTTTTTTTTTTTTTTTTTTTTTTTTTTTTTTTTTTTTTTTTTTTTTTTTTTTTTTTTTTTTTTTTTTTTTTTTTTTTTTTTTTTTTTTTTTTTTTTTTTTTTTTTTTTTTTTTTTTTTTTTTTTTTTTTTTTTTTTTTTTTTTTTTTTTTTTTTTTTTTTTTTTTTTTTTTTTTTTTTTTTTTTTTTTTTTTTTTTTTTTTTTTTTTTTTTTTTTTTTTTTTTTTTTTTTTTTTTTTTTTTTTTTTTTTTTTTTTTTTTTTTTTTTTTTTTTTTTTTTTTTTTTTTTTTTTTTTTTTTTTTTTTTTTTTTTTTTTTTTTTTTTTTTTTTTTTTTTTTTTTTTTTTTTTTTTTTTTTTTTTTTTTTTTTTTTTTTTTTTTTTTTTTTTTTTTTTTTTTTTTTTTTTTTTTTTTTTTTTTTTTTTTTTTTTTTTTTTTTTTTTTTTTTTTTTTTTTTTTTTTTTTTTTTTTTTTTTTTTTTTTTTTTTTTTTTTTTTTTTTTTTTTTTTTTTTTTTTTTTTTTTTTTTTTTTTTTTTTTTTTTTTTTTTTTTTTTTTTTTTTTTTTTTTTTTTTTTTTTTTTTTTTTTTTTTTTTTTTTTTTTTTTTTTTTTTTTTTTTTTTTTTTTTTTTTTTTTTTTTTTTTTTTTTTTTTTTTTTTTTTTTTTTTTTTTTTTTTTTTTTTTTTTTTTTTTTTTTTTTTTTTTTTTTTTTTTTTTTTTTTTTTTTTTTTTTTTTTTTTTTTTTTTTTTTTTTTTTTTTTTTTTTTTTTTTTTTTTTTTTTTTTTTTTTTTTTTTTTTTTTTTTTTTTTTTTTTTTTTTTTTTTTTTTTTTTTTTTTCGACGTTTTTTTTTTCGATTCCACAATTCTCTAGACACGTCACAATTCATTGAGATCTCATTATTTCCATGTACCCGGGGTTTCTCAAAAACCTCCATGTCTAGTTTCTCATCATCAATCTCATTTGGGGTCTTTGTACCTCGACTTTGACCATCTTAATTTTATGCTCCTTTTCATTCGAGACTTTTTATTTGGAATCGACTTTTTCTACCATTTTCAAATGTGCTTAGACTCAATACCAATAGGAGCATTAGCAACTTTTTGGTCAGTTTACATTGCTGGCAATTACTAAATCATATTAATGAATTATCCCACAAACTTTAAGTTTATATTCATTGGTGTGAGGATCTTTGATAATTCATTCTTACTCATTTCAGCTGTTTTTCATCTTTCCCTAATGTTGGAAACATCTCCCCCTAATGTTGGGAAAACTAAATCATGTCAATGAGAAACTTAAGCCATAACAAATCTTCCAATGATGGCTTTATTGAATACGTACACTTCTTTCATGTTTTAACTCATACCCAAAACAGCCATACTAATGTCTAGTTAAATCAGACCGTTTTGAACTGAATCAAAGCATGAGCCAACACACTTCCAAGGATTTTCCCAACATTAATTTTAACATTTTTTTGAAGTCTCATATTTGTGCATTGTGGTGGAGCAACTTAATCATATATTGCATATTCAAAACACTTATATGAGACATACATGGTTTCTGACCATAAACCAATTTCAATGGGGAGGAAATAAATAAGTTATTGGCATGATGCGAATTCATATTATTGCATGTTAAATAACATGGCCCCAAACTATATAATTACTCATTTTGCTCTTAAATGATCATTATAAATTGATCATTATCGCCAATAATCGTCAAATATGGAACTTGCTCGCAATCTAATAAGATGAGCAATCAATTCACGCAAACTTTACTTTGCGACTTTAATGATCCATTTAGACGATGCATCGATTTAAAACACTAAATGGTCAATATGGACGATGTATAGGCTTACTTACATCTCCTTTGCATGTGTTCCATTAATTTAAGAAATTCAATCCTTATTGTACTTGGCATATACTTTGTTATAGAGCAAATAAGTACAATCCAAATAATCAATTGAAGAACCCCGTTGTTCTTTTTACATATTTCGCATCATCATTGACCCGGGTGGTCCAACCGGTCATGCCAATTAATCAACCAATCAATGTCTACAAACTTTCGTTTAGATTCACATGTGCTTTAATACAAGCCACATAATACATGAGAGATATTAGTGTATAGCTATAGCAAACTGCATACCGATAAACAAGGTGATATCAATATCTA
>CM067169.1:52050080-52056305 GCA_034093135.1 Erigeron breviscapus
TGAAGAAAGTAGAATCCTCTGAAGTATATGTACGTATAGTCGGTTTAAATTGTGATTAGTGGCTTATGTTGTTGATTATTGATTGTTGGCGTATGATGGTCGTATATTGGTTGTTGGGCTATGTTTGACGAATATTGATTGTTGGCGCAGGTTTATCGTATATTGATTGTTGGTTCATGATTTATGCATTTACATTCGATTGTAAGCATTGCATACATTGTTGATGACCCTCGGCAGGGGATTGCCGACATCCTGGTGCATAGATGTATGCACCCATTTTGGATGTAGACCTGACTCCGAGTATATAGACATATATATCTCGATGATTTTGAGATACAACCTTGTTCATTGCGATGACAGAAGGGTATCGTTGCATTGGTGACTTGAGCTCACGCATAGGATAGGCATATTGGCTTATTCATGCATTCCGGCATTTGCATTGATACTCATATCATTTATGCATTTCTCATTTCACGCGTTGCGCTTGTGTAATCTTGTTGTTGGACATTATTGTGTTTCGTAGAGGCTCACTGTATGTCAGGTTTAGCCTCCTTTCGTGCTTTATGATTCTGTCTATGGTTCCTTGTGGGCCATTACTACGAACTCACCAACCTTGTGTTGACTATGCTTAGTGCACTTTTCAGGTAATCAGGTTCTCCCAGGGCGTGGAGTTTAGTTGCTTTGCTTGCTGTAAACCCGGACTATGGACTTCATGGATCAAGGATTCATTGGCCTGCCTTTTGCATTATACTTAGGATCGTTTGCCATCTTTGGTTGTTATTTTGTTAACTTTGATGGCCATTTGCTCCTGTTGTATTTTGTTACTTACTTCGTTATGTTTTGGATTCACCGAATCTTTAATTGCATTTAGTTTGTTCTATTGTAATTCCACCTGGTGCTATGTGATTTCCGTGATATTCTGAGCCTCGGCTTGGGGTGTTACATACATATATTAATATTTAAACAGATTCAATGTGCATGTATTCTATTGTTATTATTTAACCTTACTAATTTCATGCATTCTTAATAAATCAAACGGGTATGAGATTTAGAGTGGAACGTTTTACCTGAAGCGTATTCGAATATTTTCTGCTAAAGTCGTCTTGTCTCCCACCGGATTATGGAACTCAGCCCTACTAAACGGACGAAACAATACAAGCATCATAGCAAGAACGAAACGCACTACTCAAAACAAACTAGAAACCAACACCTAGCTATGACCATGGCGTACTATATCTTGATCCACATCTAAGCAATCCGTTAATTCGATAATTGTAGTAAAATTGTTGGTAATAATTATCTTATGCTCAAAATCGATGAACAAAATTAATTTAAACGACTCGCTGCCGGCCCAACATTCATGAAGGCGTGTACGTTTTTAGATCGGGTTTTTGAAACTCAATCGTTAAAACAAAATATCCAACATTATTAGCATATAAAAAAAAATAAAAATTCAAACGACTCAAGTGAGTACGTAACAGTTGTTGAAAGATTAGGTCCGAAAGAATTAATGATGTATCGATGAATTGGGAAAACCGATGATGAATTGGTGAAGAAAGTTTTGACACGATGTGAGAAAAGAAAAATCAGTAAACCTCAAAAGTTTTGTTCGGGCAAAATTTATTTTTTTTTTTACTTTTTAGGGTTAGATCGTACTGATAACGTGTTATGAAACGATAGAAAACAATAAAGAACACAAGAGATATAGAGAGAATGAAGTTCTATATTATTAATCTCATCAATACATTTGTTTATATAGATACAAGATGAGTCTTCTCCAAGAAACAAATCTCTCTAACATAATACAAAGATATTGTTATCATATATGGACATCCATCTCATATTTATTTATAATAATATGATATAAGTTAAACGAATTGAACATAGAAAAGTTGATAATAAAAGAAATTTCATTAGTTAATGTGTATACAACAACTTATCTTTAATTTCTGCCAATACAAGTCTTCAGATCTTGAAATACAAATGCACATCTATCTATATCTATACTACCTTATAAAGAATTTACCTCCTCTTATATCTTCAAAAAAGAACTTGATCTACCCAAATTACCCATCTTTTTTATCCATTAGTTTGAATATCATCAGCTAATATACCTATAATACCCTATAATCTCAACCACTCATTTTTTTTCTCTCTCCTCCATAAATCATTTTATTCCTCTAATCCATTCAAAATCTTTTATCTCAAAAACCGTACATCGATAAATTATAAAAATTATATGGGTGTTCTTAAAATTTCATGCTCTTTCATTAGAGGGGTCATTCGATATACTTTCGACGAATTTTTAAATCCGAGGGCGGAGCCCGTCAGGTAGATCACCCCATCACCGATCACCCTATGACCTATCACCCCCTTATGATTGATCACCAGTGCCGGCTTAAGGTTTTTAGTGGCGTTTAAGATCAAATTTGGAGGCCTAGTTCATTAGCATACTAATTAAAGTAAACAAATAAAGCAAAATAAAAGTAGTTCAACTTATGTTGTTAAAATACTAGTAAAAAAATGTGTAGAGGTTGATACAAAATCAATAAGGGTGTTACCACAATGAAAAAAATATAATGGTACCTACCCCAAAATCTAAACGCACTAAACCTACTATACGAAAAATTGAGGCCTTGGATTTTTAGGGGCCTAAAGCGATCGCTTACCTGCTATCAATATTAGAGCCGGCTGTGTCGATCACCTCCTATGACTTATCACACTCTATGACCTATCACCCCCACCATCTCACCGTCGTATTGCGCGGATATTTGGCTAGTTTGAAACAAATATATGTCAATTTATTGAACACTTAAAATAGCTGAAATATGTATATATGAAATATATGATCACACTACTCCATTTGTAAAGGATCCACAACAAAAACAACTATGACTGTTTAAAATTTTTTAATTTCCCATTAGATTAGTAAACTTTGAGTTGAAATTTAGCCTCGTGTTGGTACTAGAGGTTCTGGAGAAGGGAGAGGAAGTTCAGATCTTTTGTTGGTGTTTGGTCCTGCATCTTCATAATTCAACTTCATTATCTCTCTAGGCTTCGTTCATCCTAAAACATTTAATCATCCAAATTAAACATAATATAAAAAGGAATGACATTATTATTAAGGGTTAACTGATTAGAAATCACGTATCAAACTATAAAGCAAAAGTATATTGCACATTATATGTTCAAATTTTAAACGACTGTCTCATTGTTCTGTGAATAACCTAAGCTTAAGGTCTTCCATCTTCTAAATATAAATCTGCCTCATCATGCAAATCTATACAGATTTCGTGGCGCAAAAGCTTTGTCAGAGGTTCTCAAGTTTCATGGAAATATAAAAACTCTCATGCTTGGTTGGTGTAAGGTAACTCACTAGGCGTTAAGCTCTTTATTGAGTTTAGAGTCCGCAAGAAATCTCATATGACCTTTGGTAAGGTAAGACTGTCTACATCTTAACTTCCTCCATACACCGACGTGGTATTGGGACCCAAAATTCGTAGGAGACGGCAACTTTAATTTTGAAAAGTAAAAGATTGAGTGAAATTAAAAAGTGCTTTATAAGAATCTATGGCCAATAAATGCTAATAATATAATAACAAAATGAAGAAACTTTAATTTAAATCTAAAATCACAGATATCGTGTCTATCCAGCTTTCAAATATTGTTAATATATGTATGTAGACGTGACATCTATATGATGTAATGTAAGTTGTCACATTTGGTCAGTAATTTACAAGTTTGTAATTGGTTGTCTACATACAATAAATCTAGTTAAAGTCCGATAAGTACTATAGATTTTGAACAAAAGTTGGAATACATTTCTGTAACTAAATTGTTTAATAAAAACTTAAACAAAGAAAAAAATAAACCTGGAACATATTAGAAGTAGTGGTTGTAGCATAATGATCAACACCCTTTGAAGATTTCATGATCAACACAAGATTTCATGAGAGTCATAAATACAACTTTAATTCTCTATGATCTTATCTAATGTATAGTACATCCACATGCCCTCTCCCTCTTTATATAAACTTAGACGTTTCCATCATAGCAAACATTTCCATCTTAACTTTTTTTATTCTTTTTTTGTGTAATTCAATAACCATGGAAACTACCCAACACCATCACAAGCAACATTTTGGCCACAAGAACACTGGTCATTCAAAACACAAAAACAACCAAAACATTAACATGATTAATAGTAGAACTAAGAACCGGAAATCCACCAGTGAGCACCAAAGATTGCCTTAAATACTTTATAACGACAATTTCAAGGAAAGATCACCAAATTTTGATGAAAGTGAGATAGCTGTTTGTCTTAGGAAGTTTGGAGAAATTGATGGCAAGAATGTATATATTTGGTTTCGTAAAAAATTGTTGTATATATCTTCTATGGTTACGAAACGAAATATATACATTTTTGCATCAATTTCTTCAAACTTTTTGAGACAAGCAGCTATCTCGACACTCTCATCAGAATTTGATGATCTTTCCTTGAAATTTTCGTTGTAAAGTTTTTAAGCAATATTTGGTCCTCACTGGTGGATTCCCCGTTTTTATTTCAACTATTGATCATGTTAGTGTTTTGGTTGCTTTTGTGTTTTGAATGACCGGTGTTCTTATGGCTTAGATGTTGTTTGGGATGGTGTTGGATAGTTTTCATGGTAATTGAATTAAACAAAAAGAAGATTAAAAAAAAAATTAAGATAGAAGTGTGTGCTATATAGTAGAAACATTAATATTAATATATATATTAAAAACAAAGTATTAGGATTTGTGCAAAGAATAGTAACTTTTTCTTTTATTTTTTTGTAGGCCCCACATGTCCATTATTTTCTAATTATTACTTTTAGGGTAAATTACACTTTTCGTCCCTGAAGTTGACAGCTTTTGCACTTTTCGTCCCTAACCTTTATTTATTACAATTTTAACCTTAAACTTGTCAAATTTTTGCAATCAACGTCCAAGTGGGAAACGGTGTGAGATTCTTGCCGTTAGCCATGACACGCGCGACTCACGTGAGGGCAAAAAAGACATTTGGCCCCTCCCGCCTCTTTCAGCTTACATAAGAAGCTATTTCCATCGGGATTTTCATTTACAATCCCTAATATTTTCACCCAAAATTCACACACACACATACATAAACACAAGCTTAAGAAAGTTTGTCAGATTATGGCCAAGAATGATGAAGAACCCGATTTACACATACGTGGAGAAGATTTTGATATTCTCACCCATAAGAAACTTTATGGTATGATCCCAATCTGTAACTTTTCAATTTTTTTAATTAAATTAAATTAGGGTTTTTGTTAATGTCAAAGCTGGTTTTCATTATAATTAATTAATTCTTTTTTAAATCATATTTTATTTTCAACAGATCCCAATATATAACTTTTTAATTGTTTAAATTAAATTAGGGTTTTGTCAAAAATTGTGTAAATTAAATTAGGGGTTTTCAATATAATTACTTTTTTTCAACATGCAGATATGTACCCTGAATTTTTTTCAATGGAACTGCATCATGCTGGGTTTTACCTATTTTCCAGGAAGACGTTACATTATTGGAAAAAAGGTAATATGTGACTGGCTTAATTTCGACACTTTTAGTATTAGTAATATTACGCAAGTACTTGAGAGCCTTGGTCATGATCCTAAGAGTAAAATGTTTTACCATTTTAAGAAACCTGGGGGAAACTTGGATGATGGTCTGGTTGGTTTAAGTACTCAGGAAGATGTAGACCTAATGTTGAAGCATGCAAAGAGAACTAGGTTTATAGAGGTTTATGTTGAACATGAGAAAACTATTTTGCTTAATCACATTATAACAACTGATAGAGGTGAGACAAGTAGCATGCGTAGGCTGTTTGAACAGAATGATGATTTGGTGGAAAATGACAATAACATTGATGGTTTAGAGGGTAATTGTAATGAGGGTGGTGGTTTGGATGAACCTAATGCTAATGAGGGTGGTGGATTTGAGGGTAATGAGGGTTTTTTCAATAATGAGGGTGATGCTGGTAATGAGGGTGATGCTGCTAATGAGGGTTTTGTCAATAATGAGGGTGATGCTGCTAATGAAAGTATGGAAGATTTGCTTGAAAAGGGTGACCTTGTGTTTGATGTGGATGTAGATATGTCTCATTTTAAGGGTAAATTTGAAAGGTATGATGTAAACTGGGTTGGGAAAGGGGTTGAAACTGCTGTTGGTGAGTTAAATATGGC
>CM067169.1:52057305-52096200 GCA_034093135.1 Erigeron breviscapus
ATATAACCGTCGAAAGTTTTAATCTTTTAACTTTTGTCCTACATCAAAGTTTTCGTTTTCATTCTTGACATTAAACTTTTGATGTAACACCCCAAGCCAAGGCTCGAAATATTACGGAAATCATATAGCGCAAGGTGGAATTACAATAGAACATGAACTAAATGCAAATAAAGATCCAGTGAATCCATTACAAAACGAAACAAGTACCAAAATACATAAGGAGCAAATAACCATCAAAGTTTACAAAAGAACATCAAAAGATGGCAAATCGATCCTAAGTATAATGCAAAAGAAGGCCAATGAATCCTTGATCCATAAAGTCCAAAGCCCGGGTTTTACAGCAAGCAACAATCAAACTCCACGTCCGGGGATAACCTGATTACCTGAAAAGTGTACTAAGCATAGTCAACACAAGGTTGGTGAGTTCGTAGTAATGGTCCATAAGGAACCATCGTCAATAATCACAATATACGAGTAGAGGCTAGACATGACTTACAGCGAGCCTCTAAGTAACACAATAACGTCCAACAACAAGATTACACAAAGCAAGTAAGTGTGTAATAGGAGTGCACAAATGATATAAGAACCAATACAAGTGCCGGATGCATAAATAAGCCAACATGCCTATCTTATGCGTGAACTCAAGTCACCTATGCAACGATACCCGCCTGTCATCGCAATGAACAAGGCTGTATCTCAAAATCATCGAGATATATATGTCTATATACTCGGAGTCATGTCACCAACATCTCATAGATTAAGTGTATACATCTATACACTTGGATGTTTGAGTCCTCAACCGAGGGACTATGTAACTACGTATGCATGCTTACAATCAATCGTATATGCATCAATCACGAATCGTCTGTCATAAATCCACAATCAATATTCGTCAATCATAAACCAATAATCACAATTCAAACCAACTATACGTACATACACTTAAGAGGATTATCCATTCTTCGAGTCTCGATGCTTATATATAGGGTCACCCGCAGCCTTCCCACCACATCTAAAACCCAATGAAGGCATAACCGACTTCCATGTATGTACGTCTATCCTAATATTAATGAAATACTTAACAAAACATAAACAAGTCAATCAAACGTGATAAATCATCTCATCAATCCAACATTTAAACCAAATCAATCAATCAATCAAGAACGTAAGTAAACACGCAAGTTTTACACTTTCAGCCCGAATCTCAAGGAGTAGGGAATACGGAACTCACCTCGATTGGCTATGAAAAGCTAAGATTGATATAAAGTCAAGTTATTTGTACAATGTTCACTTCACGTCCAACACCTAAATATCGATCATATACATTCACATCAACATACATAAACACATATACGAAGTTATCAAGTACTCGGCAAAACCAAAATTAGGTTTCCAAAGTGCTTCTCAACGTTAAATGACTTCTAAGACTCTTATTTAATGTTACATAAGATAAGAAGTGAATTAGATCAAGGCTCGACGCGTAAAAAGGTCCAGAAAGTCATTTTAGGTCAAACAAGAAAATCTGAAAAGTACAACTGGCGTAACCTACGCCCTACACTGGCGTAGGTTACGCCCTTTGTAAAATTTTAGGGTAAAGGGGGCGTAAGGTACGGTGCTCTCTAAAGTGCAATTCTTTTGGCGTCTTGAGTGGCGTAAACAGGAGGTTTTGGCGTAAGATGGGGCATTCGGCGTAAGCTACGCCCCAAAAGGCCGTAACCTACGCCCATAGAAAATACACCCAGCGTAGCCTACGCCCCTATGGAGCGTAGGTTACTCCCCTTACTGGGCAGCAACACGACCAAGAACATTTTATGCAGAACATCATGAACCAAAACCCTATTTCAAGAACCCAAAACCCTAAATCGATATCTAAGGTTAAATGACTCGTTTTGATGATACATTTGACCTTCTAACACCTAAATACACTTGCCCAAACCCGTATTTCCATCTATAACATCATCAAAATCTCCAAATCGATCAAACCCTAGTTAAACCCTAAATTGACCCGAATCTCGTTTTAAATCGTTCTAAGACCTGTAACTTCTTGAAAAGGCTAGAAATGCATAAACAAACATAAATAGATGCAAATGGGATGAATTAGACTTACCAAAACTTCCTTCTCGAGCTAGAACCCAATTTATGGCAAAATGGGTAAAACCTTGAACTAAGAAATGAAATCCTTTGCTTAGACGATAATGAGATGAAGATGACAATGATTCTTGAGTTAATCTAAACCTAAAACACCAAATGGATGCAAGAGAATGAGAGATATGAGATGGGTTGGATGGTCTTGCTTTTACTTAGAGAAGAGAGAGTTGTGTGGTAGAGAATGAGATAAGGGAAAGGAGATGGGTCATAAAGGGCTGGTGGGCCGACCCGTTTCTTCTCAAGCCAAAATACACGTCGTTATACATTTAAACACCGATTAATCACACTATCGACCCGACTAACATACCACATTGTCAACTTAACCACAAAAGAACCCAAATATTTCATTCAACAATTTTGTTAGTCACATTACACGTAAAGTCAACGGGTCAAAACTCACGGATGTTACATTATTCCCCCGTTGAAAGAATTTCGTCCCGAAATTCAACAAAACACTAATTACTAAATAGATGCGGATACTTAGACTTCATATGATCCTCTCGCTCCCAAGTGTACTCGGCTCCACGTCTAGCATTCCATCTAACCTTAACAATCGTGTAGCGTTTATTCTTGAGTTTCTTGTCTTGACGGTCCAAGATCTCTACCGGCTCTTCAATAAAATTTAGGTTCGAATCCACCCTAATCTCGTCCATGGGCACATGATGCGTAGGGTCCGCCAGACACTTACGTAGGTTACAAATATGAAACACATCATGTACGCCGCTAAGCTCTTGTGGTAATTCTAATCGGTAGGCAACCTTTCCAACCCGTTCAAGAATCTTGAAAGGACCAATATACCTTGGCCCAAGTTTACCCTGCTTCACAAAACGTACCACACCTTTCCAAGGTGACACTTTCAAAAGTACATAATCACCAATTTCAAACTCTAACGGTCTCCGCCTCACATCGGCATACTTCTTTTGACGTTCACGGGCCAATTGCAACTTCTCCTTAATTTGAGAAATCACTTTTGTCGTTTCAACTACGATTTCCGGCCCGATAAGTTGACTCTCACCAATTTCCGCCCAAGCTAGAGGAGAACGACATATCCTACCATACAATGCTCTAAAGGGCGCCATTTGGATGGTAGCATGATAACTATTGTTGTATGAAAACTCAACTAGCGGCAAATGGTCTTCCCAACTTCCACCAAAATCAATTGCACAAGCCCTCAACATATCTTCAAGTGTTTGAATGGTTCTCTCGGTTTGTCCATCCGTTTGAGGATGAAACGCCGTGCTCATGTCGAGTCGGTACCCATTGCTTTTTGAAAAGCTTCCCAAAAGTTTGATTTGAAACGGGCATCTCTATCAGAAATGATAGAAATTGGCACTCCATGCTTAGATATTACTTCCTTGATGTACAAACGAGCCAAAGTGTCAAATTTATCGGTTTCATGAATGGCTAAAAAGTGAGCCGACTTCGTTAACCGATCTACTATTACCCAAATCGTGTCACGACCGCTTCTCGTCTTCGGTAGTTTAGTAATGAAGTCCATTGAAATATGTTCCCACTTCCATTCGGGCATCACCGGTTGTACTAACAATCCGGGTGGCTTCTTGTGATCGGCTTTGACTTGTAAGCAAGTAAGACACTCACTCACATACTTAGCCACATCACGCTTCATGCCCGGCCACCAATACAAGTTTTTCAAATCAAAGTACATCTTATCCGACCCGGGATGGACTGAATAAGGCGATTGATGAGCTTCATTCATAATAAGTGTTCTTAAGTTACCGAAAATAGGAACCCAAAGTCTTTCAACCAAGTATAGCCCATTATCACTCTTTCGGTCAAATTGTTGTTCCATGCCATCTAGGTTCTCGTTTCCAAAGTTTTTCGGTAGGGTGGCTTGAATTTGGGCTTCAATGATCCGGTCACGAATATTTGGCCCCACCGTGAGGCTCATAGCTCTAGCCCGTCTTGGTTTCACTCTCTCCTTTCTACTCAAGGCATCGACTACTACATTTGCTTTGCCCGGATGATAACGGATGTCACAATCATAATCACTAAATAGTTCAAGCCAACGCCTCTGCCTCATATTCAATTCACTTTGGTTAAAGATGTGTTGAAGACTTTTGTGGTCGGTATAAATCACACATTTGGTGCCATAGAGATAATGTCTCCAACACTTCAAAGCAAACACAACCGCTCCCAATTCCAAATCATGTGTCGGGTAGTTCTTCTCATGCACCTTCAATTGATGAGAGGCATAAGCAATGACTTTACCCCTTTGCATAAGAACACAACCCAACCCTTGTCCCGAGGCATCACAATAAACAACAAAATCTTCAATTCCATCCGGTAGCGTCAAAATAGGAGCGTCACATAGCATATCTTTAAGAGTTTGGAAGGCGTTTTCTTGTCTTTCGCCCCATTCGAAGTTTCTCTCCTTTTGAGTCAAGTGGGTGAGTGGTTGTGCAATACGGGAGAAATTTTCAATGAATCTTCTATAGTAACCCGCCAATCCAAGGAATTGACGGATCTCTGATGGCGTTTCGGGTCTTCTCCAATTCTTGACCGCTTCAATTTTGCTTGGGTCCACGTGAATACCATTCTTGCTCACTACGTGACCAAGAAAGTGGACCTCTTCCAACCAAAACTCACACTTGGAGAATTTGGCATACAACTTCTCCTTCCTTAGTAGTTCGAGCACTTCACGCAAGTGCTCAACATGCTCCTCCTTTGACTTCGAGTATACAAGTATGTCATCAATGAACACAATGACAGACTTGTCTAAGTATGGTTGACACACCCGGTTCATCAAGTCCATGAACACTGCCGGTGCATTAGTCAACCCAAAAGGCATCACGGTGAATTCAAAATGACCATACCTTGTGCGAAAAGCCGTCTTGGGGATATCATCTTCATGTACCCGGAGTTGATGATAACCCGAGCGAAGATCGATTTTAGAGAAGTGCTTAGCACCTTGAAGTTGATCAAATAAGTCATCGATTCTAGGGAGGGGATACCGGTTCTTCACTGTGAGCTTGTTTAATTCCCGGTAGTCGATACACATTCTAAAGGACCCGTCTTTCTTTTTGACGAAGAGAACAGGAGCACCCCAAGGAGATTGACTAGGGTGAATGAAACCCTTCTCTTGGAGTTCCTTGAGTTGAGTTTGTAGCTCATGCATTTCGGTTAGAGCTAGCCTATACGGAGCTTTCGCTATGGGCGCGGCTTCGGGAATAAGATTAATACGAAAGTCAAGTTCACGAGTTGGAGGTAATCCCGGTAAGTCATCCGGAAAAACATCGGGAAATTCACAAACAATAGGAACAGTCTTCAATTCTACCTTTGTGATGGTAGCACTAAAGACCTTAGAATTAGAGGAATCAGAGATTTCGCCTTGAAACCTAAGAATTCTACCGTTAGTCAAAGGTATCTTAACAACTCTCTCACCATAATCAATAGTCGCGTTTACTGTCGTCAACCAATCCATACCCACAATGACATCAAAACTCCCAATATCGAAAGGCATGAGGTCTATGAGGAATTCAACATCGTCTAGAGTCAAGACACAATCACGTATTATTTGGCTAAGTTTAGTTAGTGACCCGTTTACCATTTCAATGTCAAGCACATAGTTTAGAGCACAAGGATGCACATCAATCAAAGGAACAAAGTTAGAGGACACGAGGCTATAATCGGCTCCGGAATCAAATAAAACTGTTGCATAGTGACCATTAAGGAGAAAGGTACCTGCTACTACGTTGGGATCGTTGCGGGCTTCATTTGCATTAGCCGCAAAGGCTCGGCCGCGTGGTTGCACTTGATGGCCTTGTTGTCCCCGGTTTTGGTTAGGCCCGACCATTTGTAGTTGGTTGGGGTGGACGGCTACTTGAACTTGTTGTCCCACCCATCGAGGACAATTATTACGATAGTGGTCACGACTACCACATTCAAAACATTCACCTCTTCGTTGGTTACCTTGAGGAGGGACGGCCGAACAGGAGCCACATTCATTGGGCCCGTTCTTGGAGCTCTACAATTCTTGGAGGCGTGCCCAACTCGGTTGCAGTTAAAGCATGCCCCACATTGGACATTGGTGGGATGATGCCTGTTGCATCTCCCACAGAAAGGATGAGGCCCAGTATAAGGTTTCCTAGTCGGTTCCACCGCCGCCATAATTCTACCCCTATTTGCATTCTTGGGGTCAAACCTTCCCACTTTCTTTACCCCGCTAGACTCTCCCACTTCCTTCCTCTTGTATGTTGAGGATTTGCTTAAAACACCGCTCTCAACAAGTCTTCAGTCACACTCCCGGCTCGGTTAACAGCATCGGCCAAAGAAGTAGGCATGTTAGAATTCACATAAGATCGGACTTGAGGATTCAAGCCCAATACAAACTTCTCGATGGCCCGTGACTCGGAATCTACCAAGTGAGGAATGAGGGTAGACAACTCTTGAAATCGCCTAACATAGCTCTTGTAATCGGCTCCTTCCATGTTGAGGTTAACAAACTCAATGGTCAAGTTTTGTAGTTCATAGGGAGGACAAAACTTCGCATTCACCTTGTTCTTGAAATCGATCCATTCCAAGTTATAAGTCCGCCCCAAAGTTATCTCTTGGTTCCACCAACTCAAGGCGTCATGCCAAACATGCCGGATGCATAAGAAATCCGGTCGTCATATGTGCAATGACTCCTTTCAATCACTGCCTCGATTTCCTCAAACCAACTTATACACTCTGTGGGACCACCTCTTCCATCAAACTCCGGTGCCCCACAGCTTTTGAAGTCTTTAAATATACACCCCTGTCGGTATCCTCCATGTTGATTATACATGGGCATACGGTTATCAACTCCCATTGGTTCCTCTTCTTCCTCCTCCACAGCATGAGGTTGAGCATTTTCATTATTCACATTAATTGGGGCTTCATTGTTTTGAGGTCCATTGTTTTGAGCCGCATTGTTTCCCCCAAGACTTGCCGTGACTTGAGCAATAATGGTCGGCATGATATTGGTGACCGTTTGAGCGATCACCTCAGCCAAGTTTGGCTCGGGAGCTTCACCATGGCCCCTTCCTTGGCCTCTACCACGACCTCTACCACGGCCCCTACCTATACCTCCTTGTACCTCCGGTTGAGCTTCCTGTTGAGGTTCTTCCGATTCAGCCCTATAGTTCGTTCCGGTTCTCCTTGGTCTCACCATTTCTATAAAACAAGTGACACGTTGACCCGAGAGTTAGTCTCAAATGCTCACATGTTAGTCACACAAGTAGTCAATGCTCTCATACCGATACCACTTACTCATTTCATATCATTATGCAATCAACAACTAACACGAATGATTCAAAGTATAATCCGAATTCGATATGCTCTCTAGTTATTGACCGGGTATGTATACAGGGTGTACCAATGGCTAACCCTCCACCTAATCAACTTCCATTAAGCATATCGGTTCCTTATTATACTTTAAGCCACACGTGCGCAATCCACGATGTCATTAACTTGTTATAATGTTGGGTAACCATAAAAGAGTTGATCGGATTCTTTTAGGGTTGCCACAATATTATACTAAGTTAATGGCATAACTTTATTTTGCTCTAAATCATCAAATTAGCTTCAACTAATAACAACAATAAACCATATTAACCGCATTCCACATTCATCACATTGAATTCAAGCTATCACACAAGTGGTCTTAACTACGAACTCACACGGGGATTCACATAATTCACATTGCACACGAATTTCCTAGCCATGCATGCTATATGAAGAGTTTTAACTTAAGTCGTAGTCTAGGTCAAACCGCTTAATTCTCTACGACCACGCATGGGCCACCATTCTGTAACACCCCAAGCCAAGGCTCGAAATATTACGAAAATCATATAGCGCAAGGTGGAATTACAATAGAACATGAACTAAATGCAAATAAAGATCCAGTGAATCCATTACAAAACGAAACAAGTACCAAAATACATAAGGAGCAAATAACCATCAAAGTTTACAAAAGAACATCAAAAGATGGCAAATCGATCCTAAGTATAATGCAAAAGAAGGCCAATGAATCCTTGATCCATAAAGTCCAAAGCCCGGGTTTTACAGCAAGCAAAAATCAAACTCCACGTCCGGGGATAACCTGATTACCTGAAAAGTGTACTAAGCATAGTCAACACAAGGTTGGTGAGTTCGTAGTAATGGTCCATAAGGAACCATCATCAATAATCACAATATACGAGTAGAGGCTAGACATGACTTACAGCGAGCCTCTAAGTAACACAATAATGTCCAACAACAAGATTACACAAAGCAAGTAAGTGTGTAATAGGAGTGCACAAATGATATAAGTATCAATACAAGTGCCGGATGCATAAATAAGCCAACATGCCTATCTTATGCGTGAACTCAAGTCACCTATGCAACGATACCCGCCTGTCATCGCAATGAACAAGGCTGTATCTCAAAATCATCGAGATATACATGTCTATATACTCGGAGTCATGTCACCAACATCTCACAGATAAGTGTATACATCTATACACTTGGATGTTTGAGTCCTTAACCGAGGGACTATGTAACTACGTATGCATGCTTACAATCAATCGTATATGCATCAATCACGAATCGTCTGTCATAAATCCACAATCAATATTTGTCAATCATAAACCAATAATCACAATTCAAACCAACTATACGTACATACACTTAAGAGGATTATCCATTCTTCGAGTCTTAGATGCTTATATATAGGGTCACCCGCAGCCTTCCCACCACATCTAAAACCCAATGAAGGCATAACCGACTTCCATGTATGTACGTCTATCCTAATATTAATGAAATACTTAACAAAACATAAACCAAGTCAATCAAACGTGATAAATCATCTCATCAATCCAACATTTAAACCAAATCAATCAATCAATCAACAACGTAAGTAAACACGCAAGTTTTACACTTTTCAGCCCGAATCTCAAAGGAGTAGGGTGCTACGGAACTCACCTCGATTGGCTATGAAAAGCTAAGATTGATATAAGGTCAAGTTATTGTTGTACAATGTTCACTTCATGTCCAACACCTAAATATCGATCATATACATTCACATCAACATACATAAACACATATACGAAGTTATCAAGTACTCGGCAAAACCCAGATTAGGTTTCCAAAGTGCTTCTCAACGTTAAATGACTTCTAAGACTCTTATTCAATGTTACATAAGATAAGAAGTGAATTAGATCAAGGCTCGATGCGTAAAAAGGTCCAGAAAGTCATTTTAGGTCAAACAAGAAAATCTGAAAAGTACAACTGGCGTAAGCTACGCCCTACACTGGCGTAGGTTACGCCCTTTGTAAAATTTTAGGGTAAAGGGGGCGTAAGGTACGGTGCTCTCTAAAGTGCAATTCTTTTGGCGTCTTGAGTGGCGTAAACAGGAGGTTTTGGCGTAAGATGGGGCATTCGGCGTAAGCTACGCCCCAAAGGGCCGTAACCTACGCCCATAGAAAATACACCCAGCGTAGCCTACGCCCCTATGGAGCGTAGGTTACGCCCCTTACTGGGCAGCAACACGACCAAGAACATTTTATGCAGAAAATCATGAACCAAAACCCTATTTCAAGAACCCAAAACCCTAAATCGATATCTAAGGTTAAAGGACTCGTTTTGATGATACATTTGACCTTCTAACACCTAAATACACTTGCCCAAACCCGTATTTCCATCCATAACATCATCAAATTATCCAAATCGATCAAACCCTAGTTAAACCCTAAATTGACCCGAATCTCGTTTTAAGTCGTTCTATGTAACATCCCAAACTTTTCTTTACTAGTTGACTAATGCCGTTAAGTCAACATTATGTGTGTCATTAAATCTATTGTAGATTTAATACTTATACGTAGTTATTGTGTGTTATGTGTGAGGTTTGAAAGCCTAAATGTATAATGTAGTATAAATGTGTGTAAAATGTAGATAAATGCCTATGTAGTGGTGTTTAATGAAGGATTAATGTTGTATATGGTCATTAAAGTAGTTTGTGACCAATAATGAAGCATTAGGAAGCTTAGGGGCTAGTTTTGACATGTGTGCAAAGTCAAAAACGGGTTTAGAGGCTTAGGGGTTGTCATTAGAGAGCCATTATGCAGATTTTCTTCCTCCTAGACAAGCCCTAGCCGTCCCATAGCATCCTCCATCAAATTGCAAGCCGAAAAGCGTTCCAACGTGCGATTTGAGTGTGTTTAGTCAAGAATTTTGCATTCCTTTAGTGATCTACAGGTAAAGAAGGTATCATGTTATTGATTTCCGGTCCTTTTGATTATATAAGTCATTAGGAATAATTATTGGATTATGGGGGAATCGATTAATGAAGATTAATAGTGGTTTTGATGGATTAAAGCCATATATGGTGTAATTAATGATTGAAATGCTTTGTAATGGCCTAAATATGAAGGATTATAGTGTATTGAATCTGTATTATAGACCTGGAGTCGTTTGGGGTCGAATTGGATTGAAAAACGATTTTTGTAAAAGTGCAGGTCGGGGGGGAGTTGCGGCGCAACGCTTAGTTGCGGCGCAACTCAATTCCAGAAGAATAAGTTACGGCGCAACTGGAGGCTTGAGCTGCGGCGCAACTCACCAGTTTTCAAAAAAGTTAGTTTTGAACCGTAACGTCGTTTGTCATGTAGATTAGACCTGAAACTAAAGTGAGTCGTTAATGTGTGTGGGTCTAGTTATTGATCTTAATGACGTGAGTATGTAGTTGTCTAATGATCGTTTACTAGTTATAGGTAGACGAGCATAGTTGCTTACATAGTGACTAGTTGTAATTGTTGTGAACTACGCCGAGGTAAGATACACTACTTTGACACGATGGGGGATTCAACGAAAAGCTGGTTTTAAATCATAAATACTTCCATTTGGTATCTTTATATTGCATGTGGGCATATGGGGTTACACGGGAGGTATTATGGGTTATGTAGTTGACCATGAGACCTGAAATGCAGTCCCTAAATGTAGTGAAATGAAGTATTGCTTAATGTAGTGTATTGTTATGCAGTTTATGTAGTATTACGAAGTATCTCTTTATGCATGAAATGTAGAAATGAAGTTGATGTGTGATATATGCATGCTTACATGGCTTGTACACCTAGCTCACTAGACTTAGTAGGTTGCCATGTCACTTGCACGTTTAAGGATCCAAACGTAATGAAGATAAAGTGTGTGAATGTCTAGGAATGTGTGTTACCTAGACTATATGTGTGTGACGGTTTAAGAATGTGTGTTACCTAAACCATATGTGTGAAACCGAGCTCGTAAATATAATGCAGGGAAAGTGTTAAGCTTAACCCGTACTAGTCTTAGCCGGACGAGTGCGTTGACGTAGTTGTTGCTTGGGTGGCTCCTTGCAACATGGTCTCTATAATGCAGGGCGAGTAATACGAGGGGTTTGACCAACCCCCACATACGGATTACTCTTGGATTGGCTTGCCATTCCTTAACGACGAAGTATGACTAGCCTTTTGGTGAAGCATCTAGTCGGGTGTGACTTATGTTACACTTATATGCAGTTAACGAAGATATGTGTGATAATGTGTGAATATAAAGAAGGATAGACACTTTTAGGGGATTCACCCTAATCTATATGAAGTTGATATGCAGTTATGTGTGAACGTGTGATGTGTGTTGTGCCTGAATAACACTTGTCTAATAATGAAGATTGTTTTAATTGGACAAATGCTTTAATAACATAGTGTGATCTTACTTAGCTAATTCGTTAGCTAACACTTGTTTCTTAAATGTGGTTGTTCCCTCGGGTTTAGCTTGAAGGACTAGATGATGCAGGAATAAGAGTGAGAGTTGGGTAGATGCATGCAGGAGGGATTAGCTACCCATAGACGATTGTCTCTTTAGACATTTATTTACATTTCGTACTTGATGTCGAATTTATGTAGTATTGTTGAACGGTTGTTTAGTGTTGGGCAACCGTTGGGTTTTCATTTTAAACTATTTGATGGATATTGCATGTAACACCAACTAAACGTAGAAACCAAACAGTTTTTATCGGTTTTGACTTTTAAAGTCTTTTCTTCCGCAATTTGACACCGTTAGGTGAAAGTTTTTGAAAACCCATATTTTTAAATGACGGGTGTTACAAGTTGGTATCAGAGAATTGGTTTAAGTGAACCAAAATTCGACCTATGCCATAGGATTTTGGACTTAGACCGATGAGAAGTAGGTTAGGCTTACGTAGGATGCCTAGCCAATGAAGTGAAATGCTTTAAGACGGGTTGGGGAGTGAATGAGAGTGTGATTTAAGGCTTGTTTGTGTGTGTGATAATGTAGTTATATGTAGCATGGCCTTAACATATGTAGTCACTCTTTAACTCTTGCTAACCGTCGTCGTTGCCTTGTAGAGATAATGGCAAACACTAGAGCTAGTAACCAGAGAGGAGGAGGAAATGGTGGTGGTGTTCCTCCTAATGGGAACGGGGCTGGAAATGAAGTGGAGCAAAGGCCACCCCGTGCATAAAATCGCCGTCTTGGTGATCCACCAACCGCCTCTGAAGTAGATAGGGCAAACCCGGTAATTGAACAGGTTCCCAACCAAGCAGAACTACATGAAGAATTGAGGGCTATTCGAGCTCTTTTGATGAGGAACGAAGAAGAGTTGGCTCAAATGAGAGCCGAAAGAGATGCAAAGAAAGTAGGGGGGAACGTTCGGAAGGGAATTACTCTAATCCCTCCCAAAGTGGTGCACCATCCATTGCAGCCGTGGGTGCTAATGGAGTTAATAATGGAGGACTTGGAGTTGTTAATGCACCTCGTGTTAATAACTTCAAGTATGAAAGCTTTCAGAAATGTGGTGCCAAGGAGTTTGATGGTACCCAAAATGCAGTGAGTGCTATGGAGTGGATTGAGGACATTGAGGTAGTTTTTGATGGGTTTTAGGCATTACAAACTAACTTAAACTTTTAAGGGAGCATGCAACCTAAAACAGGATCTATGTTTTCACTATTGAACCTATAACTATGAACATAATATAAAATTCTAATACTCTAGTAAATAATCAAAACTTATAAAGAAAATAAATAAATAAATAAATTACATACCTTTTAGTTGTTATAGTAAACAACTAAAATTATCCTCCAAATCTCTTGGAAGCAAGCACCACAAAAAAAAATAACTAAGTGTGGATGAACTATAGAAGAGTTCTTCCAAGAGGAGAAAGAAGGAGGCGAATACTCAAGCCAAGTATTGTGTGAAAATAATGAATCCCTAAGGCCATATTTATAGCCTTGGATAGCCTCCATGCTTTTTCTATCCCACCGATGTGGGACAAACTTCCCAAGGGAAATTTTATTCTCCTTTATCAAGTCTATTCATTTTGAGTCTCGAGGGCAACCCAAAAGGACTGTGCTTCTATCAATTATAGTTATGGCTTAGACACCTAATCCAACAGTCTCCCACTTGGATAAGTCTAATAACTATTATTGCCAATATAACTTCCTAATTGATCAGCAAATTGTAGCCTCCAAAAGCTGTTGTCGAACTCTGACCTAGTCAGTTACGTGTCCTAAGATAAGAGATCATATAATCCTTCGTTCTACAAGATATCATTTGAACATGAGACATGGAACATAATCAATCTCATTGTCCAGTACGTTATTTCCTGATTTCTGATTTGTAATGACATAGAACTTCTAATTGAACACATCAATTTAGTCCTGGTCGGGCCCGACACTATATGTCAACATCAAATCATCGAGGGCCCAAAGATATCGCTTTTCCCGTTAGGGCAAAAGGAACGAATAAACTTTGACTTATATGCTTGCACCATTTACTCATCAAATCATGCACAACAATATGTTTTATAACATCAAGTTACTGATGCGTTTACATATTATCAATGCACAACTGACTTGTAAACCACAACTCATATATCTCCATTTAAAGATTATAAGATATTATCGTCTCAGAATTACTCGTGATAAATTCCATGAAGTAATTCTCTGAGCGTGGGTTAATCCAATACTTAAATCTCTATTTCAAAGTACTCACGAACATTGTAGCAATACCATTGCTATGTCTAAAACTCTTTAGACAATCTACAAATCCATTCATGACAGTCTTTATTCACTACTTACTTCCAAAAGTATGATCGACTGTGGAATTCAAATAATCAAATTATTCGGGAAGTAAAACATGCAAAATGAAACACAATAATAAACAATTGACAAAAGGTAGTAAACAAACTCATAAATAATCTCTATTATTTAATCACCAAAAGTCAATCACATTTATTTTGTTATAAGTTTCAAACTAACTATCTAACTACTAAAACTAACATCATCTCTCAGCCCAATGCTCCTAGCATGCTGATTGTGTTTAACCCTACTCAGACCCTTTGTGAGTGGATCTGCAGGATTCTCTTTAGATGAAACCCTCTTCACTACGAGGTGACCTTCTTCTATCTTGTGTCTGATAAAATGGTATTTTCTGTCGATATGTCTAGATCTGCCATGATCTCTTGGTTCCTTTGTCAATGCAACCGCTCCTTCATTATCACAGAAAATTTCCATTGGCTCCTTGATGGTTGGCACAACTCCAAGATCTCCGATGAAGTTCTTCAACCAAATTGCCTCCTTTGATGCTTCGCTCACCGCTATGTACTCTGATTCACAAGTAGAATCAGCCACTGTGTTTTGCTTGGAACTTTTCCAAGTAACTGCTCCTCCATTTAAGGTAAAGACCCAGCCAGATTGGGAACGAAAGTTGTCCCTATCTGTTTGAAAGTTGGCGTCACTATACCCAGTTACTCTCAATGTATCACAGCCCCCAAGTACTAGAACCCAGTCCTTAGTCCTTCGCAGATACTTGAGAATATTATTCACCGCTACCCAATGAGGTTTACCTGGATTTCCTTGATAACGACTGACCATGCTCAAAGCAAAGGACACATCAGGACAAGTACATGTCATAGCATACATGATAGAACCAACAGCGGAAGCATACGGAATTCTACTCATTTCTGCTATTTCTTCATCTGTACTCGGACTATGAGTCTTACTCATTTTGGTATTACTCTGGATGGGCAGATCTCCTTTCTTGGAATTCTCCATACCGAAATGTTTCAGTACTTTATCCAAGTAGGTACTCTGATTAAGTCCAATTAGCCTTTTACTCCTGTCTCTTAAAATTCTTATTCCCAGAATATAGGCAGCCTCTCCTAGATCTTTCATAGCGAAACACTTTCCAAGCCAAGACTTAACATCTTGCAAAGTTGGAATGTCATTTCCTATAAGAAGTATGTCATCAACATACAATACTAGAAAGGTGACTATGCTCCCACTAGCTTTGACATATACACAGGACTCATCCTCACTTCTAGAGAAGCCAAACTCTTTGACTTTCTCATCGAAACAAAGATTCCAACTGCGAGACGCTTGTTTTAACCGATAGATGGATTTCTCAAGCTTGCACACTCCATTAGGAAACTTTGCATCCACAAAACCTTCTGGCTGACTCATGTAAACATCCTCAGCCAGCTTTCCGTTAAGAAAAGCAGTTTTGACATCCATCTGCAAATTTCATAGTCATGAAACGCAGCTATGGCTAGCATTATCCTAATAGATTTTATCTTAGCCACTGGTGAGAAGGTCTCATCATAGTCAATCCCTGGGGTTTGAGTAAAGCCCTTCGCCACTAGTCGTGCTTTGAATGTGCTTACATTACCATCCATGTCAATCTTCTTCTTGAAGATCCATTTACAACCAACTGTCTTCCGACCAGGTTGTTGATCAACCAAGTTCCAAACTTGGTTTTCATACATGGACTTGATCTCGCTGTCCATTGCCTCTTTCCATTTGGCTGCCTCTGGCTCGCCATGGCTTCCTTGTAGTTAGTCGGCTCATCCAAATTTACCAGTGTATTATCACTGATAAACGTGTCTTCATCTGCAGTTATATGGAAACCATAGAACTCAGTTGGCTTGATAACTCTACTAGAACGTCTGAGAGGTAATGAGGTGTCAATGGGTTCAACTGGAATCTCTTCTGGTTGAACCCTAGCGGTTTCAGAGGTTCCTTCATCGGCTGACTCTTGAATTTCTTCAAGGTCAATGGTGCTCCCACTGTCCTCTTTGCATATGAGCTCTCTCTCGCGAAAGACTCCTCTCCGTGCTACAAAGACCTCGTTCTTACTAGGTTTGTAGAACAGATATCCAAATGACTTCCGTGGATAGCCGATGAAAACACATCGCTCACTACGAGGTTCAAGCTTGTCGTGAGTTTCTCGTCTAATGAAAACTTCACAACCCCAAACCTTAATATGTGCTAACGAGGGAACTTTCCCTGTCCACATTTCATGAGGTGTTTTGGCAACCTTCTTTGTTGGAACAAGATTAAGAATGTGGGCGGCAGTTTCTAAGGCATACCCCCAAAATGAGATTGGAAGTGAAGCTCGACTCATCATGGAACGTACCATGTCTAACAAGGTTCGATTGCGTCTCTCAGCCACACCATTAAGTTGTGGTGTCCTAGGAGGTGTCAATTGTGAAACTATTCCACATTCCTTGAGATAGTCATGGAACTCGATACTAAGATACTCTCCGCCTCTATCTGATCGGAGCATCTTTATCTTCCTTTCTAATTGATTCTCGACCTCTTGCTTAAACTCTTTGAACTTTTCAAAGGTTTCTGACTTATGCTTTATTAAGTAGATATAACCATATCTGCTATAATCATCAGTAAAAGTCACATAGAATCGATTAGCATCCCTTGTGGCTGATCTAAAGGGTCCACACACGTCTGTGTGTATGAGATCCAACAAACCTTCACCTCTTTCACAAAATCCAGTGAAAGGTGATTTTGTCATCTTACCCAAAAGACAAGATTCGCATGTATCATCTGACCTTAGGTCAAATGATTCCAACACCCCATCCTTTTGGAGTTGAGCCATGCGTTTCTTGTTAATGTGTCCAAGACGACAATGCCACAAGCACGCTTTGTCTATACCATTAGACGAATCAATTTGAAATATACTATTGCCTAAATTGTCTACACATATCACAGTTTCATACACACCATCACAAGATAAAGCTTCGAAATAGAAAATGCCATTCTTATAAGCAGAAATAGAACCATTCTCATCATTAAAAGAAAATCTAAAACCTTGTTTGAACAATGCATGAAAAGAGATAATGTTTCGTGTCATTTCTGACGAGTAGCGACAATTCAATAAATCTAAATTAACACCATTACTAAGCACTAGACTATAAACTCCAATCTTGGTGACAGGTGAAGATCGCCTATTCCCCATGATCAAGTTCATTCTACCATGCTCCACATCCTCACTTTTTCTTAGTCCCTGCAAAACAGAGCAAATGTGGAAACCACATCCTGTATCAAGGACCCAAGAATTAGAAGATGATGGGTTAATAGATGAAATAGTGTATATACCTGCAGTAGATGGCTTCACTTTGCCATCCTTTAAATCTTGCAGATACTTTGGGCAGCTTCATTTCCAATGTCCTTTGTCGTTGCAATAGAAGCAAGTGGCCTCTTTGGGATCAGAAACAGGGGTAACATCAGAACTGGTTTTTACATGAGACTTTCCCTTCCAGTTTTGCTTAGGAGGACCTTTCCTCTTCTTCCCCTTTCCTTGACCAATGGCTAGAACGGTAGTATTAGCAGGGGCGGGGACATCACTCTTTCCCTTCATCCCTGTTTCAGCTTGTTCTCAGGAGGTTGTGCAATTGAGACAATGTGGTCTCATTGTTGTTCAAATGATAGGTCAAGATGAACTGATCATAACAACTTGGTAAGGAGTTCAAGACTATGTCAATGGCCAACTCCTCATCAATATGCACATTTAGCCTCACAAGTCGATCCACGTATCTTTGCATTCTTTGCACGTGGCCGCTGACAGACTCTCCGTCCTTCATCTTGCTTGATATGAGAGACTTTACTATCTCGTACTTTTCTTGACGAGCTCGCTTATGATACTTTTCTATAAGGTCCTTGTTCATCTCGTACGGCCAGTAATCCTCATAGAATTTTTGCAGTTCAGGAGTCATGGTAGCAACCATGATGCAAGCAACTTTTGTTGCATCAGCATAATGTTTCTTATATGCGGCTAATTCTTCAGGGGTGGCTTTCTCTTCGTCAATTTCTCCAAGTTCCTTGTCAAGGACATACTCCTTGTACTCGAAACGAAGAGCCATTTTGATGTTACGCATCCAGTCATTGTAGTTGGTGCCATCTAATGTCACCTTTGAGCAGATGTTCAACAAAGAAAAGTTGTGGTTGGAGGAGGAGGAACCAGAAGCATCGTTAGGGGTAGACATTTCTAAAAGAAAGGTAGTTTGAGTTAGATAAAAACTAACCTTATATAACAACTCAAAATTGAAATATCGAGGCTAGGTACCAACTATGAAATTCACAACTTAGAAAAGGGATGCCGTAATCTAATTGCAAATTTCATACACGTAGGTCTTTTGAGACTCATTGAAACTATTCAATGGCATGTTTAATCTCAGATTATGCTCTTCCATTTGTGACTGGGATACCGAGGATCACAAACAAGATGTGAATAACCATGCAAATGTACTTGGTAACCTCAATGTCATTTATCATCTCAATTGATGTGCTGGTAAACCACACACGCTCCATCAACAATGACAATTTATGAGATACCCATTACAACTCTTTATTAGTCCCTATTAGTGTGCTGGTTACCACACACGCTCCACTAATGACTTATAAAGTGTAATGTGCAATTTCATGGGTTATCATACAATTTCACATTTTTCCTAAAGTAACTAAGATTGGGATTTAAATAAAAGGTTTAGTTACTTTTATTATCATTATACTTTTAATGAGAATTAATATAGTCCTATCAAACCCGTTCGGCTAACGACCCTCCACTAATCAAGGAAGCGGTGGGTGAGAGTGGACACCCATTCAACTACCATTTTATAGGCAGTTTCCTTATACCCCCTTATAGACTAGCTTCGTGAATGAGGCCTACTATTGATTTGACTAACTTTATTCTTATACATATAGTAATAATTAAGCTTTTAATTTTACATATAGTATAAGGTGTATTTTAAAACTTTTCAAAATACGATGATTATTTAATCAATTAAACAATTATAGCAAATTCAATTGAAAACAAGCCTAACGCTCTGATACCACTGATGGGTTTTAGGCATTACAAACTAACTTAAACTTTTAAGGGAGCATGCAACCTAAAACAGGATCTATGTTTTCACTATTGAACCTATAACTATGAACATAATATAAAATTCTAATACTCTAGTAAATAATCAAAACTTATTAAAGAAAATAAATAAATAAATAAATAAATTACATACCTTTTAGTTGTTATAGTAAACAACTAAAATTATCCCTCCAAATCTCTTGGAAGCAAGCACCACAAATATCGTGCCTCTAATGGAATCACACCCGGCGACTCAAAAAAATAACTAAGAGTGGATGAACTATAGAAGAGTTCTTCCAAGAGGAGAACGAAGGAGGCGAATACTCAAGCCAAGTATTGTGTGAAAATAATGAATCCCTAAGGCCATATTTATAGCCTTGGATAGCCTCCATGCTTTTTCTATCCCACCGATGTGGGACAAACTTCCCAAGGGAAATTTTATTCTTCTTTATCAAGTCTATTCATTTTGAGTCTCGAGGGCAACCCAAAAGGACTGTGCTTCTATCAATTATAGTTATGGCTTAGACACCTAATCCAACAGTTTTTGCATCTTGCTATTGTCCCGATGATATGAAGGTTTTGTGTGCAAGTAGGATGTTGAAGAAGAATGCCCGTAATTGGTGGAGGGCTACTACAGTTTCTATGGCTCCTGAGGTACTTGCAATTATGCCTTGGGGAACATTTAACGAGAAGTTTCTAGAAGAGTATGTGGGAACTCGTGAGCTAAGGTTGATCGAAAAGGAGTTTAGATCATTGGTTGAGAAACCCGGTGCAATTTCTGAATATGCACATTCATTTATGGAGAAGTTGAAGTTTGTTGGACACTTGGTTCGAAGGCAGGAGGACCAAATTGAGGCTTATTGTGATGGTCTTCCCGCTAATTATCGTGGATTATGTAGACAACATGTGACTTTGTCGGCGGCTATTAAGGAGTCAAAGAGGTTGGATGATGACTTCAAAAGCGAGAAAGTTGTGGAGAAGGTTGATGACAAGAAAGCAGGGTTCAAAAGAAGGTCTAATTGGTCATCTAATAACAACAATAATAATAAGAAGTTCCGTGGAAATTCTAGCTCGAGTGGTGACAAAGATAAAAAGAAGAATGGGTCTTGGTGTGCTTTTTGCAAGAATGTTCATGAAGGTCAATGTTCTGACAAGACAAGAAGGTGTCACAAGTGTGGGAAGTCGGGACATCTTGCAACAGAATGTAGGGACAAGACTCGTTGCTACAAGTGTCAAGAAACGGGTCATCTCATTGCCGATTGTCCACAAATGAAGAATGACGGGAAGAAAGCAGCCACTTCAGCAACAAAAGTGAGAGCCTTGCAGATGACTGTTGATGATGCTAAGAACAACGACGAGGTGGTAAGTGGCACTTTCCTTGTTAATTCAAAACCTGCCTCTGTTTTATTTGATTCGGGTGCAAATAGGTCGTTTGTGTCTACTTTATTTGCTCCTAAGCTAGAAAGAGTCACTACCCCTTTAGATTGCTCAATAGAAGTAGAGATTGCTAATGGTACGGTTAGTGATATACATGTGGGATATGATGATTGTGACATTGAGATTGAAGGTCGTTTGTTTCCGGTCCAGTTATTGCCTACTACCTTAGCCGGTTTTGATGTAGTGATTGGTATGGATTGGTTGTCTAGAAATGAAGCTAATAATTTGTGTTCCCAAAAGATTATTCGGATTCCTATACCCGAGGGTATAGTGATAACGGTTTATGGAGATAAGAAGAGAGGGGGGATAAAGATCATTAGTATGATGAAGGCTATCAAATGTATAAGGAAGAATAAGAGTCATTTCTTGGCCTATGTTATCGATGCAAGAAAGGAGAAGCCTTCTATTGCTAGTGTTGATGTAGTATCCGATTTTCTCGATGATCTTCCCGGTATTCCTCCCGATCGTGAAGTTACTTTTCAGATAGATCTTATTCCCGGTGCTACACCTGTTGCTAAAGCACCTTACGATTAGCTCCTACAGAAATGAAAGAGTTAATGTCCCAACTTCAGGAATTACTTGACAAAGGGTTCATACAACCTAGTTCCTCGCCTTGGGGAGCTCCGGTTCTCTTTGTTAAAAAGAAGGATGGATCTATGCGTATGTGCATAGACTACCGTGAGCTGAATAAGCGAACGGTTAAGAATAAATATCCTCTTCCACGAATTGATGATCTCTTTGATCAACTTCATGGTGCTTCATATTTTTCAAAGATAGATTTGCGGTCCGGTTATCATCAATTGAAGGTTAAGAAGGAGGATGTAGCAAAGACAGCTTTCCGGACTAGATATGGGCATTATGAGTTCTTGGTCATGCCATTTGGGTTGACTAATGCTCCAGCTGCGTTTATGGACTTAATGAATCGGGTATGCCGTCCCTTTCTAGATCATTTTTTTATTGTGTTTATTGACGATATTTTGATCTATTCTAAGTCAGAAGATGAGCACCGTGAGCACTTGAAAGCAGTTTTGGAAGTATTGAGGGAGAAGAAGTTATATGCCAAGTTTTCTAAATGCGAGTTTTGGCTTCGAGAGGTGCAGTTTCTTGGTCATGTCATTTCATCAGAAGGTATTAAAGTAGATCCTTCGAAGATTGAAGCTGTTTCAAAGTGGGAGCAGCCAAAGACTCCTACTGAGATTAAAAGTTTTCTTGGTTTGGCTGGATATTATAGAAGATTCATTCAGGATTTCTCCCGAATAGCCAAGCCTATGACTGAACTAACGAAGAAAGGAGTAAAGTTTGAGTGGGCCGATAAGCAGGAAGATGCATTTCGAACATTGAAAAAGAAGTTGTGTGAAGCTCCTATACTTGCCTTGCCTGAAGGTACTGATGATTTGGTTGTGTATAGTGATGCATCTATTACGGGTTTGGGTTGTGTCCTGATGCAGAGGGACAAGGTGATCGCCTATGCTTCACGCCAGTTGAAGCCACATGAGAAGAATTACCCTACCCATGATCTTGAGTTGGCAGCAGTTGTATTTGCGTTGAAATTGTGGAGACATTACCTTTATGGTACAAAATGCACTTTGTTTACCGATCATAAAAGTTTGCAGTATGTCTTTAATCAAAAGGAGATGAATGTGAGACAAAGAAGGTGGATGGAATTACTTAAGGATTATGATTGTGAAATCAAATATCATCCGGGTAAAGCCAATGTAGTGGCGGATGCACTAAGTAGGAAGGTGCAAAGTTCTTCTTGTAAGTTGATGAGCATGCAAGTTCAAGCCAAGTCGGGGCTACTTGATCGAATTAAAGAAGCACAAGCAAGGGCATTAATGAAGGATAACATTGACAAAGAAAGCATTGGAAAGAAGAAACGTCTTGTGATGGAGACTAATAGCCGTGAGTTCAAAACATACAAGGGTCGAATTTGGGTGCCATTGCTTGGTGGTAACCGAGAATTGATCCTTGAGGAAGCCCATAGAAGTAGGTATTCAGTACATCCCGGTGTCACCAAAATGTATGTAGATTTGAAGCCGATTTATTGGTGGCCGGATATTAAAGGAGAAGTAGCTCATTTTGTAGCAAAGTGTTTGACGTGTGCACGTGTGAAAATGGACCATCAAAAGCCGTATGGTTTGTTGCATCAATTAGACATTCCCGAGTGGAAATGGGATCATATTACCATGGACTTTGTAACGAAGCTACCTAAAACGCCGAAAGGGAATGATATGATATGGGTGATTGTAGATAGATTGACGAAGAGTGCTCATTTTCTAGCTACCCGACAAGATGTGCCCTTGACGAAGATGGCAAAGGTATACATTGATAAAGTAGTTGCGAAACATGGAGTTCCTTTGTCTATTGTTTCGGATCGAGACTCTAGATTTGTGTCCAATTTTTGGAAGGGTCTTCAACGGGAGTTGGGTAGTAGAATAAATTTGAGTACCACCTAACATCCTCAAACCGATGGGCAAAGTGAGAGAACCATTCAAACCTTGGAGGATATGTTGAGAACGTGTGTACTTGAATATGGTGGAGCATGGGATGATCACTTGAAGTTGATTGAATTTGCTTATAATAATAGTCACCATGCTAGTATTGGTATGCCATCATTTGAAATGTTGTATGGAAGGAAATGTAGGACTCCAAGTTGTTGGATGGAACCCGGTGAAAAGCAGTTAACCGGTCCTGAAATTGTTGAAGTTACGGCTGAAAAAGTCAATGTGGCTAAAGAAGCTTTACGTATGGCTAGAGAAAGGCAGAAAACTTATGCAGATAAGAAAAGGAGACCAATGGAGTTTAGTGTAGGTGACTTAGTGATGCTGAAAGTGTCACCATGGAAAGGAGTTATCCGATTTGGAAAGAAGGGCAAGTTGAGTCCAAGATTTATTGGACCTTTCAAAGTGTTGAAACGCATAAAAGATCTAGCTTATCAGTTGGAATTGCCTCCAGAATTGGAAGGAATTCACAACACTTTCCATGTATCCTACCTAAGGAAGTGTCTAGCCGAGGAGTCAAGTGTGATTCCAATTCAAGACGTGAGCATTGGCCCAATGAAGAGAATGGTTGACGAACCGGTAGCGATACTTGGAAGGAAGCAAAAGAAGTTACGCAGAAAGGTGATAGATATTGTCTTGATAAAGTGGAAGCATAATCATGGAGAAAGCTTGACTTGGGAAACTGAAGCAGTGATGAAGAAGAAATATCCCGAGTTGTTCCTTAATGATGAGATTTCGGGGACGGAATCCTCTTAAGGGGGAGGTAATTGTAACATCCCAAACTTTCTTTACTAGTTGACTAATGCCGTTAAGTCAACATTATGTGTGTCATTAAATCTATTGTAGATTTAATACTTATACGTAGTTATTGTGTGTTATGTGTGAGGTTTGAAAGCCTAAATGTATAATGTAGTATAAATGTGTGTAAAATGTAGATAAATGCCTATGTAGTGGTGTTTAATGAAGGATTAATGTTGTATATGGTCATTAAAGTAGTTTGTGACCAATAATGAAGCATTAGGAAGCTTAGGGGCTAGTTTTGACATGTGTGCAAAGTCAAAAACGGGTTTAGAGGCTTAAGGGTTGTCATTAGAGAGCCATTATGCAGATTTTCTTCCTCCTAGACAAGCCCTAGCCGTCCCATAGCATCCTCCATCAAATTGCAAGCCGAAAAGCCTTCCAACGTGTGATTCGAGTGTGTTTAGTCAAGAGTTTTGCATTCCTTTAGTGATCTACAGGTAAAGAAGGTATCATGTTATTGATTTCCAGTCCTTTTGATTATATAAGTCATTAGGAATAATTATTGGATTATGGGGGAATCGATTAATGAAGATTAATAGTGGTTTTGATGGATTAAAGCCATATATGGTGTAATTAATGATTGAAATGCTTTGTAATGGCCTAAATATGAAGGATTATAGTGTATTGAATCTGTATTATAGACCTGGAGTCGTTTGGGGTCGAATTGGATTGAAAAACGATTTTTGTAAAAGTGCAGGTCGGGGGGAGTTGCGGCGCAACTCAATTCCAGAAGAATAAGTTGCGGCGCAACTATCTCCATTGCGGCGCAACTGGAGGCTTGAGCTGCGGCGCAACCCTATGTTGCGGCGCAACTCACCAGTTTTCAGAAAAGTTAGTTTTGAACCGTAACGTCGTTTGTCATGTAGATTAGGCCTGAAACTAAAGTGAGTCGTTAATGTGTGTGGGTCTAGTTATTGATCTTAATGACGTGAGTATGTAGTTGTCTAATGATCGTTTACTAATTATAGGTAGACGAGCATAGTTGCTTACACAGTGACTAGTTGTGATTGTTGTGAACTACACCGAGGTAAGATACACTACTTTGACACGCTGGGGGATTCAACGAAAAGCTGGTTTCAAATCATAAATACTTCCATTTGGTATCTTTATATTGCATGTGGGCATATGGGGTTACACGGGAGGTATTATGGGTTATGAAGTTGACCATGAGACCTGAAATGCAGTCCCTAATGTAGTGAAATGAAGTATTACTTAATGTAGTGTATTGTTATGCAGTTTATGTAGTATTACGAAGTATCTCTTTATGCATGAAATGTAGAAATGAAGTTGATGTGTGATATATGCATGCTTACATGGCTTGTACACCTAGCTCACTAGACTTAGTAGGTTGCCATGTCACTTGCACGTTTAAGGATCCAAACGTAATGAAGATAAAGTGTGTGAATGTCTAGGAATGTGTGTTACCTAGACTATATGTGTGTGACGGTTTAGGAATGTGTGTTACCTAAACCATATGTGTGAAACCGAGCTCGTAAATATAATGCAGGGAAAGTGTTAAGCTTAACCCGTACTAGTCTTAGCCGGACGAGTGCGTTGACGTAATTGTTGCTTGGGTGGCTCCTTGCAACATGGTCTTTATAATGCAGGGCGAGTAATACGAGGGGTTTGACCAACCTCCACATACGGATTACTCTTGGATTGGCTTGCCATTCCTTAACGACGAAGTATGACTAGCCTTTTGGTGAAGCATCTAGTCGGGTGTGACTTATGTTACACTTATATGCAGTTAACGAAGATATGTGTGATAATGTGTGAATATAAAGAAGGATAGGCACTTTTAGGGGATTCACCCTAATCTATATGAAGTTGATATGCAGTTATGTGTGAACGTGTGATGTGTGTTGTGCCTGAATAACACTTGTCTAATAATGAAGATTGTTTTAATTGGACAAATGCTTTAATAACATAGTGTGATCTTACTTAGCTAATTCGTTAGCTAACACTTGTTTCTTAAATGTGGTTGTTCCCTCGGGTTTAGCTTGAAGGACTAGATGATGCAGGAATAAGAGTGAGAGTTGGGTAGATGCATGCAGGAGGGCTTAGCTACCCATAGACGATTGTCTCTTTAGACATTTATTTACATTTCGTACTTGATGTCGAATTTATGTAGTATTGTTGAACGGTTGTTTTATGTTGGGCAACCGTTGGGTTTTCATTTTAAACTATTTGATGATATTGCATGTAACACCAACTAAACGTAGAAACCGAACAGTTTTTATCGGTTTTGACTTTTAAAGTCTTTTCTTCCGCAATTTGACACTGTTAGGTGAACGTTTTTGAAAACCCATATTTTTAAATGACGGGTGTTACATTCTAAGACCTGTAACTTCTTGAAAAGGCTAGAAATGCATAAACAAACATAAATAGATGCAAATAGGATGAATTAGACTTACCAAAACTTCCTTCTCGAGCTAGAACCCAATTTATGGCAAAATGGGTAAAACCTTGAACTGAGAAATGAAATCTTTTGCTTAGACGATAATGAGATGAAGATGACAATGATTCTTGAGTTAATCTAAACCCAAAACACCAAATGGATGCAAGAGAATGAGAGATATGAGATGGGTTGGATGGTCTTGCTTTTACTTAGAGAGAAAGATAGAAGAAAGAAAGAGTTGTGTGGTAGAGAATGAGATAAGGGAAAGGAGATGGGTCAAAAAGGGCTGGTGGGTCGTGGATGACCCACGGGCCGACCCGTTTCCTTCTCAAGCCAAAATACACGTCGTTATACATTTAAACACCGATTAATCACACTATCGACCCGACTAACATACCACATTGTCAATTAACCACAAAAGAACCCAAATATTTCATTCAACAATTTTGTTAGTCACATTACACGTAAAGTCAACGGGTCAAAACTCACGGATGTTACATTTGAATTCTCATATTTTCATCAAACAACTTTCACACAGTTACGGTTTTACTTTTAAACATTTGATTTTGATTATTTATATCCGTTTGTTTATATATATAACGTCTTTAATATATAATAACTTTTATCATTCTTACGTAACATTTAAAGAATTAATATAGTTATGGTTTATGTTTTTATATATCATATTATTCTTTTACATTTTTTTTATTGTTATTGCTACGTGTTTGATTGTCTTTTTTAAAATTTAAATTCGAATATTTGACATAAATTTGGGTCCAAAACATTGTCGTGTAAAAAACGTATTTCGCGGTAACGCACATATACAATAACTAGTTAATATACTATAGTGAACTAAATGAAAAAAATACATGATTAAAAACGAATATTTTGAAGAAGTACGTTATACTTTATTGAATTCATTCTAAAACATTATGATATAACATAAATGAACATATATAGTATGTTGATAATAAAAGAAATTTCATTAGATATGTGTGTACAACAACTTATATCTTTAATCTCTGCCAATACAAACCTTCAAATCTTGAAACACAACATGCAGATTTGAAACAAATATATGTCACTTTATTGAACACTTAATATAGCTCAAATATGTATACGATCACACTACTCCCTTTGTTAATGATCGACAACAACAAACAACTTAATTTAAAATGACTCCTTAAAATTTCCTAATTTTCATTAGATTAATAAACTTTGAGTTGAAATTTAGCCTCTAGTTGGTACTGGAGGTTCTGGAGAAAGGAGAGGCTGAGGAAGTCCAGATCTTTTGTTGGTGTTTGGACCTGCATCTTCATAATCCAACTCCATTATCTCCCTAGATTTCTGTTCATCCGAAAACATTTATTAATCCAAATTAAACATGATATAAAAACGAATGACATTACTACTCGTACTATTAAGGGTTAACTGATTAGAAATCATGTATCAAACGATAACTCAAAATATTATTGTTATGTGTTCAACTTTGAAACGAGGTATTGTGTATTTGTGTGTATTTAATGTTTAAATAATATTGTTATTATATGTATGCAGACGTGTCAGTTGTCACATTAGATCATCAATTTAGAAATTTTTAATTGATTATAGATACATACAACATACAATAAATTGAATATATACTATAGATTTCGAGCAAAAGTCGAATACATTTCCTTACTCTATAACTTTATTAATAGAAACTTGAAAAGAGAAAAACTTAAACCTGAAACATATTAGAATTCGAAGTAGTAGTTGTAGCATAATGATCAACAGCATTTGAAGATTTCATGGTCAGTTCTCTACCTGATCCTAAAATAACAAAACGATTGTAAAAATAACAAAAGAGGGGAATATATTTTTGTTAGAATGATTAAATGGGTTACAAGAATATCTATATCTATATCTATATTCCTTTATAAAACAAACTGTTTTTTCCCCTCCTTAATTTTAAGAACCTAAAATGACACATTTACCCTCCATCTTAATACATCCTTATTTTCATTTTATAGACTGTAACTAAAATGTCCTTAAAAAAAATTCAACCTCTAGCTCTCCCTCACGTAGAAACACATAACAAAAACCCTAACTCAAAATTCTCCCCCCTCCCCTTTCATATCCCACCGTAACAATTCATCATATCTCCGACCGCAATTAAATTACTTTTACGTTACTAACACTCTAATAACGATATTTAATCAAACTTTAGATTAAGAATAAACCACTTAAATACAGCAAAAGCATTTTGGAGAGTTAGAGGTTAGACTAGGTACCAGTTTGGAAGAACAGAAACACAAGAGTTACAGTGGCGAAGACCTTGAGAAAAGCCGAAAACCGGACCATTTTCAAACTTTCGTTGGATTGTTATGGTTCTTCTTCTTCTTCTGTTGTATATATTGTTGCCGTAAATGATGTCTTTTATAAATGGAAGCGACATAGAAGAAGTTGATGGTGTTTAATAAAGTGGTGCAAGTTGGCGTTGACAAATAAAAGAGACAATCTAGGATCAGGTTGGCAGTTCCTATGGATTGATATCAGTAAACTAATGGTCAAATCTTTAAAAATATGTGAGCTTTAGATTGAGATGGTAACATTGAATCATATAACTATTAAGTTACATTGCAATATTATGTGTCATATATGTTACAAAGAAATTGATATGTGATCTTTCTATGGTATTTTTACTTCTTGCGTTTTATCATAATGATCGATTTGTATTTAACACTGATACAATGATTAGATATGATTGTTGTTGTTAGAGAATTGATATTTGGTCTTATGGCGTGTGCTTCCAAATCATTCTAATATCGTGGCCTGGCCTTGGCACATAATAAAATAATTAAATGGATATGAGCATACACCATTATTTATACTTAATGATATAATCTTTCTAACAATAAGATTGCTAAAATATGATAAAAAATAAATTAAAAGATGACATGATGAAAAGAATTACTGATTACATGCGTCACAAAATTACAGCTTTAGAAGAATTAGTTATGAGATTGAAATCCTCTAAAGTTATAATAACTTTATAGATAAAGTTACGATAATCTTGACCCTTAGATTAAAATCAAGGGTTAAGATTCAAAAATAAATTTTTAATCTTGACCATTGATTTCAATCTAATGATCCACATCCATCAGTTTTACCTATAAAGTTCATTTTCACTTTAAAACATCTCAATCCTTAGTTATAAAGATGAGTTAACCACAAAATTATATTAAAAAAAGTTATATAGCATTAGTGGTTGTTTTAACTATTTATAATCTGACAGCAGACAACTTTATATAGTTTTTGTAAATAATTAATTAATTTGACCATTTGGATATTAGTCCAGTGTTCAGTAGGTTTTCCACAATATGGTTTCCATTTGGGAGGTCTCAAGTTCGAATCATGTCACATGCAAATATGGTGATGAGGTCTTACCAATACTATATTCATCTAACACATAGGGAGCAAACCCTTTAAGGCCTTGTCAGGAGTCAAACCAGCGTGAGCGCATCCGCTTGAAAGTGTTAGTCATTTATCCGGCCTTTAAAAAAATTTAACTAATTTGTAACGTAGCTTTACATCACCAAAATGAATGTAATTTAAGGACCATCACGTGCCAGCAAATATTATAAACACCCCGCTTACAAAAATAATTCTGTTTAGACGGTGCGCGCCCGTGTGTATGGGGTGTGTATGGGATTCTTCGCTACATATTAATTAATTGATTAATTAATTAATTAATTGATAAAAGTGCTTCAAATGGCATCCAGGTTTTTATAATCCATCTCATGAAAAGTGATGAGAGAACTTGCAGATTACCATCTTTAAACCACCTTTTTTATTTGTTTATTAGGTACGTCGTCATAGTCAATCTCGAGTTTAATTAGCTTATTTGGTAAAAAAAATTTGTTTGTAAATCCAGAGTTCAATCCGTGGCATAAGCGTATTTAGAATTATCTGGTAGTATTGTAGTAATATAAGTTGTAAAAATTTGCTGTAAAAAAAAATAAAATAGATACGTTGATGTAAAGTTTTAAATAAGATTTATGGTTTCCAATAAGATTTGTATGACGCACAAAAGTTTTAGAGCTTTTAAAAAATATTGGAGCTTTTGAAAATTTATTTTATTTTTTTGTTTTCAAAGTTTACTATTATTCACAACGCAATACACACCAAATAGTGGTACGGCAAACTATACACAACAACATTACATCAACTCAAAATTACACCAATTGTTCCACGAGATCGATCCTTTTTTCCTCTATTACTATACCATAGGAAATCAAGTGCTCTAATATCATTAAAAATCCTCCCGATGTTGATAGTGCCATTGGCAAAACGCAGCTCATTTCGCGTTTTCCAAATGCACCAACAAGTGATAAAGACAATACCATTCAGAAGATCCTGTAGTGAAAAGAAAAACAAAGGTGGAACCTTACACCAAGTTCCCACCCTCTGCCAAATAATCGAAGCCACTTCACACTCATACATCAAATGCTCGACTGATTCTTCCTCTTGCTCACACATACCACAGATGACTGAACCAAATTGGCAATTTCTTGATCTCAAAGCCATAAGAGTTGGAATCCTATCCATCCCGACTCTCCAGATAAATAAGTTACATTTCCTCGGCACCCATTTGCACCACCTAAACACCTGTCTATTGCTGAAATCTTTGTCGCTCATGAGGAACTCTTTGACATTCTTAACTGTAAACACAGGTTCCTAATATTAATGATATAAATACATTTACATGATACCCCATTGTATTCCAATGATAGAAGTGTCACAAACATGATTAATGTCAACTAAATGGGGGAAAAGCAGAAGGATCTAATCTGTTCCTTCCAATGAAGCGGAAATTTTCGGTGGTATACCAGTGGTATACCGGTGGTATACCGGTTTTCGGTGCTTGGACCTAATTTCGGTTTCAAATTTCGGTTAGGATTTCGTTTCCGAAATTTTCGGTGGTATTGACCGAAATTTGACCAAACATGATAAACAAGGGAGAAAAGAAGGTAGAAGAAAGGAAACAAGGGAGAAAAGCTTAAGGGCAGGTAGAGGTACAAGCTATGACACACGGAAACGCCAAACCATAGTCACAGGAAATGCTACAGTGCCCACGTTTTTTGATCCAGATGAAGGAGGAGGCGGCTGTTTAGTTGTAGGGTTTTTTTCCGGTGAGTGTTAAGTGTGTATAAGAGATAAACATAAAAGACGTTCTTGGTTGGGATTTCAAGAATCAAGACTAATAAGAAAGAGAAAATGAAAAGTGGGGAACACCTGTCAAACACTATTTCTTTTCATATGGGTTTGATGTTTTTTTTAACAAGGGACGGACTATCTATTCAATTGATATTTATTGACTGACCAGTTTAAGTTTTATTTTGGTAGATATTTTATTAACTTTAATATATGATTTATTCATGAAGATTTCATAATGATTGGTGCATCTAGTGTATAATTGCAATTTTTGTTTGGTATATATATAATTATACAAAATATTTTGCATAATATTAAAATTACCGGTATACCACCGAAATACCACCGAAATAATCGATATTTCGCATACCGGTCCTTGACCGAAACACCGAAATTTCGGTCCTTAACTACTTAGCTAATCTGTTCCTTCCAATGAAGCGGAAATTTCTTGTGTTTTAAATTTGACTTTGGTGCAGAACTACATTCAAATATAGATAGCGATAATGATAAATCAACCTAATTCATGTGCCTAAATATCAACCTAATCATAAGATGGTGACACTTGGAAGAATCAATAGATAAGATTAGGTACAAGACTTAGTGGAATCCACATATCAAATTTTTAAGCTTTTAGGTTTATTTTTAGGCATACTTTTAGGTCAATTTATCATATGGATCTATACTCAGCATTATGTCTGTGTTGTAGTAACATTATTAAAATAATATAGATCATTTGTTTCATATCTTGCAAGAGGGGGATGCTAAATTACCTATTGAAGGATGGTAAAAAATATTCATGTAACTTTCGACTCTCACAGGAGGACCATATATAGCATATTTCATGAGCATATCAACCACTACAATAGCCCAACCTCCATGGCTGGACATAAGAGAACCATCAAAAAACTATATAAGAAAATCACAAACATGACGCAAATTAGAAAGTAATTTCATTCTAAAGCCAAAATAAGATTCGGATTAACGTTTGTGAATTATGGTGTATCTAAACTTATTTCACTGCACACGGTCACTCTGTTCTACCTTGTTCACTATTTCACATATTACTTATATACATGCGACAAAAATACTTTTAAATTCAAAATACATTGCAACCCTCGGTTGCTCGTCTCTTTTTTGGAACAATGGAAACTACAAAGGATGGAACCACCTTACCTTTCTTCCATTTTGTATGTCACTGAAAAGCCCATCTCATGCAACATAAACCTTTGCATTTTCTATGGCCAAAAAATTATACAGAAGCAGCCACTCATGACGTCTCTTGGAAATTAAGAGACCGCGATAGTGCTGCAGGATTGGCTTGTAGCGCAGGAGATGTTTCTTTCAACGAGTTCTTTTCTTCACCTTTAGATTGGAATGCCTTAAACATACCTCTACCATTTGCACTAACAGATGTATCGGTTTTTATTCCCAACGTTGCCCATATTGAACTCTTTGCAGCTTCATCAGGGTCATCAATCCGCAACGTTTTTGGAACCCAAAGACTCTTTACGGGTTCATCTTCTTTTATACTTTCCTCTTCTCCATTCTCGGCCCGTGAATGTTTTCCCAAAGTTGGAGATATAGGACCAGATGGAGAGGGGACATAGTTCGCTGGAGGGACAGGATGGAAATTAGGAGGGGGAACCCACTGCATATTCCATGGGCCAGGGGCCACACCTGGACCTGGTACAGGTATAGCACAACCCCAATAAGGTGCTGCAGGGTAGAATGGCATCGGAAATCCCGGAGGGCAGAAAGGCGGACCCATTTGAGGGTTCCATGGATATGGCCATGGTGCACCAGGAAAACAGGGCATCTGAGGAGAGAATCCATGGCAATTTTGCATCTCATTGGATGACGGTCTACTTGCGTTATCATCATTACTTGGAGTAAGCGGGATTACCAACTCTTCAGGATTACGAAAACTATCCTGCCTAATTGTTTTATCTGCAATATTCAAAACAGAAGTCATTGATTCACATAGAGGTGTGTCTGAACCAAATGTTAGCACCGTGCCATTAGGTTTAAGCACAGTGTGACTCAGCTCACTAGGAAGACCTTCTGTAACAGTTATTTGACGATATTGAGACACCGCCGTCTTGTTCTTCCGCCTTCCCGCCCCAACAGGAACATTTCTCATAGTCCCACCAGCTGTCCAATATCTTTGACAGTTCTTACAAAAGTGACGAGGCTGATTAACGTTGTAATTGTTATAGTAACAAAACTTTGTATCCATGCTATTACATCGAGGACAAGGCAGTATCTTGTCTGGTTTCTTGAGGGTCTTTTCCTGGTTGTCACTTTGTTCTTCCTCTGACTTTGCCGTTTTTGCAGTTGTTGATTCGTTTTCAGTTGTAGAAGATTTAGGATTCTCGCTTACAACTGAAGTTGTATTTGGCTCTGTAACTTCCTCAGAAATCGCAGAATTAGTCCTATCCTCCTCTTTATCGATAACCTTCTCTTCCTACATTTACCACAAGTTTCAATTAGATTCGTAATCTCGACACACTCCTAAGTTAACACCTAACCATATCTTGCTACTTTTGATAGAGAATATATAAAACAAGTGAGCTTTATATGACAACAACATGAAACACGGACCGATACGTTTCAGGAGACACGTCCGGACAGACGACAATTATCATTAAAAATCTAACCATATGTTGACCTACTTTATCTTTCAGGGTAAGTTAGTATAAGTAAATCAAAAAAAGAAAAGGGGATAACAATTTATAAATCAAGTTTTGTCATGAGCAACATACTAAAACTTGCAGACTTAATCATAAACATATATAAAATCAATCAATATATATTAATTAATAACTAAATTTAATCAAATCTTAACTTATAGAAAAATAAACAAATAACATATCAATATGAAAAACCTAAATCAAACAAAATAAGGGGAAATAAGATCTAGCAATATTAATTAAGCAAATTACCTTATCATTAATAATATTAATATTATTAGTATCATTAAATTCAAGTTTGTGGTCAGCTTGTTTAGAATCATGAGCAGCATCAGATGAAGAACTAGAAGCAGCAGCAGCCGCCGGAGACCGATCTTCAGTTTTGAGAGAGGCGGCGCCGTCATCAACTACAGAATCTAGTTGACCATCGGGGAGCTGAATGGTCTTACCAAACAGCTTAATAGCAGGATCTTTTCCATCCGACATTTCAGGCAAACAGGAGAAAAGGATCTATATATCTATATCTATATGTATATATATCTAAGACAAAAAAACAAAACTTAAGACTTGGGATGGATGGAAGTTTGAGGTTGAGGTTGAGGTGCGGTGTGGATCTTTTTTGGGGGTGGAAATGATAGTAGAGCCACGTTAGCAATAGAAGAAGAAATAAGAGCCACAAAATGTATATGCGGCTATTGACATCTCATTTTTTCTCCTCGCTCTTTTTGATTCTCCTCTCTCTCTCTTTTCTTTTCGCTGACTCACCTTCTTCATTTCTTTTCTATCCCCCCCTTTTTTTTTACTTCTTTTCTCCCTCCTATTTTCTTTTTTTCTCATTTTACTACCCTCTTGTTTAAATTTTAGGTATATGGGTTTTAACATGTTAATAAATCGAGCTTTTATTAAACTACTTGTATTCTCATGTCTTGGTTAAGCTAAACTTTATCAATCTTAGACCACACTTCAAACATTAAGCTCCAAGTATTTATCAAGTCAAGTCGAGCCTTGTGTATGCATGGGACGGTTCATATGCGAAGTTCTTATATGATGATGTGTCCCCATCCGGATCCAGTTTCCTTTACTTGATATTGCGTATTTCATGTGTATGTACTTGAGATCGTGATACATATAATTTATATATATTATGATGCACTTGAACTCATATACATCATAGAATAAGAAAATTTACTATTTAAAACACCCGGCTTCATATAAGTCATACAAATATATGATTTCAACAAATATCTTACAATGCCCATAATGAGACTTGAACCAACAAAAGTATACTTTGAAAGACCAAATTGAACAATTGATTGTACCCTACAAAGGGTATACTTTTGTAACGATTATTGGGTAAATGTACACTTTGTACGGTGTATACACTAAGAGTTAAAAAATAGTGACAAAGTTGTTTGCATTTACATTTGTAATAATAGTTAAAAGTGCTACTCATGTTAATTCAGAAATATGTATTGCCAGAGAAATAAATATGATGATGGTTCATAGGGCTTGTGAATTATAAGTTTATGTTTTTAGTTTTCATAAGATGTAAATGTTTTCAGAAATATTTTTGAAATCATGATTGTGTAAAATTTCAAAAAAGAAAAGATGCAATACAAAATTCAAATAGTTTCCCGTATTCAAATAGCTCAAACTTTTGGTAGACTTTTACAGTTTTACACATTGGGAGGCTAAGATACTTTGTCATATAATTTGATGATCTTTGAATTCATAAAGTGTAAAATAATTTCTCAAGTAGTGGATTTGTAATTTATATTATGAAAGGGGGAAAAAAAGAAAAAAGCTAAAAGGACACCAAGTTGTCTCTTCAATAATACAGGGCAAAGTTTATCAACAAATCAAAATCAAGGGGGCATAAGTAAACACAACGTCAAAAATAAACCTTTTCATTGAAACTTTCTTGTTCCACCACCCACCCACCTCCGCTTTTCAATAAAGTAAGGGCACTTTTTATCACCCTATTAAAATTAACTATTTTTATACTAATTTCCCTTTTCTTATTTCTTTTTCCAAGTTCTCCCCCGCTTTTTAGCTTCTTTTTACTTTTTTTGGTCTCAATCTTGTGGATGAAAATGCAAGTTTGCTTTATATTGAAGCTTCTTTCTTCCATATGTTTGCCACTCGAACTAATATGCGTATTGAAGTGGACAATGTTTTCTCATGTTATGACTTTCATCCTAGATTCAAGCATGTCAATAAGTTGCTAATGAATCATAGATCATTAAAAATTATTAGGCCAGGTCAAAATTCAAAAATGTATTACATTTTTGTATATTTTCAATATATTATAATTTAACCAATTAGTTTGATCATCTTCAGTTAAAATTGAATTGCTTAAGAATGTATCGTTTTCTTCAATCGTCATATATTTTTACCATTGTCATTTGATGTGCTTTTTAGATGTAATAAATTTACAATCATTCTTGAAATTAATGGTTGATTAGATTTTTTACATGATGTAAACTATCATTTTTAGCACATAAAAGAATTAGCGACTTGGTATTATCTACTTCAAACTCTCCTTTTCTTTATTTTTTTTTAAACGGCAAATTTGGGCTCAGCGGCATGCCTCTTCATATACCCAACTCCAATTCCAGAGGAAACCCATTATGGGAAAACCCCTGTCTCCATTCCTGGGAGCTTTGCTCACACCAGGATTTGAACTCAAGACCTCTCAGTCTCAGGCTCCACCATATACCAATCCATCTATTGATGATTGGTATTTTTGACGGCAAATTTGGGCTCAGCGGCATGCCTCTTCATATACCCAACTCCAATTCCAGAGGAAACCCATTATGGGAAAACCCCTGTCTCCATTCCTGGGAGCTTTGCTCACACCAGGATTTGAACTCAAGACCTCTCAGTCTCAGGCTCCACCATATACCAATCCATCTATTGATGATTGGTATTTTTGACGGCAAATTTGGGCTCAGCGGCATGCCTCTTCATATACCCAACTCCAATTCCAGAGGAAACCCATTATGAGAAAACCTCTGTCTCCATTCCTGGGAGCATTTTGCTCACACCAGGATTTGAACTCAAGACCTCTCAGTCTCAGGCTCCACCATATACCAATCCATCTATTGATGATTGGTATCATTTGCGATATTAGCTATTTTTGTTAAATTTTTTGATAAAAATTTTATCATCTGTTTTTTTCAATTAATAAATGAGGTTACTTGAGAAAAATGGATTTCAGATATACGTAACTGGGTATTTTTATAATCATTTTTAACCATTTCTTTAACCATCTATAGAATGTATACTAAAAAAAGCTCGAACTTGATATCTTTTGTATAAAAGAAATGTATAACGGGATCATCAATCATCTTTTGTTTTGAGGTTATTGGTGGGTTGAAAGTTCAAAAGAATGGAAACTGAAAACCATGAATTTTGGTAAAGGTGGGGGGATGAAATGGGGGCATATTTGCGAAAAGGAAAACTATTGGAAGAGCTTTGTAAAGCAAAACATGGGATAGTGGGATCTAGGGGTATAAGAAATGAACCAGAAAACCGAAAAACCGGTCCGAACCGCGTGATCCGAAACCGAAAAAACCGAAACCGGAAAAACCGAAACCCGAAAAAACCGAAAACAAAAAAACCGATGTGTAACGGTTCGGTTACGGTTTTCAATATTCATTAACCGCGGTTAACCGAACCGAACCGAGTTTTGATATATGACTACATATAATCATATATATGTATATATTTACACATATATGTAATACATGAATACATCATTTATATATCTATTTAGCTAATTTTTGTATTTGTTGCCTTAAATATTAACAATTTTACTAACTTTCTTTCACAATCTATGATTAGTTTTGGATATTCTAAGTAATTTTCTTATATATATACTCTTTTTAAGAAAAGTTGTTAACTTTGTTTATAATATTTATCAAAAATATTAGTAATATCATATAGAAGACATTTTAATTAGTAAATCATGATACTCTTAAATAGAAACTTGCATTGCATAAATATAACGTTAGAAAAAAGTAATTCAAAGTTAGTTGTAATGTATATTTATTTATGAAACAAAATATTAATGTAGTTAAATAACTATTATAAATAGAAAAATTAACTAATACAATGTAAATTGACTATTATAATTGAAAACTTAAACTTTATATTAGCATAACTTTAATAAATGGTTAACCGAAAATAAAACCGAAATTAACCGACTTTTTCGGGTAACCGAAATTAACGGTTCAAAATTTTTAACTAACCGAACCGAACCGAAACCCGAAAAACGGTTCAAAATTTCTAACTAACCGAACCGAACCGTTTACAGCCCTAGTCATCTATCTAAGGGATTCCAAATCTGTAGTTCAAGTTGTAGGCAGCCACGTATTATTGCCGGCAATTTCTTTATATATTCTGCTTTCCTTACCCCTTTTATGAGGGATAAGAATCCTCTAAAGTTATACCAACTTCATAGGTGAAGTTGGAGGAATCTCAACCTTTGGATTAAAATCAAAGGTCAAGATTCAAATTTGAGTTTTGAATTTTGACCTTTGATTTCAATCCAAGGGTCAAGAGT
>CM067169.1:52106720-52126720 GCA_034093135.1 Erigeron breviscapus
AATCGATCGTGTATTGCTTAGACTTTGGATCTTTATCATCGAATACAGGTAATATAGGTATTCCTCATCTGAGATTGATTGTGTGAGTCTTATATTAGTCTTAATCCAGGCCATAAGGGTTTGGGTTGGGTTATTTGATTAAACGTTCATCAATTTCATGTTATTCGGGTGATTAAATGGTTGGTTTATGATGTAAAGGATTTAGGGATTAATAGGTTGATTAAAGGTAATGAAAGTGCAATTAAAAGGATTAATTTTAAATCCCCAGGTTGGATTTGGGGTATGGGTTAGTATGGGATTCGTTTGATCAAAGCGTAAAAGTGTAGTTGCTGGTCTGCACCCCTGGTGCGACGCACCAAAGGGCTGGTGCGGCGCACCCACTGAGGATATAAAGTTTCTGGAGTGTTGGTGCGACGCACAGTGTGGGAGGTGCGGCGCACCACTGGCCAGTTTGGTTTTTGGTACACCCCGTTATGCGACGCACCAAGGGCTGGTGCGGCGCACCTGTCTTTAATCTAATTTCCCTGGGAGTTTAGTGCGACGCACCAAAGGGTAGGTGCGGCGCACCCCTTTATTGATAGAAATTCCCTGGAGGATTGGTGCGACGCACCACATGGAAAGTGCGGCGCACCATATGCCCAGATTTCACAAAATGTGTCGTTTAGCTTATATTTCGATCTTATACTTATTCTAGGTTATTGGAGACACCTAGTCATCGTTGTATTGTGCTTGTAGCTTGTTGTTAAACCGTATCAAGGTAAGATACACTACTTTTGTCACGCTGAGGGTTCAACAAGCAAAGGTTTCATACTTATAACTTCCTTAACGGTAACTTATGATATATGTGGGTATCTCGGGTTACACGGGAGGCATTATGGGATATGTAGTTGACCATGAGACCTGAAATGCAGACCCTATCGTAGTGAAATGAAGTATTGCTTAATGTAGTATAATGTTATGCAGTTTATGTCTATGTAGTGACATTTAATGAAGTAATGCAGTTAATAACGTAGTAAAGCAGTTAAAATGTAGTAAAGCAGTTAAAACGTAGTAAAGCAATTAATGTAGTAAAGCAGTTAATGTAGTAAAGCAGTTAAAACGTAGTAAAGCAGTTAAAACGTAGTAAAGCAGTTAAACCGTAGTAAAGCAGTTAAACGTAGTAAAGTAGTTAAAACGTAGTAAAGCAGTTAAAACGTAGTAAAGCAGTTAAAAACGTAGTAAAGCAGTTAAACCGTAGTAAAGCAGTTAAACGTAGTAAAGCAGTTAAAACGTAGTAAAGCAGTTAAAACGTAGTAAAGCAGTTAAAAACGTAGTAAAGCAGTTAATGTAGAAAGCAGTTAATGTAGTAAAGCAGTAAATGTAGTAAAGCAGTTAAAACGTAGTAAAGCAGTTAAAATGTAGTAAAGCAGTTAAAACGTAGTAAAGCAGTTAAAACGTAGTAAAGCAGTTAATGTAGTAAAGCAGTTAAAACGTAGTAAAGCAGTTAATGTAGTAAAGCAGTTAATGTAGTAAAGCAGTTAATGTAGTAAAGCAGTTAATGTAGTAAAGCAGTTAATGTAGTAAAGCAGTTAAAACGTAGTAAAGCAGTCAATGTAGAAAGCAGTTATGTGGTAAAGCAATTAATGTAGTAAAGCAGTTAATGTAGTAAAGCAGTTAAAACGTAGTAAAGCAGTTAATGTAGTAAAGCAGTTAAAACGTAGTAAAGCAGTTAAAACGTAGTAAAGCAGTTAAAACGTAGTAAAGCAGTTAAAACGTAGAAAAGCAGTTAAAACGTAGTAAAGCAGTTAAAATGTAGTAAAGCAGTTAAAACGTAGTAAAGCAGTTAAAATGTAGTAAAGCAGTTAAAACGTAGTAAAGCAGTTAAAACGTAGTAAAGCAATTAATGTAGTAAAGCAGTTAATGTAGTAAAGCAGTTAAAACGTAGTAAAGCAGTTAAAACGTAGTAAAGCAGTTAAAACGTAGTAAAGCAGTTAAAACGTAGAAAAGCAGTTAATGTAGTAAAGCAGTTAAAACGTAGTAAAGCAGTTAAAACGTAGTAAAGCAGTTAAAACGTAGTAAAGCAGTTAAAATGTAGAAAAGCAGTTAAAACGTAGTAAAGCAATTAATGTAGTAAAGCAGTTAATGTAGTAAAGCAGTTAAAACGTAGTAAAGCAGTTAAAACGTAGTAAAGCAATTAATGTAGTAAAGCAGTTAATGTAGTAAAGCAGTTAAAACGTAGTAAAGCAGTTAAAACGTAGTAAAGCAGTTAAAACGTAGTAAAGCAGTTAAAACGTAGAAAAGCAGTTAAAACGTAGTAAAGCAATTAATGTAGTAAAGCAGTTAATGTAGTAAAGCAGTTAAAACGTAGTAAAGCAGTTAAAATGTAGTAAAGCAGTTAAAACGTAGTAAAGCAGTTAAAATGTAGTAAAGCAGTTAAAATGTAGTAAAGCAGTTAAAACGTAGTAAAGCAGTTAATGTAGTAAAGCAGTTAATGTAGTAAAGCAGTTAAAACGTAGTAAAGCAGTTAAAACGTAGTAAAGCAATTAATGTAGTAAAGCAGTTAATGTAGTAAAGCAGTTAAAACGTAGTAAAGCAGTTAAAACGTAGTAAAGCAGTTAAAACGTAGTAAAGCAGTTAATAACGTAGTAAAGCAATTAATGTAGTAAAGCAGTAAATGTAGTAAAGCAGTTAAAACGTAGTAAAGCAATTAATGTAGTAAAGCAGTTAATGTAGTAAAGCAGTTAAAACGTAGTAAAGCAGTTAAAACGTAGTAAAGCAGTTAATGTAGTAAAGCAGTTAATGTAGAAAGCAGTTAATGTAGTAAAGCAGTTAATGTAGTAAAGCAGTTAAAACGTAGTAAAGCAGTTAATGTAGTAAAGCAGTTAAAACGTAGTAAAGCAGTAAATGTAGTAAAGCAATTAATGTAGTAAAGCAGTTAATGTAGTAAAGCAGTTAAAACGTAGTAAAGCAGTTAAAACGTAGTAAAGCAATTAATGTAGTAAAGCAGTTAATGTAGTAAAGCAGTTAAAACGTAGTAAAGCAGTTAAAACGTAGTAAAGCAGTTAAAACGTAGTAAAGCAGTTAAAACGTAGAAAAGCAGTTAATGTAGTAAAGCAGTTAAAACGTAGTAAAGCAGTTAAAACGTAGTAAAGCAGTTAAAACGTAGTAAAGCAGTTAAAACGTAGAAAAGCAGTTAAAACGTAGTAAAGCAGTTAAAACGTAGTAAAGCAGTTAAAACGTAGTAAAGCAGTTAAAACGTAGTAAAGCAGTTAAAACGTAGTAAAGCAGTTAATGTAGTAAAGCAGTTAAAACGTAGTAAAGCAGTTAAAACGTAGTAAAGCAGTTAAAACGTAGTAAAGCAGTTAAAACGTAGAAAAGCAGTTAAATATTGTAGTAAAGCAGTTAAAACGTAGTAAAGCAATTAATGTAGTAAAGCAGTTAATGTAGTAAAGCAGTTAAAACGTAGTAAAGCAGTTAATGTAGTAAAGCAGTTAAAACGTAGTAAAGCAATTAATGTAGTAAAGCAGTTAATGTAGTAAAGCAGTTAAAACGTAGTAAAGCAGTTAATGTAGTAAAGCAGTTAAAACGTAGTAAAGCAGTTAAAACGTAGTAAAGCAGTTAAAACGTAGTAAAGCAGTTAAAACGTAGAAAAGCAGTTAAAACGTAGTAAAGCAGTTAAAACGTAGTAAAGCAGTTAAAACGTAGTAAAGCAGTTAAAACGTAGTAAAGCAGTTAAACGTAGTAAAGCAGTTAAAACGTAGTAAAGCAGTTAAAACGTAGTAAAGCAGTTAAAACGTAGTAAAGCAGTTAAAACGTAGTAAAGCAGTTAAAACGTAGTAAAGCAGTTAAAACGTAGTAAAGCAGTTAAAACGTAGTAAAGCAGTTAAAACGTAGTAAAGCAGTTAAAACGTAGTAAAGCAGTTAAAACGTAGTAAAGCAGTTAAAACGTAGTAAAGCAGTTAAAACGTAGTAAAGCAGTTAAAACGTAGTAAAGCAGTTAAAACGTAGTAAAGCAGTTAAAACGTAGTAAAGCAGTTAAAACGTAGTAAAGCAGTTAATGTAGTAAATCAGTTAATAACATAGTAAAGCAGTTAATGTAGTAAAGCAGTTAAAACGTAGTAAAGCAGTCAATGTAGTAAAGCAGTTAAAACGTAGTAAAGCAGTTAAAACGTAGTAAAGCAGTTAAAACGTAGTAAAGCAGTTAATGTAGTAAAGCAGTTAAAACGTAGTAAAGCAGTTAAAACGTAGTAAAGCAGTTAAAACGTAGTAAAGCAGTTAAAACGTAGAAAAGCAGTTAATGTAGTAAAGCAGTTAAAACGTAGTAAAGCAGTTAAAACGTAGTAAAGCAGTTAAAACGTAGTAAAGCAGTTAAAACGTATAAAAGCAGTTATAACGTAGTAAAGCAGTTAATGTAGTAAAGCAGTTAATAACGTAGTAAAGCAGTTAATGTAGTAAAGCAGTTAAAACGTAGTAAAGCAGTCAATGTAGTAAAGCAGATAAAACGTAGTAAAGCAGTTAAAACGTAGAAAAGCAGTTAAAACGTAGTAAAGCAGTTAAAACGTAGTAAAGCAGTTAAAACGTAGTAAAGCAGTTAATGTAGTAAAGCAGTTAAAACGTAGTAAAGCAGTTAAAACGTAGTAAAGCAGTTAAAACGTAGTAAAGCAGTTAAAACGTAGAAAAGCAGTTAAAACGTAGTAAAGCAGTTAAAACGTAGTAAAGCAGTTAAAACGTAGTAAAGCAGTTAAAACGTAGTAAAGCAGTTAAAACGTAGTAAAGCAGTTAAAACGTAGTAAAGCAGTTAAAATGTAGTAAAGCAGTTAAAACGTAGTAAAGCAATTAATGTAGTAAAGCAGTTAATGTAGTAAAGCAGTTAAAACGTAGTAAAGCAGTTAAAACGTAGTAAAGCAGTTAATGTAGTAAAGCAGTTAAAACGTAGTAAAGCAGTAAAACGTAGAAACCGAAATGTTTTTATCGGTTTGACTTTTAAAGTCTTTTCTTCCGCAATTTAACACCGTTAGGTGAAAGTTTTTGAAAACCCATATTTTTAAACGTCGGGTGTTACAAGTTGGTATCAGAGAATTGGTTTAAGTGAACCAAAATTCGACTTATGCCGTAGGATTTTGGACTTAGACCGATGAGAAGTAGGTTAGGCTTAAGTAGGATGCCTAGCTAATGAAGTGGAATGCTCTAGGACGGGTTGGGGAGTGAGTGAGAGTGTGATATAAGGCTTGTTTATTGTGTGTGATAATGTAGTTATATGTAGTAGAGCCTTAACATATGTAGTCACTCTTTAACTCTTGCTAACCGTCGTCGTTGCTTTGTAGAGTTAATGGCAAACACTAGAGCTAGTAATCAGAGAGCAGGAGGAAATGGTGATGGTGTTCCTCCTAATGGAAACGGGGCTGGAAATGAAGTAGAGCAAAGGCCACCCCGTGCACAAAATCGTCGTCTTGGTGATCCACCAACTGTCTCTGAAGTAGATAGGGCAAACCCGGTTATAGAGCAGGTTCCTAATCAAGCCCAACTACATGAAGAATTGAGAGCTATTCGAGCTCTCTTAATGAGAAATGAAGAAGAGTTAGCTCAAATGAGGGCTGAGAGAAATGCAGAAAGGATTGGGAGTGAACAAAGGGGTGAGCGTTCGGAAGGGAATTACTCTAATCCCTCCCAAAGTGCTGAACCATCCATGGCAGCCGTGGGTGCTAATGGAGTTAATAATGGAGGACATGGAGTTGTTAATGCACCTCGTGTTAATAACTTCAAATACGAAAGTTTTCAGAAATGTGGTGCCAAGGAATTTGATGGTACCCAAAATGCAGTGGGAGCTATGGAGTGGATTGAGGACATTGAGGTAGTTTTTGCATCTTGCTATTGTCCGGATGATATGAAGGTTTTGTGTGCTAGTAGGATGTTGAAGAAGAATGCCCGTAATTGGTGGAGGGCTACTATAGTGTCTATGGCTCCTGAGGTACTTGCAGCTATGCCTTGGGGAACATTTAAGGAGAAATTTCTAGAGGAGTATGTAGGGACGCGGGAGTTAAGGTTGATTGAAAAAGAGTTTAGATCGTTAGTTGCTAAACCCGGTGCAATTTCTGAATATGCACACTCGTTTATGGAGAAGTTGAAGTTTGTTGGACATTTGGTTCGAAGGCAAGAGGACCAAATTGAGGCCTATTGTGATGGTCTTCCCGCTAGTTATCGTGGATTATGTAGACAACATGTGACCTTATCAGCGGCTATTAAGGAGTCAAAGAGGTTGGATGATGACCTCAAAGGCGAGAGAGTTGTGGTGAGGGTTGATGACAAGAAAGCAGGGTTCAAAAGAGGGTCAAATTGGTCATCTAACTACAATAATAATAATAAGAAGTTTCGTGGGAATTCTAGCTCAAGTGGTGACAGAGATAAAAAGAAGAACGGGTCTTGGTGTGCTTTTTGCAAGAATGTTCATGAAGGTAAATGTTCCGATAAGACAAGAAGGTGTCATAAGTGTGGGAAGTCGGGACATCTTGCAACTGAATGTAGGGACAAGATTCGTTGCTACAAGTGTCAAGAAACGGGTCATCTTATTGCCGATTGCCCACAAATGAAGAATGACGGGAAGAAAGCAGCCACTTCAGCAACAAAAGTGAGAGCCTTGCAGATGACTGTTGATGATGCTAAGAACAACGACGAGGTGGTAAGTGGTACTTTCCTTGTTAATTCAAAACCTGCTTCTGTTTTATTTGATTCGGGTGCAAATAGGTCGTTTGTGTCTACTTTGTTTGCTCCTAAGCTAGGAAGGGTCACTACCCGTTTAGATTGCTCGATAGAAGTGGAAATTGCTAATGGTACGGTTATTGATATACGTGTGGGATATGATGATTGTAACATTGAGATTGAAGGTCGTTTGTTTCCAGTCCAGTTATTGCCTACTACTTTAGCCGGTTTCGATGTAGTAATTGGTATGGATTGGTTATCTCGAAATGAAGCTAATATTTTGTGTTCCCAAAAGATTATTCGGTTTCCTACATCCGATGGTAATGTGGTAACGGTCTATGGAGATAAGAAGAGAGGGGGAATAAAGATCATTAGTATGATGAAGGCTATTAAATGTATAAGGAAGAATAAGAATCATTTCTTGGCCTATGTTATTGATGTGAGAAAGGAGAAGCCTTCTATTGCTAGTATTGATGTGGTATCCGATTTTCCCGATGTGTTTCCCGAAGATCTTCCCGGTATTCCTCCCGACCGTGAAGTTACTTTTCAGATAGATCTTATACCCGGTGCTGCACCTGTTGCTAAAGCACCTTACCGATTAGCTCCTACAGAAATGAAAGAGTTAATGTCTCAGCTTCAGGAATTACTTGACAAAGGTTTCATACAACCTAGTTCCTCGCCTTGGGGAGCTCCGGTTCTCTTTGTTAAAAAGAAGGATGGGTCTATGCGCATGTGCATAGACTATCGTGAGTTGAATAAGCGAACGGTTAAGAATAAATATCCTCTTCCGCGAATTGATGATCTTTTTGATCAACTACATGGTGCTTCATATTTTTCCAAGATAGATTTACGGTCCGGTTATCATCAATTGAAGGTTAAGAAGGAAGATGTAACAAAAACAGCTTTCCGGACTAGATATGGTCATTATGAGTTCTTGGTCATGCCATTTGGGTTGACTAATGCTCCAGCCGCATTTATGGATTTAATGAATCGGGTATGCCGTCCCTTTCTAGATCATTTTGTTATTGTGTTTATTGACGATATTTTGATCTATTCTAAGTCAGAAGATGAGCACCGTGAGCACTTGAAAGCAGTTTTGGAGGTGTTGAGGGAGAAGAAGTTGTATGCCAAGTTTTCTAAATGTGAGTTTTGGCTTCGAGAGGTGCAGTTTCTTGGTCATGCCATTTGGGTTGACTAATGCTCCAGCCGCATTTATGGATTTAATGAATCGGGTATGCCGTCCCTTTCTAGATCATTTTGTTATTGTGTTTATTGACGATATTTTGATCTATTCTAAGTCAGAAGATGAGCACCGTGAGCACTTGAAAGCAGTTTTGGAGGTGTTGAGGGAGAAGAAGTTGTATGCCAAGTTTTCTAAATGTGAGTTTTGGCTTCGAGAGGTGCAGTTTCTTGGTCATGCCATTTGGGTTGACTAATGCTCCAGCCGCATTTATGGATTTAATGAATCGGGTATGCCGTCCCTTTCTAGATCATTTTGTTATTGTGTTTATTGACGATATTTTGATCTATTCTAAGTCAGAAGATGAGCACCGTGAGCACTTGAAAGCAGTTTTGGAGGTGTTGAGGGAGAAGAAGTTGTATGCCAAGTTTTCTAAATGTGAGTTTTGGCTTCGAGAGGTGCAGTTTCTTGGTCATGCCATTTGGGTTGACTAATGCTCCAGCCGCATTTATGGATTTAATGAATCGGGTATGCCGTCCCTTTCTAGATCATTTTGTTATTGTGTTTATTGACGATATTTTGATCTATTCTAAGTCAGAAGATGAGCACCGTGAGCACTTGAAAGCAGTTTTGGAGGTGTTGAGGGAGAAGAAGTTGTATGCCAAGTTTTCTAAATGTGAGTTTTGGCTTCGAGAGGTGCAGTTTCTTGGTCATGCCATTTGGGTTGACTAATGCTCCAGCCGCATTTATGGATTTAATGAATCGGGTATGCCGTCCCTTTCTAGATCATTTTGTTATTGTGTTTATTGACGATATTTTGATCTATTCTAAGTCAGAAGATGAGCACCGTGAGCACTTGAAAGCAGTTTTGGAGGTGTTGAGGGAGAAGAAGTTGTATGCCAAGTTTTCTAAATGTGAGTTTTGGCTTCGAGAGGTGCAGTTTCTTGGTCATGTTATTTCATCAGAAGGTATTAAAGTGGATCCTTCAAAGATTGAAGCTGTTTCAAAGTGGGAGCAGCCAAAGACTCCTACTGAGATTAAAAGTTTTCTTGGTTTGGCTGGATATTATAGAAGGTTCATTCAGGATTTCTCCCGAATAGCCAAGCCCATGACTGAACTAACAAAGAAAGGAGTAAAGTTTGAGTGGACCGATAAGCAGGAGAATGCATTTCAAACGTTGAAAAAGAAGTTGTGTGAAGCTCCTATACTTGCCTTGCCTGAAGGTACCGATGATTTGGTTGTGTATAGTGATGCATCTATCACGGGTTTGGGTTGTGTACTGATGCAGAGGGACAAGGTGATCGCCTATGCTTCCCGCCAGTTGAAACCACATGAGAAGAATTACCCTACCCATGATCTTGAATTGGCCGCAGTTGTATTTGCATTGAAATTGTGGAGACACTACCTTTATGGTACAAAATGCACTTTGTTTACCGATCATAAAAGTTTGCAGTATGTCTTTAATCAAAAGGAGATGAACGTGAGACAAAGGAGGTGGATGGAATTACTTAAGGATTACGATTGTGAAATCAAATACCATCCGGGAAAAGCCAATGTAGTGGCGGATGCACTAAGTAGGAAGGTGCAAAGTTCTTCTTGTAAGTTGATGAGCATGCAAGTTCAAGCCAAGTCGGGGCTACTTGATCGAATTAAGGAAGCACAAGTGAGGGCATTGATGAAGGATAACATTGACAATGAAAGCATTGGGAAGAAGAAACGTCTTGTGATGGAGACTAATAGCCGTGGGTTCAAAACATACAAGGGTCGAATTTGGGTGCCATTGCTTGGTGGTAACCGAGAATTGATCCTTGAGGAAGCCCATAGAAGTAGATATTCAGTACATCCCGGTGTCACCAAAATGTATGCAGATTTGAAGCCGATTTATTGGTGGCCGGATATTAAAGGAGAAGTAGCTCATTTTGTAGCAAAGTGTTTGACGTGTGCAAGAGTGAAGACGGACCATCAAAAGCCGTATGGTTTGTTGCACCAATTAGAAATTCCCGAGTGGAAATGGGATCATATTACCATGGACTTTGTAACGAAGCTACCTAAAACGCCGAAAGGGAATGATATGATATGGGTGATTGTAGATAGATTGACGAAGAGTGCTCATTTTCTAGCTACCCGACAAGATGTGCCTTTAACGAAGATGGCAAAGATGTACATTGATGAAGTAGTTGCGAAACATGGAGTTCCTTTATCTATTGTTTCGGATCGAGACTCGAGGTTTGTGTCAAACTTTTGGAAGGGTCTTCAACGGGAATTGGGTAGTAGAATAAATTTGAGTACCGCCTATCATCCCCAAACCGATGGGCAAAGTGAGAGAACCATTCAAACCTTGGAGGATATGTTGAGAACGTGTGTACTCGAATACGGTGGAGCATGGGATGATCATTTGAGAATGATTGAGTTTGCTTATAACAATAGTCACCATGCAAGCATTGGAATGCCACCATTTGAGATGTTATATGGAAGAAGGTGTAGGACTCCAAGTTGTTGGATGGAGCCCGGTGAAAAGCAGTTGACCGGTCCCGAAATTATTGAAATTACCTCTGAAAAGGTTAATATAGCTAAAGAAGCCTTGCGTGTGGCAAGAGAAAGGCAGAAAACATATGCAGATAAGAAAAGGAGACCGATTGAGTTTAATGTTGGCGATTTAGTGATGCTGAAAGTATCACCTTGGAAAGGAGTTATTCGATTTGGAAAGAAGGGAAAGTTGAGTCCACGTTTCATTGGACCTTTTAAAGTTGTGAAGCGCATCAAAGATGTGGCATATCAGTTGGAATTACCTTCAGAATTGGATGGAATTCACAACACCTTCCATGTGTCCTACTTGAGGAAATGTTTAGCTGAGGAGTCAAGTGTGATTCCTATTAAAGACGTGAGTATTGACCCAATGAAGAGAATAGTAGACGAACCGGTCGCGATACTTGGAAGAAAGCAAAAGAAGTTACGCCGAAAAGTGATTGACCTTGTGTTGATAAAGTGGAAGCATAATCATGGAGAAAGCTTAACATGGGAAAATGAAGCAGTAATGAAGGAAAAGTATCCCGAGTTGTTCCATACTGATGAGATTCCGAGGACGGAATCCTCTTAAGGGGGAGGTAATTGTAACATCCCAAACTTTTCTTTATTAGTTGACTAATGCCGTTAAGTCAACATCGTGTGTGTCGTTAAGTCTATTGTAGATTTAATGCTTATATGAAGTTAATGTGTGTTATGTGTGAGGCTTGTAAGCCTAAATGTTAATGTAGTATAAATGTGTGTAATATGAAGGTTAATGTCTATGTAGTGACATTTAATGAAGGATTAGGAAGATTAGGGGTTAGTTTTGGCATGTGTGCAAAGTCAAAAACGGGTTTAGAGGTTTAAGGGTTGTCTTTGAGAGCTTTATGCAGATTTCCTTCCTCTCAAACAAGCCCTAGTTGATCCCCTCCCTTCCCTCTCTAGTTTCTTCCTAGATCTTATTCGTTTTGAAGCCGAATCGATCGTGTATTGCTTAGACTTTGGATCTTTATCATCGAATACAGGTAATATAGGTATTCCTCATCTGAGATTGATTGTGTGAGTCTTATATTAGTCTTAATCCAGGCCATAAGGGTTTGGGTTGGGTTATTTGATTAAACGTTCATCAATTTCATGTTATTCGGGTGATTAAATGGTTGGTTTATGATGTAAAGGATTTAGGGATTAATAGGTTGATTAAAGGTAATGAAAGTGCAATTAAAAGGATTAATTTTAAATCCCCAGGTTGGATTTGGGGTATGGGTTAGTATGGGATTCGTTTGATCAAAGCGTAAAAGTGTAGTTGCTGGTCTGCACCCCTGGTGCGACGCACCAAAGGGCTGGTGCGGCGCACCACTGGCCAGTTTGGTTTTTGGTACACCCCGTTATGCGACGCACCAAGGGCTGGTGCGGCGCACCACTGGCCAGTTTGGTTTTTGGTACACCCCGTTATGCGACGCACCAAGGGCTGGTGCGGCGCACCACTGGCCAGTTTGGTTTTTGGTACACCCCGTTATGCGACGCACCAAGGGCTGGTGCGGCGCACCATATGCCCAGATTTCACAAAATGTGTCGTTTAGCTTATATTTCGATCTTATACTTATTCTAGGTTATTGGAGACACCTAGTCATCGTTGTATTGTGCTTGTAGCTTGTTGTTAAACCGTATCAAGGTAAGATACACTACTTTTGTCACGCTGAGGGTTCAACAAGCAAAGGTTTCATACTTATAACTTCCTTAACGGTAACTTATGATATATGTGGGTATCTCGGGTTACACGGGAGGCATTATGGGATATGTAGTTGACCATGAGACCTGAAATGCAGACCCTATCGTAGTGAAATGAAGTATTGCTTAATGTAGTATATTGTTATGCAGTTTATGTAGTATTACGAAGTAGCTTGTGATGCTTTGAGATGTAGTGTATGTTGTTGATTGTTGATATGTGCATGATTGTATGGCTTGCTCAACTAGTACACTAGACTCGTTAAGTTGCCATGACACGTGCACGTTTAAGGGCCCAAAACGTAAAAGCAGTAAACGTAGAAACCGAAATGTTTTTATCGGTTTGACTTTTAAAGTCTTTTCTTCCGCAATTTAACACCGTTAGGTGAAAGTTTTTGAAAACCCATATTTTTAAACGTCGGGTGTTACAGCCTAAGACTCCTACTGAAATTAAGAGTTTTCTGGGTTTGGCAGGTTATTATAGGAGATTTATACAAGATTTCTCCAGAATTGCTAAACCTATGACAGAATTAACTAAAAAGGGAGTGAAGTACGTGTGGACTGATTCTCAAGAACGAGCTTTTCAGATTTTGAAGAAAAAGTTGTGTGAGGCTCCAATCTTAGCACTACCAGAAGGCACAGATGACATGGTTGTTTACAGTGATGCCTCCATTACTGGGTTGGGTTGTGTTCTTATGCAACGCGATAAGGTGATAGCTTATGCTTCTCGTCAGTTGAAACCTCATGAGAAGAATTACCCTACTCATGACTTGGAGCTTGCTGCTGTAGTTTTTGCTCTTAAGATATGGAGACATTATCTGTATGGCACTAAGTGCACTCTTTTCACTGATCATAAGAGCCTACAGTATGTATTTAATCAGAAAGATATGAAAGTGGATCCTTCAAAGATTGAAGCTGTTTCAAGGGAGCAGCCAATGTAGAAAGCAGTTATGTGGTTAAACGTGTGTAATGAAGTAATGCAGGATAGGCACATTTAGGGTGATGCCTCCATTACTGGGTTGGGTTGTGTTCTTATGCAACGCGATAAGGTGATAGCTTATGCTTCTCGTCAGTTGAAACCTCATGAGAAGAATTACCCTACTCATGACTTGGAGCTTGCTGCTGTAGTTTTTGCTCTTAAGATATGGAGACATTATCTGTATGGCACTAAGTGCACTCTTTTCACTGATCATAAGAGCCTACAGTATGTATTTAATCAGAAAGATATGAATGTTCGTCAGAGAAGATGGATGGAACTTCTCAAAGATTATGATTGTGAGATTAAATACCATCCTGGTAAGGCTAATGTGGTTGCAGATGCATTGAGTCGCAAAGTGCAAGGTGCCACTTGTAAGTTGCTTTCTATGGTTGTTCAGGCTGAATCTGGGTTACTCGAGCGGATCAGGTCTGCTCAAGTGGAGGCTTTGTTACCTGCAAATTTTTGTGGTGAAAGAATAGGGAAGAAGAAAGAGCGGTTTAAGGTGAATAGTCGTGGCTATCAGACTTACAAAGGTAGAAAATGGGTGCCATTATTTGGGGGTAATCGAGAGTTGATACTCGAAGAAGCCCATAGATCAAGATATTCTGTTCATCCTGGTGCTACCAAGATGTTTCATGATCTTAAACCTTTGTATTGGTGGCCTAATATGAGAAATGATATCGCTAGCTTTATTAAAAAGTGTGTGATTTGTGCTCAAGTCAAAGCAGAACACCAAAAGCCGTATGGTAAGTTGCAGCAATTGGATATCCCAGAGTGGAAATGGGACCATATCACCATGGATTTCGTGACCAAATTGCCTAGAACCAGGAAGGGTCATGATATGATATGGGTTATTGTGGATAGACTGACCAAGAGTGCTCATTTCTTAGCAACTCGAGAGAATGCTTCATTAGATAAGTTGGCAGAATTGTATATTGATGAGGTAGTTTCGAAGCATGGTGTACCTATGTCTATTGTTTCAGATCGTGATGGTCGCTTCAATTCAAATTTTTGGAGGGGTCTTCAACGAGAATTGGGAACACGAATACACATGAGCACTGCTTTTCATCCTCAGACTGATGGACAGAGTGAGAGGACTATTCAGACACTCGAAGATATGTTACGTGCATGTGCTTTAGAGTATGGGGGTTCATGGGATGACCATTTACCATTGGTTGAATTTGCATATAACAATAGTTATCATGCAAGTATTGACATGCCACCCTTTGAGATGTTATACGGGCGTAAGTGTCGGACACCTAGTTGTTGGTTAGAACCAGGTGAGAAACAGTTTACTGGGCCAGAAGTTATTCAAATAACGGCTGATAAGGTGAACATTGCTAAAGATGCCCTGAGAGCTGCTAGAGATCGCCAGAAAGCATATGCTGATAAGAAGAGACGACCAGTGACTTTTGAAGTGGGTGAGATGGTTATGTTAAAAGTTTCTCCTTGGAAGGGTGTTCTTCGATTTGGTAAGAATGGTAAGTTGAGTCCTCGCTTCATTGGTCCTTTCAAGATTTTGAAACGGATCAAAAGCCAAGCATATCAATTAGAGCTGCCTCCAGAGCTGGATGGTATCCATAATACCTTCCATGTTAGTTATTTGAGGAAGTGCTTGGCAGATGAGATCAATGTGATTCCTTTAGAAGATATAAGTATTGATCCTAAGAAAAAGATGATAGATGAACCAATTGCCATCCTTGATCGAAAGACGAAGAAACTTCGTAAGAAGCGAATTGATCTTGTGTTAGTAAAATGGAAGCATAATCGAGGTGAGAGCATGACTTGGGAGACTGAATCTGTGATGAGGGATCGTTACCCGCACCTCTTTGTTGTTAACCCGATTCTGAGGACAGAATCTTCTTAAGGGGGAGGTAATTGTAACATCCCAAACTTTTCGTTGACTGTCGTTAAGTCATTAGATGATTTAATGCATATATGTAATTTATGAAATGTGCATTAATGTATTAACATGGTCTAGACGTGCTTAAAGAAGAGTATGTATTCCCGATAAAGATCATATAGAGCTCAAATAGTTATTAGAGAGTTGCTTGGAAATACTTTTTCATATTTATACTATCAATAATAGTTTTGTGAATAGTACCGTATTCGTGAATAGTGTCGTATTTGTGAATAGTACCGTATTCGTGAATAGTAACCGTATTCGTGAATAGTACCGTATTCGTGAATAGTGTAACCGTATTTGTGAATAGTACCGTATTCGTGAATAGGTAACCGTATTTGTGAATAGTACCGTATTCGTGAATAGTGTCGTATTTGTGAATAGTACCGTATTCTTGAATAGTAACCGTATTTTTGAATAGTACCGTATTCGTGAATAGGTCGTATTTGTGAATAGTACCGTATTCGTGAATAGTAACCGTATTTGTGAATAGTACCGTATTCGTGAATAGTGTCGTATTTGTGAATAGTACCGTATTCGTGAATAGTGTCGTATTTGTGAATAGTACCGTATTCTTGAATAGTAACCGTATTTTTGAATAGTACCGTATTCGTGAATAGTAACCGTATTTGTGAATAGTACCGTATTCGTGAATATGTAACCGTATTTGTGAATAGTACCGTATTCGTGAATAGTAACCGTATTTGTGAATAGTACCGTATTCGTGAATAGTGTCGTATTTGTGAATAGTACCGTATTCTTGAATAGTAACCGTATTTTTGAATAGTACCGTATTCGTGAATAGGTCGTATTTGTGAATAGTACCGTATTCGTGAATAGTAACCGTATTTGTGAATAGTACCGTATTCGTGAATAGGTAACCGTATTTGTGAATAGTACCGTATTCGTGAATAGTGTCGTATTTGTGAATAGTACCGTATTCTTGAATAGTAACCGTATTTTTGAATAGTACCGTATTCGTGAATAGTAACCGTATTGTGAATAGTACCGTATACGTGAATAGTAACGTATTTGTGAATAGTACCATATTCGTGAATAGTGTAACCGTATTTGTGAATAGTACCGTATTCGTGAATAGTGTCGTATTTGTGAATAGTACCGTATTCTTGAATAGTAACCGTATTTTTGAATAGTACCGTATTCGTGAATAGGTCGTATTTGTGAATAGTACCGTATTCGTGAATAGTAACCGTATTTGTGAATAGTACCGTATTCGTGAATAGTGTCGTATTTGTGAATAGTACCGTATTCGTGAATAGTGTCGTATTTGTGAATAGTACCGTATTCTTGAATAGTAACCGTATTTTTGAATAGTACCGTATTCGTGAATAGTAACCGTATTTGTGAATAGTACCGTATTCGTGAATAGTGTAACCGTATTTGTGAATAGTACCGTATTCGTGAATAGTAACCGTATTTGTGAATAGTACCGTATTCGTGAATAGTGTCGTATTTGTGAATAGTACCGTATTCGTGAATATGTCGTATTTGTGAATAGTACCGTATTGTGAATAGTCGTATTTGTGAATAGTACGTATCGTGATGGTCGCTTCAATTCAAATTTTTGGAGGGGTCTTCAACGAGAATTGGGAACACGAATACACATGAGCACTGCTTTTCATCCTCAGACTGATGGACAGAGTGAGAGGACTATTCAGACACTCGAAGATATGTTACGTGCATGTGCTTTAGAGTATGGGGGTTCATGGGATGACCATTTACCATTGGTTGAATTTGCATATAACAATAGTTATCATGCAAGTATTGACATGCCACCCTTTGAGATGTTATACGGGCGTAAGTGTCGGACACCTAGTTGTTGGTTAGAACCAGGTGAGAAACAGTTTACTGGGCCAGAAGTTATTCAAATAACGGCTGATAAGGTGAACATTGCTAAAGATGCCCTGAGAGCTGCTAGAGATCGCCAGAAAGCATATGCTGATAAGAAGAGACGACCAGTGACTTTTGAAGTGGGTGAGATGGTTATGTTAAAAGTTTCTCCTTGGAAGGGTGTTCTTCGATTTGGTAAGCGTGGTAAGTTGAGTCCTCGCTTCATTGGTCCTTTCAAGATTTTGAAACGGATCAAAAGCCAAGCATATCAATTAGAGCTGCCTCCAGAGCTGGATGGTATCCATAATACCTTCCATGTTAGTTATTTGAGGAAGTGCTTGGCAGATGAGATCAATGTGATTCCTTTAGAAGATATAAGTATTGATCCTAAGAAAAAGATGATAGATGAACCAATTGCCATCCTTGATCGAAAGACGAAGAAACTTCGTAAGAAGCGAATTGATCTTGTGTTAGTAAAATGGAAGCATAATCGAGGTGAGAGCATGACTTGGGAGACTGAATCTGTGATGAGGGATCGTTACCCGCACCTCTTTGTTGTTAACCCGATTCTGAGGACAGAATCTTCTTAAGGGGGAGGTAATTGTAACATCCCAAACTTTTCGTTGACTGTCGTTAAGTCATTAGATGATTTAATGCATATATGTAATTTATGAAATGTGCATTAATGTATTAACATGGTCTAGACGTGCTTAAAGAAGAGTATGTATTCCCGATAAAGATCATATAGAGCTCAAATAGTTATTAGAGAGTTGCTTGGAAATACTTTTTCATATTTATACTATCAATAATAGTTTTGTGAATAGTACCGTATTCGTGAATAGTGTCGTATTTGTGAATAGTACCGTATTCGTGAATAGTAACCGTATTTGTGAATAGTACCGTATTCGTGAATAGTGTCGTATTTGTGAATAGTACCGTATACGTGAATAGTAACGTATTTGTGAATAGTGTCGTATTTGTGAATAGTACCGTATTCGTGAATAGTGTCGTATTTGTGAATAGTACCGTATTCTTGAATAGTAACCGTATTTTTGAATAGTACCGTATTCGTGAATAGTAACCGTATTTGTGAATAGTACCGTATTCGTGAATAGTGTCGTATTTGTGAATAGTACCGTATTCTTGAATAGTAACCGTATTTTTGAATAGTACCGTATTCGTGAATAATAGTTTTGTGAATAGTACCGTATTCGTGAATAGTGTCGTATTTGTGAATAGTACCGTATTCGTGAATAGTAACCGTATTCGTGAATAGTACCGTATTCGTGAATAGTGACTATGTGAATAGTACCGTATTCGTGAATAGTGTCGTATTTGTGAATAGTACCGTATTCTTGAATAGTAACCGTATTTTTGAATAGTACCGTATTCGTGAATAGGTCGTATTTGTGAATAGTACCGTATTCGTGAATAGTAACCGTATTTGTGAATAGTACCGTATTCGTGAATAGTGTAACCGTATTTGTGAATAGTACCGTATTCGTGAATAGTGTCGTATTTGTGAATAGTACCGTATTCTTGAATAGTAACCGTATTTTTGAATAGTACCGTATTCGTGAATAGGTCGTATTTGTGAATAGTACCGTATTCGTGAATAGTAACCGTATTTGTGAATAGTACCGTATTCGTGAATAGTGTAACCGTATTTGTGAATAGTACCGTATTCGTGAATAGTGTCGTATTTGTGAATAGTACCGTATTCTTGAATAGTAACCGTATTTTTGAATAGTACCGTATTCGTGAATAGGTCGTATTTGTGAATAGTACCGTATTCGTGAATAGTAACCGTATTTGTGAATAGTACCGTATTCGTGAATAGTGTAACCGTATTTGTGAATAGTACCGTATTCGTGAATAGTGTCGTATTTGTGAATAGTACCGTATTCTTGAATAGTAACCGTATTTTTGAATAGTACCGTATTCGTGAATAGGTCGTATTTGTGAATAGTACCGTATTCGTGAATAGTAACCGTATTTGTGAATAGTACCGTATTCGTGAATAGTGTAACCGTATTTGTGAATAGTACCGTATTCGTGAATAGTGTCGTATTTGTGAATAGTACCGTATTCTTGAATAGTAACCGTATTTTTGAATAGTACCGTATTCGTGAATAGGTCGTATTTGTGAATAGTACCGTATTCGTGAATAGTAACCGTATTTGTGAATAGTACCGTATTCGTGAATAGTGTAACCGTATTTGTGAATAGTACCGTATTCGTGAATAGTGTCGTATTTGTGAATAGTACCGTATTCTTGAATAGTAACCGTATTTTTGAATAGTACCGTATTCGTGAATAGGTCGTATTTGTGAATAGTACCGTATTCGTGAATAGTAACCGTATTTGTGAATAGTACCGTATTCGTGAATAGTGTCGTATTTGTGAATAGTACCGTATTCTTGAATAGTAACCGTATTTTTGAATAGTACCGTATTCGTGACTAATGTGCTGAGTTGGTCGGACGGGGTAAACGTGATGCCTCTGACGACATGGTCAAAGTTGTTTGAGTATACCGGGTGATTAGGACCGATCACTGAGTTGCTAACGGTTTACTCCGGGATTTGGTTATGCCTATCCTTAACGACGCCGATGGACCCCGAAAGGACAACCCATCATGTCGGGTGCAAGGTTCCTTGAAAGGTTGAATGACCGCCTATGCACAACCTGTTGTTGATTACTTATGTATAGTTGAAATTGGCATAACCTGAGTTGTTGACTGTGATTGTTGTTGATTGATGAGGTGATTGAGGTTGCTAGGCACATGTAGGAATATAATCTTCCTATTGTGTTATATTTTGATATGTGATGATTCATGATGGTTATATGCTTGACATGCGTATGATGTTTTATAAAATGGTTTAATTGGCAACTGTTTTATACAACCCGTGGTTATCTTACTCAGCTTTTTAAGCTGACACTTGTTTTTGAAAATGTTGTGTATCCTCAGGTTAAGCAGTGAAGTTGCTAAGTGTGAGGCATGGATAGATGAAGACTTATTGATGCCATAGATTGCCTCATTTGCTAGTCTATTTGTATTATATCATATAGACTTTAATAATGTTTGGTCGTGTGGTTTGTTATGAATTTCTTAAAGTATCGTGTGATGCAATAAGTAACACCAAAAACTTTGGTTGACATTTCCGTTAGGAAATGACTATGTA
>CM067169.1:52131720-52134220 GCA_034093135.1 Erigeron breviscapus
TATTTAAGCTTTTAACAACTTTCAAAAAGTTCAAACTATAATGACCATGTCACTGCTTGCGACATAATGTAACTTAAACTTGACAACCAACAAACTAAATTCAACCAAACTTTACATGACTCGATTTGTTTCTAGTTTCAAAAATGACAATATACACGTGACATTTATCTGAAACTTTATAACTTTCGTATAGATTCATTAATAGTCAAGAGATGACACATATGTACATATTAGTACTAATTTACTAATTTATATTTTCTTATTATTATTAGTTATTAATTGTCTTTTATTATAATCTAGTAAAAAATAATAACTTGCTATAAAAATGATAATCATAACAATCAGTAGCACTAGTAAAACGTTTAATTTATATTTTATAATTTTTGGGGTGTTACACCCAATGTCAACCTTTGCCTATAAATAGAGGTCTTTGCACAACCAAGAAACAACTTTGCATATTCAGACATTTGCATTCTTGGTGACTTGTGCAATATTCTCTCAATCGTAAAAAGGAACATTTCACAACTCTAAGTGTTTCGATTGTTAAAGAGAATTTCCAAGTTTAGATCAATTATATTTCATAGGTTGTTAGGATATTTACATCTTTGTATTATCTTGGTTCCGCAACAACCTTGTAATTTATTTAATATTAATAAATAAATTACACTTGAAAAATACATATTGTCTCACCAGATTTACTTTACAAGTATTATATTATTGAATTGTCTTTTACTTATTATTGTCACCTTAATAAGTAATCTATCCAGTAACTTGGTATATCATTCATAGCAACTGGCAGTTGTCTAGTTCTTGAATATATTGCAAAGTGATCTCATCATCATTGACATAGAGGTGTCTTCTGTAGTACCATCTCTTGAGTTGGGACTTACATTAAGTATAGGAAATGTGTCGTGCCTTAGATGTACGCTACATATAGGATTACTAGATTAAATATAGGATATGTCTCGTGCCTTTGCTTTACGCTACATATAGGAGTATAGGTAACGTCTATAGTACAAGCTGCATATTTGCTTAAAAAACATACGCTACGTACTTTCACCTACATTAAATATAGGATATGTCTCGTGTTTTTGATTTACGCTACGTATAAGAGTATTGCTAACGTCTGTAGTACATGCTGCATACTTGCTTACAAGACCTACGCTACGTATTCGTACGTACGTTAAATATAGGATGTGTCTCGTGTCTTTTCTATAGGCTGCATATAGGGGTATAGGTAACGTCTACGGTAAATGCTAAAGAAAATACGTTCAAATTTGTGTGTTTTTAAGTAGTAGGAAATGTGTGTTATTTCGTATTATAGGATGAGTGTGTTTTAAATTTAAGGACATGTGTAAGGTTTTACATTTCTAATATGTCTATATTGTTTCTAAGTGTCTTTTGTAAAGGAACTTTTTAAAAGTTTTCACAACGCTTAATCCATAGATAACATACATTATATTATTAAACACATTACAATATAAAACGTCACAAAAACTAATTTGTGACGTTTTAAACTAATTTAAAAAAAAATTAACATAGTATTTTCAAATTTTCTTATAACTTAATATATGTCGCTGATTAAACAAAAATTATAACAAATGATGTACAACAAATGGTGTGGTTAACATAAGCTAAAATATTAATTCATTTAAAGGTTTCAAACTTCTACCATCTTCTACATCTCTTTCCTCCGTCTTCTGGCATTATCAGCACCCACCACCCTTTCCACATCGTCACCTTCATCATCCACCATCACAGTTGATCAAGAAAGAATAAAAATATCATACCTTACTATGATTTAACCAAATCTTGAATGATATACGTCGGTTGATTTCCATAACAGCACACCTGATGTCGATTCAATGTATCTGAATATTGTGCGTATTATAATTATATTTCCGCATGTGTTTCTGAGTCATTTAAACGAACAAACCAAACTTACCAGTATATTTATAGAAACAATTATACGCTATGTATATAAAAGGATGGAGTGTCTAGTGTTTCTAGATCTATACGCTGCGTTTTTTTCTAAACGATGAAGTATACTATACGTTGCCTTTGTTTGTACACGCTGGATATATAACGGTACCCTACGTTTAGTACCAGACGTTGCGTATAAGACATGTTTCTCGTCATACGCTGCATCTTTTAGGTAAATGCTACGTATGTCAGAGAATGTCCGACTGACATGTCAGATAATTACACGTGTGATTCTGTGACATTTGAGCAGTACTATACTCTACGTATACGTTATACTCAGCGTATGGATGGCATCAGAGAATTACACGTGTCAGATTCCCATTTGTAGATGTCTTCTATACTCTACGTATAGTTATGTTTGTGGTGTAAATTTGGCATTTAATGTTGTCAGAAACCCTAGACGCTACATCTAGTATTATGTGTGGCGCATAAATGGTGTCTAATTAGAAAGTGAGGGTGTCTGATTAGGAGGCCCCAATTGAAAACATGGTAACAAAATTAGAAAACGGAAGTGCAT